>PVJO010000403.1:99341-248260 GCA_004026905.1 Hystrix cristata | reverse complement strand
TTTTTTTTTTTTTTTTTTTTTTTTTGGTGCTAGGGATCGAACTCAGGACCTTGTGCTTGTGAGGCAAGCACTGTAACCACTGAGCTAAATCCCCAGCCCCGAGATGGCAAATTTTGACAGAGTGTAGGTGCCAACACTGGGAGGCCCCATCCATGTCTGCCACGGGGAGGGCTCTGGGTATAGAGAAAACAGGAATTCCGGCTGTCAGCACCCACTGTGGAGGCTCTGAGCCTGGCCTCAATGCCTACGGGGCTGGCCCAGGCCCAGCAGAGGCCAAGCGTGCTGGACACTTGGCAGGCCGTATGGACTGCCATTTTCTTCAACCTCTTGGACAACAATACCGAGCTGAGGCATGGAACCACACCTGAGAGAGGCTCCCACAACCTCTTAGGGATTAGGAACCTGGGGTTGGGAACGAGCCATGGCCTCTGCTTAGCACTGAGGGACACAAGCAGGACTGGGACCCAAGCAGGACTGGGACCACCTACTCCCACTAGATAACAAGGTGGCCAGGCCTGAATGGGAAGCAGGGACCTACCTGACTTCAAGGCACATCTTCTACAGAACGTGTGCTGTGGGGACAAAGGACAAGTGTATGGTATAGCCACAGTCCTCACTTCATGTCAAGGCAGTGGCAACTCCACTGGCCAGTGGCAGCTTCACTATCACCCCATACCCAATGTAGAAGGCACCTGCTGGCAGCCGGACCAGGCACATGACCATGACCCAGGCTCACAGGAACTGGGCCAGCAGCCCACTGCCCTGAGTCGGGGTGAACAGCCTAGGACCCACAGAGTGGCCTCACCCCACATGTGGTGATCACAGGATCCTTGAACACACTGCAGCAGAGCTGGCAGCACAGCTTCACTGAGGGCTGCTCGGCAAACACCAGTGGCTCCTGAAACAAGCAGGGCAAAGGATGGTGAAAGAACGCTGCGCCAGGATGCAGACATGGTTGGGGAGGCTACCCTCAGTCAGGCCACCCTAGCTACGTGGCCCACCCCAACCAGGTGAGCCCTATCCTGAGGAGGGACACTGAGGCTGAGGTAGGGGGGCTGGTTTGAGCAGGTCAAGGAGAGGCAGTGGGGGCTGTGGCCCCAAAGGCAGAGCCCAAGCAGAGAGGGATGTGTCCAGCAGCGTGGACAGCAGCTACACCACAGCCTTTGTCTGCTCTTACTTGCCCTCCTGCTGGGATGGAGAGTATGAAGGGCCTCCTGAAATGGGTGAAGACTGTGTCTAGGGGCCGCGGCCCAGCTCTTAGTCCCAACATGGACCAAGGAGGACCAGAGGTCCTAGCCAACCCTGAGAAGAAGGTGCCCCATTGTCCTACAGCACAGTGACAACCTTGGAAGACCCTCCACAGCCAGCTGCCCACACCTACCGGCTCCTCCTCTTCCTCAGGCAGTGAGAATGTGGAGCGCAGGGACATGCTGGACTCAGAGTGCAGGGAGCGGACGGAGATGGCTGAGTCAGAACGGCGGGGCGTGCTAATGGGGGGCTGCACGGAGACAGGCAACCTATCAGGGAGCTCTGGGCAGTGAGAAGACTGGAGGGTGCAGCAGCCCCAGGCCACCTTGTCCCAGTCGGTAGTCTCAGGGTCCACAAGGGCCGTGGCTTGTGTAGCCTTGGTCCCCCGCCTGCCTGCCTGGGACAGCGTGGGCCCTGGTGTTGGGCTGCCCGCTCTCTACTGCCAACTTTCTTTGTGTAAATGGAGAGACTTCCTGCTATTCAATTCTACGAGGACACGCTTAGGCTGTTTCCTGCTTCCTGTGAGGGAATGTGGGCCATAGAGGGGGCGCCTCCACCAGCCAATCCCAGAGCAGCTGTGGGCCCCTGGACTGCTAGATGGAAGGGAATGGAAGGCTGACCCAGGAGAGGCTGCCAGGTTTCAGATGCCTGCCTGGTGTCCCTGGCTGGGAGACACTGGGCTCAGGCTGGGAGGCTCACAGAGTAAGCAGGGACAGCATCCTCCCTGAGCTGTGGCTGAGCCTGCAGAGTGCCAAAGTGAGGGCACAGGTGCCTTTCTCTGTCTGAGCCCTCACAGTGAGGGCTGAGAGGACATGCACTGTCCCTTCCTGCCTCTGGGCCTAGAGACCCCCAGAAGTTTCTAAAATTCATTGCTCCCCATAGCTTCTTCCGCCAAGCTCTAAAAGAACTGGCAGTCATATTCTTGAGCCACAACCTTTGGAAAGCAGCCTGCAAACACCACCCCTTTACCCGTCCCCCATCCTGCAAACAACCTGAGAGAAAGAGCCCACTCTCTGCCAGCTGTGAAGTCCCATAGTGCAGAGGCATAGCCAGCCCCAGGACTGGGTGTCCCCAAGCGGATAGCAGAGACAAGGGACACATACCTCCCACACAAGGATGGTGCCCATCTCCCTTCTCAGTGCCACATGTGGCCTGTTCACATGGAAATGCCACATGAAGAACAGAGGAGAAAGGAAGAGGAAGTGAGTCAAATATTCCAATAGCTGATGATGGAAACCAGAGGGGCGAGAGCAAGTCCACACAGGAGCTGGTGGGGAGATTCGCTCACCTCTGCCCACCAGTCAGGGCCTCCTGGGATCACACTCTCCTGAGCCCAGGGCCTGAGGCAGAAGGCCTGGGCACCTCACAGGGAGCAGTCAGAGGTCTTGGACAGAGATGAGGCAGGCAGAAGCTGGAGAGTCAGGACACTGGTCTACCTGACTCCCTGTGTGCTTGTTCATTTAACTAAAAATGGGTTTTGTTAATACTGAAAAAAAAATCGGCTGGGGCTGGGGATTTAGCTCAGTGGTTAGTGCTTGCCTAGCAAGTACAAGGCCCTGAGTTTGATCCCTGGCACCAAAACAAAAACAAACAAACAAAAAAACCCAAAAACTGGATGGGCTGGAGAACCAGCTGAAGCCACCAGCAGGCTGCCATGCCCATCAAGGACAGTATACCAGGTAAAGCAGAGTGCAAGCACAGAGGAATATGTCCAGTTCCCCTGCCTCTCAGCCACCCTGTTCCTCTGCTCCCTAGGGCTCGGTCCTACCAGGATCAGCCCCTGTTCCTCTGGCAGTCTGGGAGTCTGGCAATGAGCACCAGTGACCTCCCTGGCAGGGGATGGCCACCATGACCCTGCCCACAAGACTTGGGCACCAATAGCCAGCCCGACTGCTCAGAACCCCTTCCTTTCTCACACAGCCAGAAGCAAGATGTTCTCTAGCTCTCCCCAGGACTTAGCGCAAGCATCCTAAGCTCCGCTGCCCTGCTGACCCCATGGCTTGGGTCCACCTTTCTCCACCTGCTGTGTCCATGTCCCTTAGTCAGGACTCCCTTCTCGGCCTTCTCCCTTTACCTTGCAACCCTACTGTCTTCTCAGTACCAAAGGAAGCTTTCAAAACATGAATTTTACTTTGTCACCCTCCTGGCCACCTTCTTTAAAATGAAACCAAATGTGCCTTGTCCTGGTCATCAGATACCACATCTTCCAGCCTAGCTCTCCAAACTGGCTGCCTGCTGTCTCTACTGTCAGCCACATGGGCCTCCTCTTAGTTTCAGGGTCTCAACACATGTGCTCAAGCCTTGGTGTTCACACCTGCTGTTCTCTCTGCCTAGACACATGTCCCTGCCCCTGGCCTACAGTCAGTCTCTTGGGCCTGGTGTACAGGACAGAGGGTGAAGGGGAAGCTGAGGCCTACCATGCTGTCCTCCTCATCCCTCGGGGAGTAGGCAAGGGTGCTGGAGGAGGAAGGTGTCCTTCGGTGCTGTTTGTATGTGCTGCTCCCATCAGCTGTGAGAGAAGAGAGAAGGGGAGGGCCGGCAGGATGAGCACAGGCTGTGCAGAGAGGTCTGACCTGAACTGAGGGGCAATGCACCAGGCGGAGGGCAGACATAGGGCCCCACTGGTGGAGACCTGTTGCTGCCTCCAGCTCTTTGCCCTCTCTGTCTCTGGTAGGGATGGGGAGGTGGTGCTGGGGTTGTCTCCCAAGGTCAAGTCAGTGTCAGGAGCACGGCCATGTGGTTAAACCTACACCTGGATAGTCCCGGGTCCCTGCCCTGACTACTTCAGGAAGAGTTGCTGCTATTGCTGCTGCTGCTTCTTTTTTTTCTGGACTAGAGATTAAACCCTGCAGGGCCTTTCCACTGAGCTATCGCCACAGTTCTTTTTTTAAATTTTGAGACAGGGTTTCACTAAGTTGCTAAAGTAGGACTTGAATTCACAATCCTCCTGCTTCGGCCTCCCAGTGTGCTGGGATTTACAGGCGTGTAACACCAGCCTGGCTCAGGAGGGGCTTCTTTCAGAGCTTGTACAAGTCCCAGCACTCACCCTGGCCTGGTGCACTCTGTATCCAGCTGAGGCGCACAACCAATGCCAAATGATGACCCCTGAGTGAGCCCACATCCTGTCTGACCTTCTGACAGGTAAGTTCTCTGACAGCTTCAGTTCACAGAGGAGGAACCTGAGGCACAGGGGCTCGCGGTCCTCAGCCGGTACATGGTAGGGCCAGGACTGCATCCTAGTGGTCTGGGCCTCACGCCTCATTCCCTGACACAGGCAGAATGAGGAACAGGCCACAGCCTTTTTTTTTTTTTTTTTTTTTTTTTTTTTTTGTGGTGCCAGGGATCGAACTCAGGGCCTTGTGCTTCCTAGGCAAGCACTCTAATCATTGACCTAAATCCCCAGCCCTGGCCACAGCCTTTTTGGCCTCCTCCAGGGAAGATGCTGAGGTACCTTCCCTTCTCCGGCCATATCGCCTCAGTCAGCCTGGCCAGACAGCAGGCCAGCCCTTTTAAGGGGTGGTCTCATGTCCACATGGGAGCCAGAAAGGGCCACCTCGCAGGCCCTATAGGAAACAGGTTTGGGGACAGGAGGCTCACCCCCTCAGCCCAATGCCCCAGAATAGAGGCCACTAGGCCCAGCCAGGTCCAGCTGTCAAAACAACTAGCCCCGAAGGCCTGAGTTCAAGATCTGGGCTTCACCCACCTGCTCTGTGACTGGGCCTTAGTTACCCTAACTGTAACAGAGGGGTCAGACAAGGCATCACTGGTCCCTTGCTGCTCAGCTGACCACCCCCCACCACTACTATCACCCAGGGACAAGGGTATAAGGGAGTAAGGGGCATTCTCTGTCCCTGGAGCTTTCAATATATGTGACAGGTACTATGTGGTCTATAAAAGTGGATGAAGGGATTGGGGATTTAGCTCAGTGGTACGGCACTTGCTTAGCAAGTGCAAGGCCCTGAGTTCAATCCCTAGCACGTCCCCCTACAAAAAGCAGATGAAACTGGACATGGTAGAACATGCTTGTAATCCCAGCACTTGGGCAGCTGAGGCAGAAAGATAGTGAGTCTGAGTTCCAATGAAGCAAGACCCTATCTCAAAAAACAACAACAAAAAAAAGCAAAAATAGTCTCTTAGTCAGGCACGGTGGTTTTCACCTGTAATTCCAGCACTTGGGAGGCTGAGGCAAGAGGATCCCCATGAGTCTGAGGCCAGCCTGAGCTACACAGTGAATTCAAGGCCAGCCCTTGAACCACTGTTTATAGAGACCCTGTCTCAAAACAAACAAACAACAGCAACAAAAAGAAAGTCTCAAGGGTGGGAGACGACTTGGGATGATATTTTTTTTCCTCAGAAAAAGTCACATGAGAAGGTGATGCTGCATGTGCAGCAGGAGAAAAGAGCTGGTGTGAACAGCCGTACCTGGTGGCAGGGAGACTTTGGCTAGGCTTACCCAGAGGAAACCATATCAAGGCAATTAAAAAACCAGTTAGCAGGGGGCTGGGGATTTAGCTCAGTGGTTAGAGTGCTTGCCTTGCAAGCACAAAGCCCTGAGTTCGATTCCCAGCACCAAAAAAAAAAAAAAAAAAAAAAAAAAAAAAAAAAAAACAAAAAAAAAAAACCAGTTAGCAGCTGGTACCCTCCTGTAGGGAGGTACCAGAGAGAAAAGAGAACATATTCTCCCCAGAATCCTGCCCTGGATGCAGGTCCTCTTGGCCCTGTGCCTCCAGGAAGTGTGCCGTATGGTCTGCCATTTCCTCCAACCTCCTGGACAACAGTGCAGGGCTAAGGCATGGGACCACACCTCAGAGAAGACCCCCATGACCTCTCAGGGCTTAGGAGCCTGGGGCTGGGAATGAGCCATGGGTCACTGTGACAAGGGATGTGTGCCCAGTGATGCCAGGAACATCAGATCAGCCCTTGATGGAGAGGTGGTGGGCCAGGTGCCAGGAAGAGGTGGTAGGACAATGCCAAGGCACTGGGGAAAGACTGCAGCAGGGGTAAGGCACCAGCATGGGATGGCCTGGCTCCTGCCTAGCAGAGGACAGGCCAGCCCTGGACATAGCAAGGAATAGGTCAGAGGCTGACTGCCTATTCTCCAACACCAGTGTGAGGTCCCCCCAGAACAAGAAGTGTCCTCTACGGCTGGGGGCCCAGCTTCCTCCCATGCACAGGTTCACTGGCTCACCTTTGGTGATAGTGGTGACAGCTGAAAAGGCGGGCCCGAAGGTCGTTTCCATTCTGGTCTAAGAGAGAACATGGATATGCACACGCACTAACATGTTTCCCCATGGCCTGGGTGTATGCATTCACATGCAGAGACCCACCAACAACAACATGCATGTACCCTCTCCACAGGACCCCCCAGTAGTTAGGGGACTGCTCTACAGGAGGCTCCACAGTCAGTTTCAAGTTACCAGAGCATGCTGGGGGCCTGGGGCAGGGGTGTGCAAAAAGGGCAGCCCCTTACCCCAGTGCTGATGTCTGGGGAGGGAAGGTTGGTGGGCCCCCCGGAGAAGCGGTTGTAGCGGGTACTCTTGCCCGAGCTCATGCTCTAGAGAGGCATCCAGGGTCCTTGGGCAGCATCCCCTGCAGATGGGACACAAATGAGGGGCTTGAGAGGCAGCAGCCTGCCCAGGCTGGTCCACTGCAAGGCTCATGGTGGCCTTCTCCTACTCCTACTACCAAGCTGGTAGGTCCACAATAGGCAAGGGTCCTCTGGGCCCTCCTGCCCAGATGTGCACAGGCCCCAGGATCAGGCAGATGGAACCATGTGGGGAACCAGCCCTCAGCTTCACCATCTCTCAAGGCTGAGCCCCGAAGAGCCCACCCAGCTGACCAGCTCTCTACCTGAGGTGGAGAGACGCCCACCTCTGCTGTCTGTTCCTCTGGGTCCTGAGTCGCAGCTGATCACTTTCAGGCCTGGCCCTCTGCAGGCCAAATGTTCCATGGGCCAAGGCTGGGCCTTGGTGAGTGTCTCTACCTGCCCACTGGACCTGGCCTAGATGTGGTACCAATCAGGACCTGGTCATATAGGGACCAGCCAGGGTAAGACAAATGTTTCCAGCCACAGAAGGTACTGTCAAAACCTGGCCAGACCCAGTCTACAGGACAGCATGGCACTGGTCACACCTCAGAGAGAAACCATGGGTCAAAGTAACTGCAGCCCAACTTCTAAGTGTAGCCACATGAAGAAAGTCACAGGAAAAAGAGGAACCTGTTTTCAACTCCATACAGGTCACCAGCACCCCAAACAGTGAGGTTCAGGGGCTGGGGGTGCTGGAAGAAAGCATGTGGGAAGCAGACAAGGGGCCCCACCGTCCCCAGAAGACAAGGCCTGGGGCACCTGCAGGAAAAGGAAGATTAGATGGAAAGGGAGACTGGGCCCTCAAGTCACATTCAAGACAGCTCCCAGGGATGGAGCTGTCCACTGCTAAGCTGTCCACTGCTAAGCTGTCCACTCCTCCAAGTGTTGTCCTCCAAGTGAGCTCCAGGACCCAGTGGTCTGCAAACAAGGGGGCTGCCAGGGTGGGGCTAGGATAGCACCATCTCCTGCCACAGTTGAGTTGTGTGCTCAGAGCCACAGAGCCTCAAAGGAGCGCCCCATGGGGAGAAAGGCCACACACCCAGGACTCCTGTCACCAGGGCCACATGCACTGTCCCACTCAGGGGGCTGCTGCAGCACCCAGTAACATGCATCCCAAGCTCCCTGCAAAGGTGGGGCCTTTGAACCAGCTTTCTCCCTCGGGGGAGAATGGCAGCAGAGTAGCTGTCCCAGTGGCCAGGGCCTCACCACAGGTTGGTGTGGCCTATACCAAGACCCTGTGGGATGGGGAAGGGACAGGAAAAGAACAAGCTCCAGAAGGGTCTAGCTGGGTCGCCTGCCAGGCTCCTACTCTGAACCAAGAAGTGGGCACACCTGTTTGTGCCCCAGCCCTACAGAACACAGCATGCAGACAGCCTAGACACTTCTGGCATCTTCTCCAACAGGCCCTTGGTGGTTTCCACCTGGCATAGACACTCTAGGATAGCACTGTTACCCACTACCATGGCCACAAAGTATGTCCTGGTCCACCCAGTAGTGCTCACCTCAGCTCCAGGGTCCACAAGGAGGGACTAGCTCCTAATCTGTTCACCATCGCTGCTGTCTGCTTGTGCTTTTCTCCCTATGATGCCCAGGCTTCACCTGCCTCAACTGCCACCTGTGATGTCACCCCACATGCCATGGGTCCACTCAGCCTTCAGGGATCAGGCCTCAAATAACCATCTTACAGATTTGGGATGGCTCTTGAGCCCTGTAGTCATCATTGCCTGTCACCTGGCCCCTGGCTCTGAGTGCCTTTGGGTCCAGGTGGGTAGGTGGGATCCCGAGAGCTTGCCCAAGGCCCCTCTCTGTCAGCCCAGGCCGCTGCCACACTCAGAGGCACACAGTTGACCTACCAGGGCACATAGTAGGCTCTACCACACTGGCTTCCTCTGCCCCTACGCCAGCCTCAGTACCCAGCAGAGGCCGCCCCACCCATACTCCTGGCCTGACTGTGATTTCAGGGCTTGGCTGTGTGCCTAAGACTGGGCTCTCCAAGGAGAGGCAGGGCCTGCAGACAGGCCCAGACAAGGTGACCCTGGGGTACAGATGTGAAATGTGGCAAGTCTAGAAGCACTGTTTTGACTCTGCCTGTGTCTGTTCCCATCCCCCTAGCAGGAAGGTCCAGGATGGGTGATCTGGGGATCCTGAGTGAGTGAGGACACCCCTGCCACTGGGAGGCCCTGACAGCCTGAACTTGAGAGCTCTAGGACTCGCCTGTCAGCAGGAAAGTTTTGTTGCTTTTGGGAACCCAAGGCTGACTCACAGGTAGGCCTTAGAAGACACTGACCTGAATTTCACAAACCCATCTGCTTCCCTGACTGCTGGTTTCCAGGGTCACTAGGCTGCCTTCAAGGTCCACCAAGTAACACCAAGGCCAATGGTCGGGACCCCAGCAAACACTCCCCTGGGGACACTAGACAGCCTGCCCACAAACGGGGGTGGGAGTGGGTACCCAGAACACACAGTTCCAGTCTGGGAGAGCAATCTCTGGCTTCTCACTCTCTCTGAGGTGAGGTAAACAGAAAGGTACGCAGGGCAACATGCAAATCAGCTAGAAAGTCCTAATGAGCCAATAGTAGCCAGGCCTGCAACAATATCACTCTGGTGGGGGTGGGGTATGACTAGCCCAAGAGCCATCCTGAGCAGAGAAGGAGATGGTAGACCACAACTTGGCCTGGGTTCAGCTCCAGCCAGGGACCCAGGGGTGGGCAGGTGCCCAGGTTTGAGTCCAATGCCCCATTTGTGTCCCCTACCCACGAAGCAGTGATCCATCCTCAATGTTTTGGAATTAAGCAAGATGCCTGAGGCATCCCCTCAGCCAGGTTCTCCAGGCACTGCATTTTGCAATAAATGGTGTTCTAGGTCCAGAACCCAGATAGGAGGGTGCATGCCCTGAACCCTAGGAAGCATTCCCAGGAAGTACAACCTCAGCATCTTAACACTAGCTATCCTAAGGAATACCTTGGCCCCCCAGAGTAGGAGTAGACACTTCTGCCCCATTCCCACTCTGCCAAGGCTCTGGGGTGGGAAGGAAGTTGTCAACTAGATTAAGAGTTCTCTAGTGGTTCTCTGCACCCTGGAAGCCTGGCTCTCTTGTCCTACAGTTCTCAGTGCTGTTATCTATGGGGAGCAGCCTTCCACAGGGTTGGCACTCTCGTCCCGAACTGGGAAAGGCTACATGCCTAAAAAAAGGTGTTCCCTAGCAGCTCTTCTGTCCCTCCTTTCCAAGTGTAGTACCACCTGTCTATCTTTGGGACCCAGAGTAGGTACCCCCAAAGACTAAAGGATACAATCTTTTTTTTTTTTTTTTTTTTTTTTTTGTGGTGCCGGGGATCGAACTCAGGCCCTTGTGCTTGCAAGGCAAGCACTCTAATCACTGAGCTAAATCCCCAGCCAAGGATACAATCTTTTAGAGAGCAAAGATCCTGGAAAAAACAACGTTGTCCATCTTGGATGTCACAGGTCAATAAGTGTGACCCAGGGATGTTCAGGGTCCTCCAGGGCAAGGCAGGGTGGGGTTGCAGTGTACAAACAGGAAAGGGCAATCTCTTTCCCTAGTCTGCTCCACTATCCTCCTCTACATGGGGACAATACAGGGCAGCCTCCTGCCTCACCTCATCTGAGTCTGGGGCCAAGTCCCAGGAGTCTTTGTCCACCCACATCCACGACCCAGGGGTTCCTGGGCCCTGGGGGCTGTTACCTGTCCAATGGGGAGTGGGAGACCATCTTCACCACTCACATGGAATGTCTCAGTCCCTTTTCTGGAAAGCCTGAGCTGCCCCTTCCTCTGAGTAGCTCAGGAGGGTAAGAGTTCGGTGGGCCCCAGGGCACAGGGTCTGCTAGGGTATCACTCTCAGAGGGGATGTGGGACACAGGCCTCTACCCCTTTTCTTTTAGAATACATCTCAAGAAGGTCTGAGTTAAACTTGGCCAGGGTCCCTGACCACTTGGGCCCTGTGGCTGGCAGCCAGAGGAGTGGTCAGCCCAGGTGGGCCCTGCTAGAGTGGGGGATAGAAAGAGTCTACAGATGCAGGTCCCTGTTAGGAGCAAATAACTCCTTGCAGGTGGGGTACAGGGAGACATCCCCTGAAGAGCACATGCTAGGCCCTTAAGGGGGTAGGCTCACCCTGGGTGCCCCATTAGGCCTGTAACCACCCTGAGAAGAGCCTGAGATAACTCAAGAGGCTTCGGCTCCACCTGAGCTATGGGTGGCCAACTGGCTGAAAACTGCAGTCAGAGCTCCAAGCACAGCTCTTGGTATCATGGAGCCACACTGGGGACCTGCAGATGGCCCGGCCTCTAGCTCAGCCCCATCTTGATCCCTTGGCCCAGGCCCAGGCCTAGCTGCCAAGTCCTATAGAAACAGGCCTGGTTGCCATAGCAAAGGCACATGTACTTTCCCTGGCTGTTTTCCTGATGTCCCCTTAGCACATCTTTTCCATCCCAGCCAGGCAGTGTGACACAGCAGGGTGTGGAGATGTGTGTGTGTGTGTTTGTGTGTGTGTGCACGCATGTGCGTGCACATGCACCTAAAGTGTCCTTGGCCTCTGCTTCTCTTGGTCCTAAGGATCCCCTTAGAAGCTCTGCAGATCCTGGACTAGAGATTTAGCCCAGTGGTTAGAGTGCTTGCCTCGCAAACACAAAGCCCTGAGTTCAATCCCCAGCACCAAAAAAAAAAAGCTCTGCAGATCCTGGCCAGAGGACTGGTCAGTCTACCCCACAGCCTAGCACCCTAGGCCACTTCTCCCCTGCTCTCTACACCCACACCACCTCTGCAGAAGCTCCTTAACTGGCCCTCCCTTCTAGGCTTCTCTCTTTTTTCATTTGTTTTGTCTTATTTTGGAGGACAGAGTCTCAGTATGCAATTTAGACTGGGCTTGAACTCACTATATAACCCAGGCTGGCCTTGAACTCATGGTGATCTTCCTGCCTCAGCCTCCCAAGAGCTGGTATTACAGGCCTGTGCCACCGTGCCCGGCTAGGCTTCCTTCTTGCACCCCACACCCAGCCTGCCTGCCCAGGCTGAGCTTCTCCAGCATCCTTGGCTCCCTCTACTGGAGGGAAGGAGTCCCTCCCACTCAACCCCACTGCCCAGCAGGAATGCATTTCACTGCCCTTGGTGCCGGCCTCATGTCCCTGTCCTTCCTTTTCCAGATCTCTTATCTGTCTATGATGTGGGGACCAAGCCTAGTCTGGAGGAAATCAAGAGTGCTTCCCAGAGGAAGGGCTGGCCAGATCCAGAGCAGACAGGCAGCAAATTCTGGGGCACGGAAAGAGATGACATTCGTCTTTCTGTTCCAACACCTAGCTGGAGGGGGCAGAACTAGGAAGCATGTGCCTAGTTATCTCAAATAAATCAGGACAGTCTCAGATTCCTGGGAACAGATTCTGGACTTTCACCAGAGAGTCAAGTACCCAGCCCTACCCAGGCCCAGCTATACTTTCAGGACCCCTCAGGCAGGTTTCCTACTACTTCCTGCATGGCTTCACTTTCTCCTTCTGGCTGTCCCAAAGAAGCTGGGGAGCAACACCAATGCCCTGGGGCAGTCATGGGAATGCACAGGGCCCCATGCCACCGCATCTCTCACACCACCATTTCCTTCTGGTACTCAGAGAACCCCTTATTCCTTAGTCTTGGGTTCTGCAAGGCTACTCCTTCTGCCCTGGGATCCTCCCCTGGGATTGGTTCATTCCCACTTCTCAGCTTCTAAACTGCAGTCTCACTCTGTCTGGGGCTTCCTAGCACCAGCCCCTACATCAACACCAGCCTCCAATGGCTGTTCTTCATCTGCCCCTACCTGGCAGCACACTCCTCCAGGGAACAGCCACATTTCTCTACCCTAGGACTAACATGCTGGGGACACAGGAAGCATGTGTTGAAGGGTGAAGGGTTGGTGGGTCCTCCTCCAGTGGTCTCTCCTGAATGAGCCCTCCAGAGGGCTGGTCAAGTACAAGGTGCCCACCTATTGTGAGGACCCTGGTTCAGAGCAAGATATATTCACATACCAGCTGTGGGCACATGCCAGTACTTTACACACACACTCTCATGGATCTCTTCAAGTGTCCATCACAGACACAGTATGACAGAGTGGTCAAGGCCACAGGCCCCAGATTCAGACAGGCCTGGATTCAAATCCTACCTTTCCCACTTAAACAGATCTGTGGCTAGGTGAGTTGCTTGCTTAGATTTCTGACTATAAAACAAAGTAGAGATGGACACTAATCTGGAAGGAGCTGTGAGATAACACATGATAAATAGTACAGCTTTTCTTTTTTTCCAGGGCTGGGGATTCAACTTAGATCCTTGTGCTTGCAAGGCAGGTACTGTAACCAGTGAACTAAATCCCCAGCCCCAGTGACAGCTTTTCTAATAGTAGCTCCTCACTAAAAGCTCAAAGTAGAGCCGGGTGTGGTGGCACACGCCTGTAATCCTAGCTAGCACTAGGGAGGCTGAGGCAGGAGGACTGTCACAAGTTTGAGGCCACCCTGGGCTACACAGTGAGTTCAAGGCCATCCTGAATTACAGAGTAAGACCTTGTAGGGGAGGGGGGACCCCAAACAACTCAAAGTGGTGGCTCAGAGAGGCTGAGAGGCTGGCACATGTACCTGGCCAATAGGAAGTTACACCAAGGCTGACTCAAAACTCTTTTCCTTCTGCTTTCTTCAGCACTGCTGCCAAACCTAGGGGCCCTACTGTGCTCTTGAGCCAACCCTTTGTCAAGCCAAGGCAGGAAGTGACTGAATCACAGAGTTGGGGCTTCCTGTACCTCCTGACCAGTTTAGGCCCTGCAGCTGCACCTTCTTCTCATTTCCTATACTGGGCATTTCTTTGTGCTAATGCAGGCAAAGGTTCACATAACTGGGTGGTAAAGACTGGAGACATGTGAGCTAAATGTGAGTCTCACTCTGGATAAGCTAACAGCCAAGGAGGGAGACAGAAAGGAGTCCCTACTAATCTCCATTCCATCTGTCAAAGGCACTTTTCCATGGGTACTTTTTTGTTTGTTTTTTGAGACAGGGTCTTGCTATGTAGTTCAGGCTGGTTTTGAACTCATTAAGTAGTCCAGGCTGGCCTCGAAGTAGAGGCGATCCTCCTGATTTCAGCGTCCCAAGTGCTGGGATTACAGGCACTTTAGACCCTGATCTCTTCCCTTCATTCCATGAAACCACAGGGAGTAGCTTCAAGGAAATTCTCAGGTTGGGCTGCCACTCCTGGCCACACCTTCCTGGCCTGTCACCTCAGCCAGGCTGCATACATCTCTGCTTCCCCTCATAGTGAAGTTCTGGCTTCCTACAGTGAATAGATGCAGGAACCTCAGGACATAGGGACTAGAGATTCCACAGAGAATTATGAATGCCCAGAGAGATAAAAGTAGGGATTTAAAACAGATAGGCTGTGCCTGCCACACAGGAAAGGGGTCTGGGAAGGGAGAGGCCCAGAGAAGAAATGATGAAGAAGGAACCACAGGCCTGTTGAAGACTAGAGTTTAGCAGCCCAGAAGAGAGAAGGCCTATGTGTACATGAGGAGGGGGCTGAGTGGTGCTGAGGGTGAGGCAAGGTCCACAGACGGAGCTCCTTTATTGTTATTTGTGTTTTTGGTTTTTTGTGACAGGGTCCTTGCTGTCTAGTTCACGCTGGCCTTGAACTCACGAATGTAGCCCAGGCTGTCCTTGAAGTTGAGGTGATTCTCCTGCTTCAGCCTCCTGAGTGCTGAGATTAGAGGCATGTGGTACCATGCTCGGCTCTGATGGAGCTCCTAAGCAAGTGACCCAGCAAAGTTGGATGGGATTCCAGAGCCCTGGACCCCAGGCTCAGCTGACCACCTCGGCTCGCCTCAGATGGCTCGCCTCCTGTGTCTCTACTGAATCCACAAATTCACCCACTGCACACAACCAGAAGGCTCCAGACTTGGACCTAATCTACTTCCTGTGCATCAAGTCCCCCACAACTTGCTTGTAAGCCCAGTACAATTCCTGGCCTGTACCCTATGGACTTCTCTGGCCTCCTCAACCTCACCTTTCACCAGTACTCGCTGGGGTGTGCCAATCCCTTTCTCCTGGCGCCTGCCTGGAATCTCTTCCGGCAATGTACCAGGACTGGTTGCTTCTCCGTCAGGTCTTTGGCTAACTGTAGGGCTCTCCATCCAGCCAGCAGCCCCCCGTACTCACTTTACCAGCAAGCTGTTTCTTTCACAACACTTATAACTCCTGATTTTGTCTTTCTATTGTCAGTCCTTCCCTTCTCTCTCTAGACCAGGACTGTGAGAGAGACATTTGACAATGTCTGCTGACATTGTTGTCACAAGGGGAGAAGGGAGGTTACTGGTTTCCGGTGAGTAGAAGCCAGGGAGGATGCTCAACATTACAATGCACAGGACAGCCCCTCACAGCAAAGAACAATCCAGCCCGAATTCTCAACACAGCTTTGCATCTGTGAGCTTATGAAACTGGGTTCTTGTTCTTCATAGTATCCCCAGCGCTTAGAACAGTGCCTGGCATCGAGGCGGCGCTCAGTAAATGCAGAAAGAAAGAATAAAGGAAAGGAGCGACTGGTGGACAAACTGAGAGGTAGGCGTTCGCACGGACGTGGAGATACGGGCCCGTCTGGGCCCCGCACCCCCAGGCCAGGCCCGGGATGAGCCTGCTCCCACCCCCCCGCGCGGCCCAGAGGCGCGAGCTCCCGACGGGGAGCGTCGCGCAAACACTCACCCGCCCGCTGCCCCAGAGCGGCAGCACCACCCGCTAGCTTCATCGCGCCCCCTCTGCCGCCGGCCGGGAAAGGGACAGGACGCGCGAGCCGGAAGCGCTCAGGCGCTGAGCCCGCCGGGACTTGTAGTTCACTGGCTCTAGTGACCCAGGCAGCTACCTCACGCGCGGCGGTTCAGAAACTACGCTTTATGGCGGCCCCGTAGCATCGGGTCGCGTTTGAGGCTTCAGAATCACTCTATGTTGCAGATCGGAGTCTGATTGGCTCTATGCTCTGTCACTCACATTACTCTCGATCGTCTCCGCAAAAAGTAGTTCGGTCTCCGCCGGTGTAGAGCGGAACATGTCAGTAACGAGAAAAGGCGGGCACTTCCGCCAGAATTGCCCAATCACAAAAGTAGAGCAGTTTCTATAAAAGCTTGAGCAGCGCGTGCACACCTTCTTTTTGGGTAGAGTATGAGGTAGAGCTTTCTTGCTGCGGAGTGGGCGTGCTACAATGAGAGAAGCAGCTGTACTCCTCTTGGGACCTAGGGCGTCTCGCGCACCCCCCAGGCCGGCGTAGCCCTGGATCCTGCCTCGGCCTGGCTCTATTTTAGCCTTTGTCGTTTAAACGTATCTTTTGCACTTCCAGGCCTCCAGCAGGTAAGACTGGGCCAGACCTTGTTTCCCAGATGCAAATCCAAGCCTGTGATGAACTACTCCAAATTCTGACACCTCGTATGACAACTGCATGTGCAGTCTGATTATATTGTGATACTGAGGCTTGGGTGAGCCCCCTTGACGGGGAAGCTTTGAGATGGGTCAAAATGTAGGTGACGGGCTTCTCTACATTTTAAATTCTGGTGGACTTTCAGGGTCGTGGTGAGCCGGCTGCAGACGATGAACTTGAATTAACCGAAATCCTGAGGCCCAGTGGGCAGGAGGGCCTGGTAAGGTGGGCGTCTATGTCTTGTTAACTGAACTGTTTAGCAATAAAGCAAAGGTAGCTGAGTCTTCATTCTCTCCAGCAACATTCTTATCCAGTTAGCGTTCTGTAGAGGAGAATCTCATTCCCGGGCAAACGGAAAGGAAATCGGTATGAAATTGGAGTTCGTTGCTAGTGATTTGACATCACTTGGGCCTGCCTTATCCATTTTTGCCTTTCAGGCCAAAAAATATTTTTTGTTTTTTATGCCTTTGCCCCAGGATGGGTCTTGAACTCTCCTTTAACTGTTGAGCCTTAATGGGAGAAAATTGGCACTAATAATCAAGTTCCCACATGCTCCCTAAAGAGCACTGAGTTTGTTCTTTGTTTTTGAGGGGGCGGAATCCAGCATTGAGCTTCAATGCAGCCATGGGTTATAAAGGAACATCACCCACCTTGTGCTGAGGTCTGGGTCTCACCAAGTCCCCTTGACTCTAGAATCTGGTCTAGATTGATTTCTTTCAACAGATGAGACAGAAACTCCAGAAAGCACACCTTTATTTACTAGAATTGAAAACAAACTTGCAATCAAGACTGGGTGTGGTGGTGCCACACCTGTAATCCCAGCACTCTGGGATGCTGAGGCAGGAGGATCATCAGAGTTCAAGGCCAGCCTGGACTACATATAGCGAGACTCTGTCTCAAAAAAACAAACAAACAAACAAACTTGGAATCAAAAGACTGGTTCAGTCACTCTACTAGTACAAGATGAAGAGAGCTCGGCAACCTCAGATCTCAGCTGTGGCCAGGCCTAAAAGCTAAGGCTTGCCACATTGGTGCCCTAGCCAGCTTTTGGTCTTTGGGGCACACAAAAGCATATGAATAACAGGGAAGCCCTGTCCCAGGCAGGAGTCCTGCGGGTGAAAACATGGCTTTTCTATGGGGTTACACTGTACATCTGTTGGCCTGTGCCCCAGCCCTCTGGGATTGGGCAGCAGAGTGCCATGGCATAGTCTGTACACTTAGCAAGGTGCCCTCTCCGGCCCTAAATAAAGACCTTTGTTTTTTCATGATGGTCTCATGCCCTGCTTTTTGGGAATGGAGGTTTGAGATTGCCACTGGGACAAAGAAGGGGCAAGGCTTGACTCAGGAGTCCCTGGGAGCTGCTGGCTGTAGACCTTCTGTCCAGTCTGCACCTAGGTCCCTCCAGAGTAGCACTGAATTTGGCCTGGTTCAGGGTTGGCAGCAGGAAGCCCCTCGACCCTCCCGCTTAACATAGTCATGCAGCCGGAAGTGGGGTTCGCTGGGTGCCTTCATGGTACGCTGTTTCAACTCCCTGCAGAACAGAAGTGTTGATGCAACAAGATGGTAGGTATCCTGGACCACCAGTAAGGAGGTTTCAGACCCTAGGTCTTGGGGGTATTTTTGTTCACTGCCTGGACTTACTTTGCTATGGCAGTGAAGGCCAAGTCCACGTTGAGGCCTGTCTTGGCACTGGTCTCCATGTAGGGCAGCCCGTACTCCTGCAAACAGCTGCTGCCAGCTGGGTGGTGGCCTGGTGGGGACAGCCCAGGCTCCACAGCCTCAGGGGCACCCTCCTTGCCACCCACCCATCTTAGACTCACCTTGGCCAGCTTCTCTCCATCCTCCCTCTTCACCACACGCTCCTGGGCAGAGTCCACCTGGCCCAGGCACAGGGTTTTGGTGACAGCTGGCCCATCATTTGCCTACCCAACCCCCTCACCTGCCTTGCCTTGTGGGGCCAGGCCGGAGAGAGCAGAACGGCCTGCCCACCTTGTTCCCCAGCAGCATGAGTACCACGTTGTCCTGGGCATATTCCTGGATCTCAGTCAGCCAGGCCTGTGTGGGGAGAGCTAGGACCAGGTGGAAGCTGGTACTCCTTGCGTTTTGTCTTCTCAGAACCTTGCCCCCTCCAAGCCACACCTGATAAAATGCCCAATTCCAGAAACAGTGCTCCCTGTGCTGGGCAGAGGTGCCCATCTTATTCAAGAGGGAGCTGGATGTTGTCTGGTCCCATTTTTAGTTCATGCTGAACTGGGGCTACCTCAAGCCCAGAGGGGCCCACCCATCCTACTCCTGTTGGCAAAGTCATCAGAACTCTTGGGAAGCCTGGTGCCATCTGGGCCATGATGGCCCATTGCCCCCACCAGGAAGGAGGCCACTGACCTGGATGTTGTCAAAGGAGGCCTTGTTGGTGACATCGTAGAGCAGCAGCAGTGCTGAGGGTAGAGTGCAGTGAGGACACCCCTGGAGCCCAGTGATTCCTGGTTATCCACACCCTCTTGCTCAAATCAAAACCTTGACTCCCAGGGGAGCTGGTCCCCATGTCCATAGGCTCACCATGTGCATCCCGGTAATAGGCATGGGTGACACTGCGGAAGCGCTCCTGGCCAGCCGTGTCCCATATCTGTGGCAACAAGCACTGGTAATGCTGTCCAGCCCCTCCCTGATATTCCCTGTCCCCAATTCACCCTTCCCCCAGTCCCCTTACCTGCAACTTCACCTTCATGCCATCCACATCCAGAACTTTGTTCTGAAACAGAACCAGCCAGCTCCAGTGAGCACCCATACCCCTATGCCAGGGGGCTCCAAAGGGAGGAGTGAGAGGAAACTTCAGGCCAAGCCTGAGCCCCTGTATGCAGACAGGGAGAATGAGGGTCCCTTTTCCCACCCTTGGTCGAGTCTTTAGTCATTCTTGATCGTTGTCCACTTTCATGCCACCTCCAGGTTCTCTTCCTGTTGGGACCAGATACATCTTCCTACATATCATGCTTCCTCTTAGGCCCAGGTACACTCAGGGTCTGCACAGTTCCCCACCTACCCTGGGGGAGCACCTCCAGGTGGCTCCATGCACAGAAGCTACCCAGGCCCCTCCTGCCCAAACGGCCCCTTTGATGTTGGTGTTAGATTTTTTTTTTTCCTTTTTAGTGCTGGGACTACAGGCATATATCACCACGTCCAGCCTCTGCCAGGTTTTTCTTCCTATGTCCACCAGGTCCAATGCCTTGAAAGGCCCCCTGCCATCACCCCACTGTATCCCAAGTCAAGTGCCATTGCACTCACTTCCCCTTGGCTTTTAACACCAGCCCTGGCTGCCACCTTTACCTGGTTCCTCTAGGCTTCTGTGTACCCACTTGCCAAGTCATCCTCTTCCCTGCTCCCAAAGAATGGACACCTCTAATGTGGCTGTACCTGCTTAAAGCCACTGTATTTTTTCCCCCTTTTTGGTGCTAGGGGTCTAAGCCAGGGCCTGTGGCATGTTAGGCAACCAATCATCCACTAAACTGCACCCCTGGCCCACAATGAAATTATCCATAGTGTTACCCAAGGCTTGTACTAACACTGTCTTGGTTTTCTTGTCTACAAAGGGAGACAGCCAGGGTACCAGTATCATCATAGATGCACCTCTAACTTAGTTACTGTGTGCACTGAGAACTGTCACTCCCTCTTAAAATTTTCTCACTGGAACACAGGCTTCCCAAGGGCTGGGCTTGTGCCTGGTATACTGTAGGTACTCATTTGTGACTGGCAGTGCTCCCCAGGTGGGCCCTCCCCTCTCCAACAGGGGGAGGGCTAACCACAGGTTTCAGCCCTGAACAACTGGAATAGCCACTGCCTCCTCCCAAGTTCCTGCTGTAAGAGTGCTTCTGGGTCTCCAGGGAACCAGACTCAGCCATCTGCCAGGCTGGGAAGAATACTTTACCTTTCCTGGCACCCTGAACTGAGGCACAGATCAGTCTGCCTCATCACCTGCCCCAAGGCCAAGGGGAAGTGGGGCTTAAACAGGTAAAGGGTCACAAGTCCCCAAACTTGTTCTGGCACCTCAGCCCTTCATTCCAGAGGACTTGAGCAGACCTGAAACCCCCCAATCTGGGTAGAGAACAGCTCCCCAAAAGTGGAGGAAGTTCTCCTTTACTGTCCCCAGAATGGGCCACCCTCTCCCAGCCTGCTGCTAATTGGATCTAATTAAAGGGTGAGAAAAATGCAAATTCAGGATTTGCCAAGAACACACCAGCACCTCAGCACATGGGATTTAGACTGGTGGCCAGAAGTAAGGGCTCTGACACCAGAGCCTCACAGACCCTTGCTGGGGGTCTCTACACCCAAAGGCAGGGACCCTCCCCCAAGCAAGGCCTAGAAATACCCTCTCCCAGGCTGTGCCACAGCCACTTGGTTTGTAGAACCTGGGCAGGTTCCTGATACCTCTCAGCCTTGGACCACCGCTGTGCAGTGGGGCAGTGACTGGCTTGAGTGAACATGGGCCTTGAGTTCCTTCTGATTGCTACTACCCTGGAAGTACACCTTCAGGGTAATTCAAGCCCCTGGCACAGAAGTCTCTGCTTTAGGTGGATGCAACCACTACCTCAGACACTGGGAGATCTCAGGACCCTGGGCTGTTGGGAGTCAGCTTGGTGGCTAAGGTGTCCTATGGCTGGGAAGCAACCACCCTGACTGGGAGCTCCACCTCCTGAACTGTGGCTACCACAGGGAAGATGGAGAACCAGCTGCCCAAGGGTACTGGGAGGACTCGGTGATCTCATGAGGGCGAATTGGTCAGAGCTCAGGACATGAGCCTCCACTCTCACCCGGAAGTCGATGCCCACAGTGGAGATGAAGGTGCCTGCCAGGAAAGCACCATCCTTGAAGCGCACGAGCAGACAGGTCTTCCCCACGCCTGAATCTCCTACCAACATGACCTAGGGCAGACAGGAGGGTCAGAAGTATCAGGCCAGGACAAAGGGGATAGGATGCTGGCTCTCCTAGAGGGTGCTTTTGATCTGCCCTGAAGTGCCCAAGCCAGAGAGGAGCTGTGCAGGTGAGGGGCAGGAGAGGAGGGAACCATCCCAAGCCTACAGCTTCAGATGGCTGGGGGAGACAGCAGTCTCACTCCTTTCTCTCTCTCCCCCAGGGCCCATCTCAGTGAGGAGGGGGGCGGGTAGCAGTAATGAAAGTCGTGATTGATCTAGGAGGGGAGTATGGGGAACACAGTCAGGGCAGTGAGAGCTGGGACTTCCTAAGAGACCTGCAGGGATTCCATGCCAGGAACTGCTTCAAACTTGAACAAGGATACAAATCCCAGCAGCGTCCTTAGAAGGGATTTCCCAGCCCAGTCTCAGATCTTCACCTGAGGTGGGCCTGGACAAGGAGGTCTGTGGACAGGAAGGGGCAGATAGGCCCACCCTCCCTCCACCCAGCCTGCTGCCAAATGCTCTAAAATCCAAAGATGATCCTTCCTACCCCCCGCCAAATTCACATAGCTTCTACCTTGATCTGGGGGAGGCCTCAGTCTCCCTGGCAAACCTCTTCCCAGCCTCCTGCTTCTCAGAAAGAGGAGACCCACAGTCCCTCCTGGGTGTAAGAGAAGGCAGCATATGGGAAATAATGAAACTGGAGCCTTGGTGGGGGTGACGGTCCGGGAGGGGCGTCTGCTGGGTTCTGATATCCTAGGACCCTTTGTGCGGGTCTCCCCTGAGGAGGGAAGAGGGGAGGCCTCTGCAGCTGTTGAGTATCCCAAACACAGTCTGACAGCTGTGTGTGTGCGTGCAGTACACACTGCAGCTTTGCCAGCTGTGGGGTGTCCACGGCACAGGTCCGCGAGGCCCTGCGTCCCTCTTCGGGCTCCCTCTCCTCTTGGCTCGGACCCGGCGCCACCTGCTGCACGCACCTGGGGGCAAGGTACCTCGCTCACCTTGAAGGCGATATCGTAGAAGTCACCACCAGCAAGCGACGGCCGGCCGGCCTGCTGGAGCCCGTTGGGCGGCGCCTCGGGGCCGGGGCGCGCAGGCCGGGCCCCGTTGGCGACAGGCAGCGCGGAGGCAGCCGGCACATTGCTTGTCTTGCACTTGGAGGTCTTCTTTCTGGACATGGTAGACAGGTATTTAGCGCGCTCCTTCTGCAGTCCGTCTTCAGCCCGCGTTCCCCGCGCCCGCCGAGCCCGAGCCGGACCCGAACCCGAGAGGTGGCCGAGGCGGCATCCCCGAACACCCCGCACCCGCCCCGCCACTGCCACCCGACAGGCCGCGCAGCTGCTCAGGCCCCACCTCCCGCCTCTGCCGCCACCAATGGCCGTGTCGGGAGGGGCGGGGTCATGCAAATGAGATCGCCGGGGCGGTGCCAGGAGGCCGAGAGGGGCCAGGGTGTGAGCCGCTCGCGTGCCATGACTGAGTGGGGCAGTCAGGTTCTGAGACCCCAGCTCCGCAGCCATCTCGGTACTTGGACACCGATGTGAGGCACTGGGCCTGGGTAAGGGAGCACAGGGTTCAATTTTCTCTCCGTGCACTGTGCACCACCCTGTCCCTCTCTGCCCAGCCCAGTGACTCCCTCACTGGACAGGTCACCAGACCTGGAACAAGGGAGGTCCCCTGAGATGAAGGTGCTGGGGAGAGAGGACCTGCATGGGTGGACACCCTGGGATTTGGTCCCTTCTCAGTCAGGGAAACCTGCCACCTGGGCCACTGCCCCTCCCTGCGGGGCTGATGGGTTCAGGGATTGAGGCTCAGCAAACAAAGCTGGGCCCGCGAGAGCACTCGATACTAGGCTCAGCGGACAGCTGGTTATAAATGGCAGAACAGGGCAGGCATAGTGGAGCAGAAGCCTCTGGACAGAAGCTTGAAGCTCTGGGGAAGAAGGAAGTGGGGAATGCAGTGAGCACCAGACCCTCAGAAGCTCCCCCCCCCCGGAAGAGCTCTGTCCTTGGGTCTGGAAGGTGGGAGGCCTTCCCCTTCAGGTGTGGCAGGTGCGTTGGTTTTCCCATTCCAGGTTCTGGACCCAGGTAAGCTGGTGTAAATTCCTCCAAATCCTGATCTGGACCCCAGCACACCCATCTCCAGGCCCTGACACCTTCCTGTCTGGGCTGATTGGAACTCTGTCCCAGGACCCCCATCCAACATACTCTGGGTCTCAAGAATGAGACTTAGGCCATCAGAACTGGGGGGCAGTGGGCACAGAGGGGAGGTGCCCCTAACATGGGGTGCTTTTTGGTGCTCCTCTGGGAACTGGAGGAATGGCTTGGCTGTACCCCAAGACATGAAAGCTGTCACCAGGACATCAGGTTCTTCAGAGACCTTAGCCCTTCCAGCCATCAGTACCCAGAGCACCAATAATTAGCTACTTCTGGGGCTCAAAGGCCTAGGAAGACCCAGATAGAGGAATGCTGTCCAGTAGCCATTCTTTGAGAAGGCCTAGCATGGCCCACTCTGCAGAGGCCTGGAAAAGCTGCCCAGTGCTGAGTGCTATCATGTAGCCATCTTTAAAACTATCCTGTTAGCTGGATGTGGTGGCACACAGCTGTAATCCCAGCTCTCAGGAGGCTGAGGCAGGAGGATCACTGTGAGTTTGAGGCCAGCCTGGGCTATCTAGTGAGTTCAAGATTACTCTGAACTACATAGAAAGATGCTGTCAAAAAAAAAAAAAAAGTATAAACTGTCCCATGGCAGGGAAGGCCTGATTGACCCATGAGGGACCTGTCAGAGCTAGGGGCAAACCCAGGAAAGCCCTGGAGTCCCCTGAGCCTTCTTTTACTATCTCCCTTCTCTGGCCCTCTTCCTCTTCCAGGTCATTTCCCAAATGTGTCTGTAGTTAGCCTAGGATGTGATATTGGGCTCCCATTGTTGTAGCCCTGTTGGAGACCCAGGTGTCCCACCCCCACAAAAAGGCCAACTACAAGATGATTGGCCCAGCATCTCAGCTGGTGGCCTCAACAAACAATGCCTACTGAGTCCAAGGTCTTAGGCAGTGGACCCTATCAGGTGCTGCCCAGAGCAAGCCCAGGGAATGGGAACCACAAGGAATTTGGATGTTCTGGGGGTGGGACCTGGAGGTAGGGCATCCTGAGGTGGGGGGAAATGTTGACAAGGCAGCCAACTAGGAAGTGGAAATGTGGCAAGTGAACCAGAGCAAGTAGAAGGCCCATAGAAGAGGAGAATTTTGAGCTGCAGACAAAACAGGCTTGCCTTTAAAACTTTTACATAAAAATCCAGTTCTCTGTTTTCTCTTGAAAAATGGGAGCTCTAGGTGCCTGCCTCAGGGCTCCCCCACTGTCTTGCTTCCCAGCATTCCTCCCAATCTTTCATCATTGTGTCTCTTGGTTCTTCTGTTTGCCATCTGTTTCCCCCCTCTGGAATGTAAGCTCTCTGGGCACCGGAAGCATCTTGTCTTGGTCATTGCCATATCCCTGGCAGCTGGCTCTGGGCCTCAATAAGCAGGTATTAAATTGATTAAAGAAATATGAGTTAGAAACACAGACTTCACTTCAGGAGGATATGTCATTGCTAAGAAGGATTTAAGACAGACAGAATGGATGTTAGTGTGCAATGAGAGCAAGACTGGTGTGATTGAATAACAGGGCTTTATTGGAGGAGAGGGGAATTTACACTGGGCTTTTAAAGTGGAACACAAGCCCAATAGGAGAGGAAATGGAAAGACTCACCAGCTGGAGGCGATCAATATACCCCAGCTGAGTACCAGTAGGTGAGCATCAAGGGAAGTAATACAATTTTTTTTTTTGGCTTTTTTTGTTCATTTGTTTTTTGAGACAGGGTCTTGCTATGTAGTTCAGACTGGCCTCAAACTCACAGTGATCCTCCTGCTTCTGCCTCCCAACTGCTGGGATTACAGGAGTGTGCCACCACACTTGGCCGTAATCCAATTTAGATAAAGGCCCAAATGTAAGGGAAATTTATACCTGGGAGTTTGGAAATTATTCAAAGGAAAGTAGGGAGCCATGTGTGGTTTCTAAGCAGAGCAACAGAGAGAGAATACTGTGCTACAGGAATATTTGGGAGTGATAGAGGGGATGAATAGTGATGATTGCAGGCAGGAAGATGATTTAAGACTGCAGTAGTTCACAGGAGAGGCACTAGGGACAGAAAGGACTTCAGGACAGACAGTATCTGCAGGCCTGGAAATAAAGAAGGTTAACACCATCCATGGGGCAGAGGCAAGGGCTCCAGGATAGATTAAAAATGGCAAACTCACTTTTTGGTATTTTCCCAATGATGGAAGGGTCTATGTCTCTTGTCTGAGAATCCGGACAAAAGCTGCGGTTTCTTTGACCAATAGATACAGCAGAAGTAATTCTGTACCCAGCTTCTTGTCTCTTGGAACAATTAGTTGTTCTTAGAACCTGTCTGCCATGCTGGGAGAAAGCCTCAGTAGCCAGGTGGGAAAACCCAGTGGAGAAGAACTGATTTGCCAGCCATATGCATGGAGAAGCCAGTCTGGTGGTGGACACCCCAGCCCCAGTGGATGCTGTGTAGGTTCAGAAGTGTTTGGAGAATGTTTGTTACACAGCAATAAATAACTAGAGCAGGCTGACATCAAACACAAGTAAAGGAACCAGTTTGGCTGGACCTGGGGATATCCAGACCCAAGGGATCGTCACACCTGGAAAGGAGAAGAACCCTAGAGGGCAGAGCAGGAACCTGAGGCTGGGTCTGGGGTCCTGCTGCAGGTGGAGGTGAGGACCATGTGCCAGAATACAGGGCTACAGCCCTCAGTTGTTCTAGCACAGGGTGGGCTCTGCTGTTCAGAAGAGGGTCTACATGTGTTCATGTCCCCAAGGGGATTGAATCACCCCAGATCTGCTCAGTCTCCTTGAAGTCTGCTTCGTAGACCCTCATTCCTGCTACTGCCCTTATTCCCATGGCCACCAGTTCCTGCACTGTGCCTTCTGGTTTGTGTTTCTGGGTGTCTGACACCCCTTGTCCTGGAATGACATGTGCCATGAATCCTTAGCCATGGTGACCTCCTGGGACCTACAGGCTGGGCAGTCTTTCCCTGTGCCCTCCATTTCCTGAGCCCTCCAGCATCACCACTACCCACTGCCTACTCAAAGAGCTTGGGTCTTTGGCTAGCCCTCTTATGCTGGGAAATGGGGCACAGGCAGGAAGGAGAGTCCTCCTCAGGGACCCAGGCTGCTCTACATGAAATTCCTCCTTCCCTGGCTCCTTCTCTGGCTCCTGCCTGTACTTCTTGCTTCCAAGATGCTTTCTGTGGTTCCCTGGGGCTGCCTCTGCCCTGTCTGTGAGCTTCCTGAAGACAGCCCTCATCCCACCTACCTGGTCCCCACCAGGCACTGAAGGACAGGTCTGACACTGAGCAGCATAGAGCCAGACTGAATTTAAGAGGCCTTTCAGCAAGCAGAGGCAGTGTCAGAGTTCCCAAAGCACCTCCCCAGAAGTCAATCCTGCAGAACCCAGCTGTCTTGTTTCTGGAGGGTGGGAACAGTGTTAGGAGGGCAGAAACCTAGCTATGTTCCTGGCTTGCTATGTTACCCTAGCCATGTGGCATTCCCCTGTCTGAGCCTACTCCCCGCTCTGTGAAATGTGGGGGCAGGAGGAGCTGATCTCTAAGGGCCCTTCCAGCTCAAATACCTTATGTTCTATGAAATCGGTGTGAATGTTGCCATGGATACATCAGAGGAACTGATGCAGCACTGAATGTGACTTCCACCAGGGAGAGAGAAGACTGAGTCACCCCAGAAAGCAGGTGACATTAGAGGTGTGCTGGCCCAGGTATGGAAGTGTCACCGGGAATGTCACATTCCTGGGAGGAAATGCCTTCTCCCCATGCAGACCACTCACCTTGGAGGCCTTGAGGCCCTATGGGCAGGTGGTAAGAGAGGGTGTTCATCATTGCCTGAAAGGATGTCCTCCATGTAGGGCCAAAGCAGAGAACTATTCCCCTGCAAGTGTGACCACAGCAGCTCAGGGACTCAGCAGACGGAACAGCTGGGGACAGCTGCACAGGTCTCGCTACCGAGGAAGACCAGCTCGAGTAGAAGTCATGTTTACCTCCTGTGGATTGTGCCAGGATGTCTGCACTCCCATGGGGCTAGGGGCTATTTTTCTTCAGTGGCAACTTCCAGCTCCTACAAGAAAATAAGTGGAGTGTCATTGCTCCAGGATCTCGGGCACCCTCTGAGGACATGCTCAGTTTCATGGCAGGTACAGACATCAGCACAAAGTGATAGGACAGACCCTCGTGTTAACCACAATGATCTGTAAAGTCACCAATCCCTGAGTGCCTTGGACTGGCTGCATGATTCACTTGCCTTATTGTTATTTCTTCTTCTTCTTCTTCCTCTTGCTCCCCCTCATTCTCCTCCTCTTCCTTCTGGTACTAGGGATTAAACCCAGAGAGCACTGAGATATATCCTCAGCCCCTTTTCTGGGGGAAGGGGGTGCTGGGGATAGGATTTAGGACCTTGTGATTGCTAGGCAAACATTCTACCACTGATCTAAATCCTCAAACCTTTCAGCCCCTTTTAAAATGTTTTTTTCTATTCTTTTTTTTTTTTTGAGAGACAAATTTTGCTGTGTATCTAGGCTGACCTCAAACTCACTATCCCCCTGCCTCAGCCTCCTGAGTGCTGGGATTACAAGTGTGCGCCACCATGCCTAGCTACAGTCCATGATTTTTCTTTTTCTTTTTCTTTTTTTTTTTTGGTTCCACGGATTGAACTCAGTACCTTGCACTTGCTAGGCAGGCACTCTAACCAATAAACTAAATCCCCAGTCCCCAGTCTGTGCTTTTTGTGGGCATGTCAACAACACAAGATAAAGGTGAGAGCCAAGAGCCATTCCTCAGGACTCACTACTATTAAGTTTCACAATGGTGACCAATTTCATTTCCTGTTGCTGCTGCACCAAATAAGGGTATAAAACAACTGGATTTATTCTTTTTTATTTTATTTAATTAATTAATTAATTTATTTTTGGTGCCAGGGATTGAACGTAGGGCCTTGGGCTTGCTAGGCAAGCACTCTAACCACTAAGCCAAATCCCCAGCCCCCCAATTTTTTTTTTTTTTTTTTGGTGCCGGGGATCGAACTCAGGCCCTTGTGCTTGTGAGGCAAGCACTCTAATCACTGAGCTAAATCCCCAGCCCTAGATTTTTTTTTTAATTGAAAAAAATTTAAAAAAAAATGCAAAAAACCACCGCAAACAATCCAGACAGGGATTTAGCTCAAGGGGTAGAGTGCTTGCCTAGCAAGCACAAGGCCCTAGGTTGGATCCCCAGCACCAAAATAAATACATAAATAAATAAAAATTTAAAAATGCAAACAGGGAGCTGGGGATTTAGCTCAGTGGTTAGAGTGCTTGCCTCACAAGCACGAGCCGAGTTCGATCCCCAGCACCAAAAAAAAAAAGCAAACAGTCCTACATGCTGGCTTGTTTTGGAGGCTCAGGAGAGAGTTTGTTCCTTGCCTCTTCCAGCTTCTGGTGGCTTATAACTTCCCTTGGGTGATGGGCACATTACTGTAGTCCCTGCTTCCATAGTCACTTGGTATCTTTTGCTTCTGTCACAAATCTCATCAAACTTTCTCTTATAAAGATATTTCTGGTAACATTTAGGATCACTTCGAAAATCCAAACTAATCTCCAAATCTCAGATCTTTAGTTTAATCATATCTGCAAAGTCCCTTTTTCCTTTTTTTTTTTTTTTTTTTTTTTTTTTTTTTTTTTTTTTTTTTTTTTTTGGTTTTTGGTATTAGGGATTGAACCCAGGTCCTTTGTACCAAGCTACATTCCTAGCCCTTTTAAAATTTTGAGACAGGGTGTCACTCTCAGCCTCCCAGAATGCTAGGATTACAGGTGTGTGCCAACATGCCTGGTTTATCACACGTAAGTGTACAATTCGATAAATTTTCATATCCATATCTACCCAAGGAATCATCATGGGTGTATATCAATCGAGATAAGGAACATCAAGTGTGATGGCCCATGCCTGTAATCCTAGCACTAAGGAGACTGAGGCCTCTCTACTCAGGTGGGAGTTCCTGGTTTAGGCCTGGTTTTGGGGAGCTTCAGTGGTGGGTTGCATTCTAGACATGGTGCAGGGAACAGATGAAAGGATCCAGGAGGACCTCTAGGGGGTAGTGCTGACTAGGCCATAGTTTTGTGCCAGCATTCTCTTATCTATAGTGCTAAAATACAGTTAACAAACTCTATTTCCAAGAATGCAATAGTGCATTATATATTCTACGTAGATCGTGCCTGTTATTAGTTTTTTAAAAATCTTTTTTCCCATTTAACACCTTTTGCCTTAAATCTTATGGTATTAATACTGCTACCCTTTACCTTCTTTGTGTTTGCATTTCCAGTCTTCATCTCAGCCTTTCATGCTTATTTGTTTTAGCTGTGCCCCAGTGAATAGCGTTTACTTGGATTTAGTATTTCTTCTGAGCATCCTGTCCTTTAACATAAGAATTTAATTTATTTATATTTATTGTGATTACCCACATGCTTGGTTTTATTCTGACCATTTTATTTTACTTTGATGAATACATTGATCCATTATTTCTTTTTTTTAAATTATTTTCTGTTTATTTATTTATTTATTGTTTTCTGTATAGTTGGGGATTGAACCTAGGGCCTTAGAGCACACTAGGCAAGCATTCTACACTGAACTATACCCCAGCCCCCTTAAATCCTTTTCTGAACTGATCAAGTTTTCTTGTTTTTTTCCCCTTATAGTTTCCTCTCTTTTCTTCAGTGATACTAATGATTCTCATTAGCTGTTAACTTTAAAAAAATTTAGTCTATATTTTGTTAAGAATTAAACTGGACATGGTGATGCATATCTGTAATCCCAGCACTCTGCAATCCAGGGAGGCTGAGGCAGGAGGAGTACAAATTTGAGCTTAGCCTGGGCAATTTGCAACTTAATGAGACCCTATTTCAGAAGAATTAAACATTTCTTCAATGTTTCCCTCCAGAACCAAAAAACACCTTTTATTTTTTCCATCTCACCACAGAGTTCCTTGAGATAGTCCAGAATTTCATTTGCAGATAATTAATTTTCCTCTTTAAATATTTGTCTTTGCTGTTTTAGAAATCCTTTCTGAACAATAGCATTTTGCTCCACAGTCACCTTCAAACAATCATTTCATTAATCTGTTTTGCTCATTTTGCACAACTGTTCTCTTGTGGGTGTTATCTTCCCTCAATTTGAGTTCTTGACTCTTCAAAGTTTGGCTGGGGATTTAGTTCAGTGGTTAGAGTGCTTGCCTAGCAAGCAGAAGGCCCTGACTTTGATCCCTACCGCGCGCGCGCGCACACACACACACACACACACACACACACACACACACACACCCCTAAAAGGTTTGTTATCTGACTACAATTAAAAGCTTGGGTTTTAGAATATAATCTCAGCTATGGTACTTACTGAGTGGTGCAAGTTTGGCAAATTTCTTAAACTTCCTGTGCCTCCGTTACCTCATTCAATAAAGAGGTAACATAGTCCCACTTTCTATTGTTTGTTTATTTGTTTTTGTGCTGGGGATCAAACTCACGGCCTTGTGCTTGCTAGGCAAGCACTCTAACCACTGAGTTAAATCCCCAACAAGTTCCACTTTCTATAGCTCCAAGAATTTAGTGGAATAAGGTGACAAGTAACTAGGTGGGAAAGTGAAGAATGTAGATTTCTTCTCTCCTGTCTCTGAAGTGTTGTGTTCATCTCTCTCTCTGTGCCATAATGCTTCCCTTAGCCTGCATACCTGCTTGAGTCTTTCCTCTATCGAGAAAACAATCTTGCCATTCTTGTGCTTTCCCTTTCTCTTCCATAGCTAAGCTTCTCAATACAGTGGGCCACATGCCATGTCTACACTCCTCACTTGCCACCAACCTGCTGGCATTTGGCTTCCTACCAACTCCTTCATGAAATGTTCCCATAGTTAAGGTCACTGGCAAACACCATGCTTTTAGCGCTCTAATCCAGGAAGTTTACATATGCAGGTGATATGGCAGTGGCCAGGAACAGGATGACCATGGCGACTGCCCACCAGGGGTACTGACAGACTTGGAACAAATGCTCTGCTCACAGTAGACTTTTCTTACTTTGTGTCCCCTGATTTCTGGAGTCTCCCACATGCCCCAAGTGTGCTCATCTCCTAGCCAGCTCCACATTCTGCCTCACATGGCACTCTGGAACCTTCTTAAATGTTTCAGAACCTTGATAGTGCCCTCTCCTGGGAATCTCCACCAAGCCCATAGCCTCCTGGCACCTGATCCCCAGGCACTCATGGCAGTGTTTCCAAACTCTGTTCTCAAGAACTCCCTATTAGTTTTTTTTTTTTTTTTTTGTGGTGCTGGGAATTGAACTCAGGCCCTTATGCTTACAAGGCAAGCACTCTATTCACTGAGCTAAATCCCCAGCCCCCTCAAGAACTCCCTATTAATGTCAGGTGTGGTGTTACACATCTGTAATCCTAGCACTCGGGAGGCTGAGGCAGGAGGATTGCTACAAGTTTGAGGCCAACCTGGGCTACATAGTGAGTTCCAGGCCAGCCTGAACTGCATAGGGAGACCCTGTTTGAAAAAAAAAGCTGGGTGTGGTGGTACATGCCTCTAATCCCAGTACTCTGGGAGGTTGAGGCAGGAGGATCACAAGTTCCAGGACAGCCTGGGCAATGAAAGAGATTTAGGAAGACCCTGCCTCAAAAAATTAAAATGGGCTGGGGTTATAGTTCAATGTGAAGGTCCTGTGTTCCATCCCCAGCACTATAAAAAACAAAAACAAGAAAAACCACACAGGATTCCTACCATGCAGATAAAAAGTGGTTGTAGAGGCACTGCTGTCTTAGGCTCAGGGGAATTGTTGAGCCCGGAGTGTGTCCCCCAGGCCCAGCTTGGTAGGAGTTTTCTCATCAGGTGATAGCAGAGGTTGGTTCCAGCACCAGTGGATTTAGGCGAGGTTTCTAGCCAGTTTAAACAGAGGGAGGATGCTGAAAAGCCTCAGAACTCAGTGAAGAGCTTAATGCCAGGTCTTTGGAAAAACAGCTGGACAGGGAGGGACCTTACACTTGGGAGACTGGGGACACCTTGCCATGTATGCTCAGTTTGTGTCCAGGCTCAGGAAGGACTCAAAGGGCTGATTTTTGGTCTGGTATACACCAGGGCCCAACAGGATGGCCTAACTGTGGAACATTTGAAATTATTTTTAAATTGAGATATAATTCACATAACATAAAATTCACTCTTTCAAAGCACAGAGTTGAGCAGTTTTTAGTATATTTTATTAGGCCGTGCAACGATCACCACTAGTTCCAAACATACCACCCATCAGCAATTGATACCTGTTTCTCCTCCCCCAGTGCCTGGGGCCACAGATCGACTTCCTATGTTTATCGATTTGCCTATTTTGGATATGTCATATAAATGGAACTGCACAATACATGGTTATGTCTGACTTCTAGCATGTTTTCAGGCTTTATCCATGTTTTTCTGCCTGGAGCCTTCTCCATAACACTTGCGTTCATTTTGTAACGATCTACTGCACACACACACACAGTAGAACCCCCTCGGAGAGACGGACACCATCAGAGCGATCACAGCTATATAAAGACGAGCCAGCAGGCGCCAGACGGGGCTGCTGCACTGCGGGCGCGCGGCTTGCAAGGCTGCGCTTCACCAGCCAGGTGAGTCCCATCTTGTGCATCACCTCAATGCCTCCGTTTCCTCCTCGGTAAGGAGCTCCACGAGATGACGCAGTATGCATTTATTGAGCGCTTACTGTGTGTCAGGCCCTCGGGGATTGCAGTTAAGGCCTCGGGACTGGACGCGGGTGCAACGGGCACTCAGAAACCGTTGAGAGAGGAAGTTATTATTACTGGTGTTTTAGTATATGCGCTGCCGAAGCGAGCACTATTGCTGGTGTTTTTAGGGCTGTGATATTAACTGCGGGAGGTTGGAAACTGAAATGAGAACCGCGGGAGCGCGCCCGGGAGACCAGCTCGATCTGGGGACGCGCGCGCAAAGCAGAAGGTGAAGGGCGGGTGTGGGCCGTGGGGCGGGGCCTCAGCCTTAGAGGAAGGAAGGCGGAGCCACCGGAGCCCAGTCCATCTCACTTCGCCCAGGACCTAAATGGCGCAAGGGGCGGAGCCTGAGAACTTCTCGCCCACTACAGCCGCGGCCGGCACCACAGGAAGAAGGATGGAACTTTCTGATGGCCCGCCCGGCGCCCGCCCCTGTCTTCCCTACGGGACCTGGGGCGGAGTCTGCATCCTCCCGGTTCTGCGGTGACGCTACAGGGTAGGGGCGGAGCCCGAGCAATCCGCCCTCCCGCTCCACTCTGCGGCTGACAAGGCGGTGCGGAGGCGGAGTAGGGGCAGGATCCGCCTCCGCGCCGCGCGGGGAGGAGGAGTCCGCACGGGGTCCGCAGTGCAACGCGAGCGCGCGAGCTGGCGGCCGAGGACCCGGAGCGGGCTTCGCGCAGCAGACAGGCCGAGGCCGCCACCGGATCCCGCCCCGCGCTTCGCCATGCCGTCTGCTGTCCCTGCCTGAGCCGCGGCCGTCGGCGCGCCGGCGAGCCTCTGGCCGCCGGGGCCATGCGCGCGCTGCGCTGACGATGCCGCCCGGCGCGCCCGCCCGGCTGGCGCTGGCCCTGGGCCTGGGCCTGTGGCTCGGGGGGCTGGCGGGGGCCCCCGGGCGCGGCTGCGGGCCGTGCGCGCCTCCTTGTCTCTGCGGCCCGGCGCCGGGCTCCGCCTGCCGCGTCAACTGCTCAGGCCGCGGGCTGCGGACGCTCGGGCCCGCGCTGCGCATCCCCGCGGACACCACCGCTCTGTGAGTAGCCAGGCCTGGGCTGGCGGTTGCCATAGCTCCGGGCGGCCGGGAGAGCATCGCTGTAGGGCTAGGCCGCTCCCAGGGCGAGGCTCCGGCGCGGCTGTTGGCCCGACTAAATAAGGAAAATCTGGGACCGCGGCCGGCGTGGCTGGCGGGGGAGGGGGGCAGCCCAAAAGTCCTGGTTTCTCTGACAACAGAGGTCCCTCGCCGTGGGGTTCCGCGAACGGGAGCTGACAGCCTGCGACAGCGTGCGGGGCGGGGCGGGGCGGGAAGGTGGAGGTACGTGGAGAAAACAAACACACACTAATTAGAAGCTAATTAGAGACTAATTGGAATGTGGTGTGGGACTTGAGGATTTTTTTGGGAGGCGGGGTTTCTGTCAAGTAAGCGGGGACTGCTTCGCGGAGGAGGGGCAGGTGTTAGATGGACGCGCTAGAATTATCTTGATGCTAAAGAAGGAGCGAGGAGGTGGGACCAGCGGAAGAGGGGAGGGGACTTGAGGTGTGAGGAAGGCAAGGTGCCTGGATGTGGCCACGTGTGGCAACTACAGGGTTGGTATGAAGGGCCGGGGAAGGATGGAAGGTGGACCCACAGGCCAGCTGAGGTCTTGAAGGGCCTTAAGTGCTCTATTGAAGCGATATTCTGGGAACAGTGGGAGGGGTAAAATGCCCAAGAGACTTTCTCAGGTTTATATTGTGGAGATAATAGTAATAGCCTTTATTGAGGGAGTCCCTGAGCCAGGCCTGTGCCAACCTCTTAGAGCTCGCAGCACTTGACTTCTGCAGGGTAGGTAGGGTAGGTACAAGTCAAGACCAGGTTTTTTCTTTTTTGTGTGGGGGTGTTCTGGAGATGGAACTCAGGGCCTTGTGCTTGCTAGGCAAGCGCACTACCACTGAGCTAAATCCCTAACCCCAAAGACCCCAGTTTTGCAGTTGAGGAAACAGCTCTGGCGAGGTGATGAGACTTGTCCAAAGTATCACAGTCTGGACAGAGTGAGCGAGGATTGAACCTGTGAGGTTCCAGACCCAGGACTGGACTAAGAAGTGGGTAGAGGACTGAGATTGTAGATGTTTATTCCTAGGGCTGGGGAGAATCTCAGGGCCTGCTAATCCCAACTCCTTGGATTTCTTGGGCGCTTCCAGGCACCTCAGCCCAGAAGCCCCTGCTGTACTCTCCTGGGGGAGCTTGTAATATCTTGGACCTGTTAAGTCTGGGGGAGGGCTCCACTCTGCCCTGCCTGTTGGTATGGTATTGGTCCTCAGTTACTCCAGTGTGGAGATGCCTTTAACAGGGGAGCCCTTTGTCCTTGGTGTTTTCCTTGATAGTCTTGGGGTAGGAAAGAGCAAGTTCTCCACAGCTAGCTGGGAGCTGTGGTTGGGGGCCATTCTGGGCTTGTCATTGTGCTCCTTGACCACTGAAGCAACTGTGGCGCCACTGTCTCTGTGGAGATGGGCCCCCTCCTGCCTGCCAGCAGTGCCCACAGAATTGCGTCAGATCCACTCCACCCTTTGTTTCTGGATGCTGTGGGTGAGAGTATCTCAGTCTCTGCCAGCTGGTTGCTCTGGAAATAAGACCTGGCTCCCCCTGGTTGTTCCCACATCTCAGCCCCTGGTATCCCCCTGCTAGCCTCCCAGGAACTATCCAGGAAATGAAGGATGAAGGAGTTGGGGATTGAGCTCAGTGGTAGAGCACTTGCCCAGCAAGCACAAGGCCCTGAGTTTGATCCCAAGCACCCACTCCCAAAGAAAAAGTGGGCCAGGAAATAAAGGATGAGGGGCCTGTAGCACTATCCACTCTCAGGCTGTTGCTTTGTGACCCCTCTTAGGCTCTGGTCCTGGGTTTTGGTAAAGTGAGTTTTCTGGGAGTTGGTGACTTGGTCCAGCCTGAGGTGGCAGGATTTTTAGGGTGCTAGCCCCCCTCAGTGTGTGATAGGACATCAGGTTTGCCACCTACCAGTATGTGGGTGGGTGAGGAATGGAGGAGACTCCTCTATAATCTCCTTTCTACCCACAAGGCTGCCTCTGGAAGATTTCCACAGATGAGGGGGACACAGAGGAAACTGAGGCCTTAGGGGAGGTGTTGAGGTCCCCTTGCTGGTCCTCCAGGCCACCGTCTGTGTTCAGTGGGTTTTTAACCAGCAAACTCCCTAGGGAGGTAGGTGGGGCTTCTCCAAGGGAAAGGCCACGATACATGGCAGCCTCTCACATGGATGTTTAGGTGCCCCAGGAGTGTTGCCTTCTCCTGTCACCAGCAGCCTCCCCAGGGGAATTGGTACTTCTCTTTGTGGCTCCTTGACCAGCCTGACGTGAAACAGGACAGATGGGAGAATGGCCTGGGTTTTTGACGCCACAGCCTTCCTGTCTTTTTTGGGTTAAAATCATGCTGCTGGGAGGTGGCAGCTTGAAAAAGATGACGTTATTGCCAAAATGTTGCTGCTGCACTATTTTTGAAGCTTTCCTGTGGAGAATTTAAAGCTTCTTCATAGAGAAAAGTAGGTAGAACAGGGTGATGAATCTTGCCTCCTCTCCCATATCAACCCCCCTCTCCACCATGTTTGGAGTAATTTCCAGAATTCTGGTCTTTAATCTGTGAGCATTTCGGAGTGTATCACAACTCTATAAACACACCTAAAACTCATTGTTATGCCATTTGTTATCACTCCTCAGTCCATTAAGTTTTCAGTGTGTTCAAGTTTTCATTCAGTGTTTTTTTTGGTGGGGGGAGCATTCTGGGGATCAAACTCAGGGCCTTGTGCTTGCTAGGCAAGCGCTCTACCACTGAGCTAAATCCCCAGCCCACCATCTTAACATACTCTTTAGGTTGTCTTTCAGAGATCATATTTCTGCAGAATGTTACCAAATAACAGTTATAAAGTTGTACAAAATAAAAATAAGAGCAAACATAATATTTTAGGATAACAATTATGATGACATTATTTTGGGGATAGCAGGTGCTGAGGATCGAACTCAGGGCCTTGTGCTTGCTAGACCACTGAGCTAAATCCCCAAGCCCTCATTCAGTTTTTTTGTTATTTTGAATTAGAGTCCCAATAAAGTCTGCTGTGTTAATTAGTTGGTCTCTTAAATCTGTTGATGGTTATACTCCCTCTCCACCTCTCTTTCCCCTTCTGCAATTTGTTGACTAAACTGGCTTCTGTGACCCTGGGTTCCCAGTTGTCTCTGACCTGCAGTACTTTTGGGTGTGTTTCGGTCCTCTGCATCTCTGCAAGTTGGGAGTTGGATATTTGTGTTGATGCTCACACATCAAGGGCTCTAGAGCTTCTTGTGGCCAGTGGCTACAGTATGAACATTCTGTCATTGCAGAAGGCTCTCCTGGATGGCGCTGCTCTAGGTGTGAGCTGTTGCCTGGCTTCAGCTTTGGTTGCTTTTGGGGACCACTTCTTGGGTGGCTTGTGCTGCTAATTTTGGCCTGGGGCTTACCTTGGCCTAGTATTGTCTTGTGAGTGTTTTGGGACTAGAATGAAGCACATACAAGGGACTCAGTAGGTACTTGGTTCACTGGTTTAAAATACATGTCTTTTGTTTGCTGGGAATACTTAGGGCCTTACCCTTTCTTGCCTGGACCCCTAAATAATAGAAGATTGGTGGGAGGAGGCTCAGCCCCAGATGTCCATGTTCTGGATAGGGGTGTGAGGGAAGGCAGGCATCTGTGCCCAGACCCCAGGGGTTGGTGGGGACTAGCTTTGGCCTAATGTGTTAGATTGCACCTGCCACCTGCTTGGGCCTAATGTATTAGGTTGCTGCCTTAGGGGTAGCAGAGGGTCCTCAAGCTTCTGTTCTAATCCCTGGGGCCTGAGATCCAGCACTGTGGGTTGTCATTGAAGCCTGAGGCATTTCTGCCCAGCTATGAGCCTCCATGAGCCCTCAACAGATGGAAGGCCCAGCTGTGGCTTGCCCAGCCCTGTACCAGGGATCTGTGAGACCATTGCTAGGCTCAGTTACCATGGAGGAGCCCACATTAAACTGACACGGATTCTACAAAAACAAAGACAGATGATGGAGAGGGGCCTGGAAGGACCTCAGGTGTAGGTGACATTGAAGCCAAGACTCAAAGCTGTACAGAGGGGAAAAAAAAAAAAAAAAAAAAAAAAAGCTGTACAGAGCTGCCCAGGGCCTGGCAGAGCATTCCAGATAAGAGCACAACTGCATGAAGTCCCTGAGGCATGAGGTGATAGAGCAGCAAGAGGCAGGATCTTTATGGGGAGAGCATTACAAGGTCTGGAAGGGAAGCAGCATGACCTGTACCTTCTAGAAGGAACCTTAGCTGCTATGTGGAGACGCAGAGGAGGGTGGCACCTTGCAAGTGCTGCTGGCTGGCCCCCTGGGTTCTGAGCTTTGCCTCTGACATGATGCCATCTTTGGGAATTCGGAACAGAACGGGAATGTGGAAGGTAACAGTTTCTTAGTTTGCTAAAAATGCAAACAACAATGAATTTCTATATTTGGTTGCCAAGGGGAAAGAGGAGAATGGCGCCTGTTTTCCAGGCAAGGGAAACATCTCGCATAGAGCCTGCCCTCCTCTGCAACACTTGGAGACCTGAGTAGATGGACCCCAGAGCACCTGCACCCTCGAAACCCTCAAGAACGGGTGGGCTGCAGGAACACTTGAGCATCGTGCTGCAAGAACATCTGTGGAGATGAGAAACATCTGCAGATCATCTACCTGACACGGGATTTGAGTCCAGAACGTACAGAGAACTCTTAGATCTCAGTAACAAAACAATGGCCCTGGCTGGGTGTGATGATGCACGCCTGTAATCCCAGAATTTGGGAATCTGAGGCATGAGGATCACTGTGAGTTCAAGGTCAGCCTGAACTACATAGTGAGACTCTGTATCAAAAAACTAAAAGAAAACAAACAAATAAAAAACCCAAATGGCTCCATAAAAAATGGAGAAGAACCTGAACAAACATTTTTCCAAACAAAGAGAAGAAACATCACTGGCCAACAACCATAGGAAAAGATGCTCAACGTTGTTAGTCATTAGGGAAATGCAAATCAAAACCATAGTGAGACACCACTTCATATCCACTAGGATGTGGTTGTCAGAAAGAACCACGAGCATTGGTGAGGCTGGGAAGAAATGAGAACCCATGTCCTCTGCTAGGAGCCCATGAAGTGATGCTGCCCTGTGGAAGTCTGGCAGCTCCTCAAATGATCACATGCAGAGTTACATAGGACTCTGCCTCTTCATGCCTAGGTATTTACCCAGGAAAATTTAAAATAATGTCGCACAAAGACACACACGCTTATTCACCATTGCATTATTCACAGTAGCTGGGTGGTGGAAACACCCCAAAAGTTTGTTTGTTTTGTTTTTTGGGGGTTTTCTAGTTTTGTTTTTTTGCTTTTTTGAGACAGAGACTTGTTACCTAGTTCAGGCTGGCCTTCAACTCATTATGGAGCCCAGCCTGGCCTTGAACTTGAGGTGATCTTCCTGCCTCAGCCTCTCAAGTGCTGGGATTACAGACGTGCACCACCAGGCCTACCTAACACCCCAAAGTTTATCAGTGATGAATGAGAACACCAGGGTGGGCCATGCAGATGAAGGGTATGTTCACCCTGGTGTGGTGGAAGCAGCAGTACGTGGGCAGAATACATAGCCTCGAGAACGTAGTGCTGGTGAAGTAGCCATCCCAGAGGCCACATGTCCTCTGACTCCTCTGATGTGAAAAGTCCAGAACAGGCAAATCCATGGAGACAAAAAACAGATTAATGGGAGCTATTCACTTTCGAATACTCCCTACTCTTCCAGAGTAGCTGTCTACCATGTCTGTTCTCTCTGTCTCTCTCTCTCTCTCTTTTCCCCTTTCCCACCTTCAAATAAATTGTCTTCTTTTGTTTAAAAAAAGAAAAAAAAAGAAAACAGATTAGTGGTTGCCTTTAGTGGGGGAAGAGTAAGGTGGGGAGGAGGTGATGGCTAAGGAAGATGGGGTTTCTTTTTGAGATGATGAAAATGCCCTGAAATTAGATAGTGGTGATGGTTGTCCAACTTTGTGGATATACTGAAAACTGCTGAATTGTATGTCTTCAAAGGGGAAACTTTCTGGTGTGTGAATTTTTATTTATTTATTTATTTATTTTGGTTTTTTGAGGCAGGCTCTCACTTTGTAGTTCAGGCTCGCCTTGAACTCACTATGTAGCCCAGGCTGGCCTTGAACACGCAAGAGCCTAAGGATGAGACAAGCACAGATCAGATGCTGTGGCAGATGAAGGAAGAACAGACCAGTCTGAGGTGATCCTCCTGCCTCAGCTACCCGAGTGCTGGGATTACAGGCATGCAGTACCACATCCAGCCTCTGGTGTGTGAATTATATCTGAATTTTTAAAAATCTCTGAAGGTACTACCAAGGAGCTGTAAGCCTCTGCTGCCTCCTTGCCCTCTGTGATGCCCTATCCTGGATCCTGTGCAGGAAACTGGTTGTAGAGGTTGATTCACTTCCTAGGGGCACAAAGCCAGTGAGTTGTGACTGAGGTGATGAGATTGACATGCTCTGGGGCACCCCCCCCCCCCAGCTACATGCAGCATCTTGGTTTGTAAATGCAAGGGAGAGGTGACAGTGGAGCTTCTCGGAGTGCACCTGTGCTGTGTTTGAAGAACTTGTCAAGAGAGTTAAGGGCTGCTGAGGCTTTTTGCCCATATGTTCCCACTAGTTCCCCCAGGGCTTTCCAAAAGGAAACCCAGATGGTTTCCTTTTAGCTTTAAGAGGGAAGTATCAGGACCTGGTGTCAGACCTGGGTTCACATCTCAAGTCTCCACTTCCTGTATGATCTTGGCTGTGTCACTAGCCTCTGTAAGCATCAGTTTCCTTGTCTGTAAAATGGGCACCATGACTACAAGCGTTTTACAGAGTTGAAGGACCTCAGAATTGAGGATATGTTGTGCATCAACAGGGCCTAGTCACTGGCAGGCCCGATAATCATAACCATTGTTCAAGTGGCCCTCTTGATTCTCTCCATGGTCTCATGGAGACCATGAGCAGCAGGTCCACTACCTTGTCCTCTGGTACCAGCCACCAGGAGCCAGACCCCAGGACCTGCCTTGCTAGGGGCAAGTAAGACGCAAGAACCTAAGAATGAGACATGCATAGATCAGATGCTGTGGGAGATGAAGGAAGAACAGACCAGTCTGAGTAGGCAGACTCCTATACCTGCCTCAGCACCCAGCTCAAGAAGGCCAAAAGTTTAGAAGTCTTCCTGTCTTCCCTGGTCTGATCTGAAAGGTACCTTTAGTATCAGGGCTGTGGGGATTCATGAGGCCTGGCATGTTCCCTCTTCTTTTTTTTTCCCCACTGAGACAGGGTCTTGCTGGGTAGTTGAGGCTGGCCTGGAACTTGCAGCAATCCACCTGCCTCAGCTTCCTGAGTGTTGGGATTATGGGCGCGCACCACCACACCTGGCTTGGTCTTGCCTCTTGAATGCTGGGACTATTGGCACACATATAGTACTTGACTTCCTTTTGTTTTTGTCTTGGCTTGTATATCTTTTGATGCACTCAAATGTGTGTATGTAACACTGAAGTTACATGGAGTAAGTAGCTCACGGTGCACACCTTCCTATTTTACCTCTTTCTTTTGTCCTGAGTAATGCTAATGCGTCTGTCTCCTGCACTCTGCTCAATGTCCTTGCCTGTGACAGTGTGTTGCCCTGATGCCAGCCTTGGCCATCATGCATGCACTGGTAGATCTTCGCGCAAGCATCTCTGGTGGATGTTGCTGGGCCTTTGGGAGTTTTTTGGGAGTTTGTGCCAAGAAAAGAGCCTCATTTCTACCCCTTTCAGGTCCTCTAGAGACTCTTCTATGGTTTTTCCCTCCAAGGCTTGCAGATCAGGGTGACTCCACATGGATTTCTTGTGGAGTCTTCTCTTCCTCCCTGCTGGCTGCTGTGCAGGCGTGTCTCAGGCCACCATTTTTATTTTTTTATTTTTTTATTATTATTTTTTTTTCAGGCCACCATTTTAAGACAACTAACAGTGTGGCTAATGCCAAATATGGGTCCCACCTCTGCCAACCCTCCCTGGGTTTCTCTCTGGTGGAGGACAGGTCTGCTGCTGTCTCTGCTCTTCCCCCCTGAGGTGCCTCTGCCAAATGGGCAGGATGCATAGAGACCCCAACTCCTGAGGGAGAGTCTGGGCTAGGATTGGTTTCCACTGAGGAGGCCATTTTGGATGGAGATGCACATTTTCCTCTCCGGAACACTGTGGCAGAGGCCAGCGCCAGCAGCCAGAGCCCAGACAGCCGCCTGCCTAGCACTCTGGAATGAAAACATCCCATTTCTCCCGCAGCAGCCGTCTGGGGTGGCGGCCGTCTGGGCTCGGCACTCCTCCTGGCCTGGCCAGGCGTGGGCGCAGCGGTGGGGCGTGCATCCCCCTGCAGGATGGGGCGCAGCTGGAAAATGCAGCTCATATCCTTTCTGGAACACCTCGTTCTCTCTGGCTTGGCAGCTGTCTTTGCCAGGGGGCCCCACTGTGCCTGGGTTACAGTGCCAGGGAGAGGGGCTGCACTTGGAGGCCAAGGGGAAGGGCTTCTTTTCTCCCAGCCCCTGGTCAAGTGCTCCCCCCAGCTCTAGCAGCCCCTTTCTCTGAAGGTAGGTTGGATCCTTTGAGGCTGCCTTGGGAAACACAGAAGCCCTACATAAAGGCAGAAGCCAGCTCTTCCTTCTGGTCACTGCATGTAAAAGGTTTAGGGCCAGGGGCATGTCACAGCTGTGGGAGTAGAGTGGGCTCAAGGGTCCTGAGCTTCCATGTTACTTTGTAGCTCTGGTATGGGGCAGGTTAATGTCACTGGCCATGTCTGAGAGCTGAGTGAATAATGGGAGTGAGGAATGGAACTGCCAGCTGGCCTAGTGTTCCTGCCCACAGCAGGGGACCGAAGCCCCTGAAAAGCAAGAGCCCTCAACTTTCTCCTTGGACAACCTGGGTCTGCTAGCTACCCCTAAACTTCTCTGGGGTGATATAGGGGTAGAGGCAGGTCTCCCTAAGCCTGTCTGGAGAACAGGCTAGTGCTGTGCTGTCCTCGTGGCTGTGATGGGATATGAGCCACTGGCAGTCCTGGTGCTGAGTTGCTGTGTGCCAGGGCTCCAGGAAGGGTTTGGAGGGCCTCTCGGCACTGATCCTTTTCCCATCCTTCCCCTGGAAGGGAGGCTGCAGTGTTCCAGCTGTGCAGATGTGGGAGTGGGCCCACCTGGCCACCCTGGTTCTGTTAATGCCTGGCTGAGCTAGTGGGTCTCTCTGGAGCTGTGCTGTGTCTCCCCCCCCCCACACCCCGACTTGCTGCTTTCTGCTCTGATGCTGGAGCCTCTCATCCCTGCCTGTGAGTCCCAGGAGTATCCTCGATGGGCTATGTCACTACTCCCCATCTCATCCTGGTGACAGTTAAGCTGGGGTGGGGGGGGTTGGTGTCTGTGCAAGGGGCTCTGTAAGGACTGGCAGACGCCATAGAACACCATATGACATGTGAGGGTCCTCCTGCCCTGGCTCTGGGACTGAGACCTTCAGGTCCCAAGCCAGCTGAAGGACCCTTGTCCTTTCCTTGTCTCAAATTCTGGGTCCCAGCTGCTTGCTGAACCCTGGTTTGGAGCCAGGTGGGAGGTGGGCATTAGAGTGCAGAGCAGGGGTGGGTCTGGCCGGCCTCCTGCCCCTTTTCCCAGGAGAAGCAGTGTGGGCGTAGCCAGGACGACCCCCGCCCCCATGCTCTCTGCATGTTTTTCTTCAACTCTGTCTTAAACTTGAATTCATTAATTTAAACATCATTTCCGGGGCTAGAAGCCAGCCTCACTCGCCATAAATAGAAGGGAACAAAAGCAAGAGAGTGGGGCAGAGCCAGGGTGTTGGACACCTCTGGCACAGCTGCTGGGCTCCCGAAAGGAAAGTGCATTAGTGCTGAAAAGTGCTGTGGTGAGGCCAGCAGGGCCCTGTTCTCCCCTCTCTCCTCCTCTGGGTTGAGGGGGGCCCTCATTGTGGCCTCCCCTTGCCTCTACCTTGGCTCTGGCTCCTGGAGGGATATTTCTAGGGGGTCCCCATGATCGGTTGAGGACAGCCTGTTTTCTCCAGGGAGCTGATGGCGCTGGCTGACTAGGCCTGGAGGGGGTGGGATCCCCCACCCGCTTTGCTGTCCTGGTTGCTGGAGGGAGGAGGCTGGCTCAGCAGGAGCACGTTACATAATGTCCACAGGCGGCCCCTCAGAGCTGTTCCCCTGAGTCTTGTTTCCAGTACGGCGGCCAGTGTGGGGCGGGGGTGCTGGGCCTGGCACTTGTCTGTCTGCTGACCACATGCTTCTGGAATGTGCAGATGTTTCCTTGGGGGCTCCAGCTGGCCTGCACACCTCTTCTAGCATCTGGACTGGGGAGTGGGCATCCTCACCACTCCCCACCTCAGCAGAGGAGGAAACTGAGGCCATTCAGTTGCAGATTGGGGTCAAGCTTGTCTGAGGCCTCTGTTTTTGCAACCCTAGAGTGGAGGGGGCCCTTGGACCTGTCCTATGCTTGAGGCATGTATAATGGCCCTCCTTGGCCTCCCCCATGCACCCCATTGTGCACACTTTCACACACTTGGCCATCCTCTCTCTAACACGCCACCCTTGAGTCTACTTGCCTTCTCTGTCCCTGTGTGGCCTAAGGGGTGAGCCTCGTGTGAGTAGGAAAGTTAGGAGCCAGACTATGGGGTGATATAGGGGTAGAGGCACCAGGGGCACCAGGGCACCAGGTGTCTCTCCCTAGAATGTCTGATCTGGAAGGCAGGGGGAGGAGAAGGAGGGTGTTGATATATGAGGAGTGGTGGAGTTTTCACCCTTCCCAGCACATTTGCCCATTTTGCAATAGGCAGAGGGGACAGCAGAGGGGAGCCCCCACACTTCTGTCACAGACTGTGGGGTTAGTGTCCTAGTGCCTTGGGGAGTGGGAAGCAGGCCTGCCAGGCTGATGGATGTGATGTATGTCTCTGTTATGGTTTGTCTAGATGGCCCCCAAAACCTCATGTGGTCATAGGCGGGGCTGGATCTAGAGTGTGAGATTACTAAATTAGTCCACTGATTGGTTCGGCATATTTCTGCTGGGATTGAGGATATGATGCTAGGATTAAGGATGTTAGGATTCAGAGTGGGAGTGCTACCCACCCTAAGGCCAGGTAACCTGGATAAGATATAAGGGATTGAAAGAGGGTTGCTTACCCCCTTGCTTGCACCTCTTGCTTACCTAGTGCTGCCTTCTGCCTGTCTGCCATGCCACCCTGTCTTGGATCCAGCCAATTGTGAACTGAAACCTCTATGAACTGTGAGCCAAATAAACCTTTCTTCTAACTTTGGGTGTTGGGTATTTTGTCTTAGCAACGAGAGAAAGGTAACTAATACAGTCTCTCTCTTTTTATTTTATTTTGGTTTTTTTTGAGACAAGGTCTTGTTATGCAGTTCAGGCTGGCCTTGAACTCACTATTATAGCCCAGGCTGACCTTGAACTTGGAGCAATCCTCCTGCCTCAGCATCCTGACTGCTGGGATTATAGGCAAGCACCCCCATGCCCATGTGACATGTATCTCTTATCGCCATGGTCGTCTGCCTGTCCCTGGCATATGTGATTCCCCAATCTCCTCCCTGATCCTGAGTTGGCCTCACCCCCTCCAACTTTGGCCGCAGGGTCCCTGGAAGCTGCTGGTTTAGGCTTTGGAGGGTCAGAGGGTCCAGCCGGACCCTACTTGGTCCCAGTCTCTCCAGGCTGTTGGCTTTCCTTCTGGTGGGGGGTGATGGGCCATGGGGCAGCTGCCACCTGACTCTCCTTGGCGTCCCTGCTTCTGTGTCCCTTCTGTCAGGGCATGTGGTGCCTGCCGCATTGGCTCCCTCATCCTTGCAGAAACCTGGAGTGTGGGGCCAGGGCATCAGGCTGTGGTGACATCACTTGGGGATTTGGAGGAAGCCCAAGTTGCTGGGGGACAGGGCTGGCTAGGCTTTGGTGTTCACCCAGAACTGTGATGGCAGCAACAGAGGGAGATGTTGAAAGCTGCTGTTCAGGGTCTTGTGTCTGTGGGAAGCAGGGCTGTTTGAGAACCCCTGGGTACCCATCCAGTGTCCCTGGTGTCTACCAGGTTCCTGCAATTCACATTACCATATCCTGCCCATGTAGATGCTCCCACCCTAGGGGTATGGGCCACAGTATAGCACCTGGCTTTTGTCTAGGCTGTTTTGTTTTGGGCCAGGGTGACTGGCCAAGCAAGGTCCCAGACCCAGACCTTCTTTGCAGCTTCTGGGGAGAAATGCAGTGGTTGAGCTGTCTCTTGTGGGATCAACTTCGGAGGCACTACCACTGGACTGGCCTTTGTGGAGCACCAGTAAGGGGAGGGGAGCAGTAGTAGTGTCCTAACATGAGGACAGGGTGTTGGGGCCCTGAGGCTGGCCTGACTGACTCCCTACTCTGCTTTCTCAGGTGACCCCAGCAGCTGTCACTCAGGATGAACTTTCTAGAAAGCAGGATGTGGAACATTTGGGGTTCTTCCTCCTTTCATTTGTTGGAGACTGGGCCAGAAGTTTCCTGGTGCTGCCCAGCCTCCATACTTGCTGGGCAGGTATGGGGAGCCTGCCTGTGCTTCTACTGTCTGGTTCACCTTCCTTCCTAGGGCCATTGCTGCTTTGGCCCCACAACCCGCTTGCCCTGAAAGCACAGATTACTCTGATGTCATTGCAGCCATTGAGAAATCTCTGCTTAGATCTGTCGCAGTTTCTCCTGGCACAACCTTTGCCATAGCCTCTTCTGTGAGAGCTCATGGAGGGGGGATAAGATGTGGCCAGCAGAGGCCAGGGTGCTGGCTAGGAGGGTGCCGGGGATGGTGGCCTGGACTGTGCTGGGGTTGGGAAAGGGTGGAGGCAGACCCCACCTTCTGGCCTCTGGCTTCAGCAGCTAGGTGGTCATTGTCTGGAAGACCTGAGCTAGTGAGAGGCACCAAGTGCAGTCTCGTGTGGTGAGTGATGATGCCTACCGAGTAGAGCAGAAGCTTGGAGAGGGGGCGGAGTGGGGACCCAGGTTGGAGACTGTAAGGACTGTAAGGTGATGTGCAGACCGGGCAGGACCCAGAATTGTCTACTGAGTCAGAGTGGTCCAAGGCCCCCCATCCTGGAAGCCCCACTGAGTCTAGGAGTTGGGAATAGTGGGTAGAAAGAATGCTGAGAGGTAGACGGCAGGGGTGACCATGGCCCTTGCCTCCACCAGGAGTTCTCAAGGTGCTAAAGGGGAGGTAGGGTTGATAGGTAAAGAGTGGGACGCCTCAGAGATGTGGGTGCTCCCACCATGCTGTCCAGAAAGGCTAGCAAGAGAGTTGTCATCCAGTCTCATGAAGGGGGAGCACATGGGTCACTTCATGTACACTGAGCTGGGGACTGGATTTCTAACATGCTGACAATTTAGATAAAAAGTGCTATTGCAGGTTATTTTTATTGTTATCTCTTCAGATACTATGAAGATTGAATGTTCCTTCCATGTCTGTGACCATTTATGCTTTTGTTAATTGCATTTTTGCTTTTAGATCATTTTTTCTTTCTTTCTTTTTTTTTGTGGTACTTGGGATTGGATTTAAGGCTTCATGCTGCTAGGCAAGAGCTCTGCCACTGAGTTACATCTCTCACTCATTTTATTTTTAAATGTTGAGACAGGGTCTCATTAAGTTGGCCAGATTGACCTTGAATTTGTAGTCTTCCTGCCTTAGCCTCCTGAGTGTCTGGGAGCTCCTTTTTCAAAAATTGGAGTGGTGGCTTTGCTTCATGGTTTGTTCAGTATTCATAGCAAGGGTATTATTATTGGTCTTTAGTCATTAATCCAAATTGCTAGCACTTTTCCCAGCTTGTAGTGCTTTTTTTTTTTTTTTTTTGGTTTTGGTTTTTTGTTTGTTTGTTTTAATTTGTTTGCTTGTTTTGAGACAGTCTCACTATGTCACTGTGACAGTCTCACTGTGTCACTATATTGCTCAGGTTGATCTAGAACTCTTGGGCTCAGGGGATCCTCCTGCCTCAGCCTCCTGAGCAGCTGGGACTGTAGGTGTGTGTCATCATGACTGGCTCCTTCCAGCCTGTAGTTTTTCTCTGATTTTATGTATATTTTTTGTGAAGGTTGAATGTTTTTGGTGTTTGTTTATGCAGGACTGGGAATTAAACCCAGGGTTTTTGCAGTGAACTACATCCCCAGCCCATTTTATTTTTTATTTTGAGACAAGGTCTTGCTAAGTTGCTCTATTGCCCAGGCTGGCTTTGAACTCAGAATCCTCCTGCCTCAGTCTTCTGGAGTGCTGGGATCATGGGGCCTGGCTAGGTTGAATGTTTCTGGATGTAGTTGGTTCTTTGGTCTTTGAAGCTTTGTTTCTGCTCTTAGGTTCATGCTCCAAAAACATGTGACGGTTCCCCAGTGTTTTTGGTTGCTGTGTCCTGGCTCACTGGGGCTCTGTGTGACTTTTGAAGTTGAGCTCTGGCTCTGGTTTTCACACCGCAGTTGGTTGCGACTTGTTCCCCTCTTGCAGGTTCTTGGAGGCCAGAGGCTTGTGGCTCCTTCCCCTCTGTTCGTTGGCTGCAGGGCACAGTGAGAAGGAGCATAAATTCATTTTTCCATGTTTCTTGGTAATTCTTCTCATTGATGGCTCCAGATAAACCTCTGTATTATCTTTTATTATTATTATTATTATTATTTTTAATTTTTTGGTGCTGGGGATCAAACTCGGGACCTTCTTCTTATGAGGCAAGCACTCTAACCACTGAGCTAAATCCCCAGTCCCAATGTATTATCTTTTAGATACAGTAAAGATTTTCATTGTGTATTTATGTTTTGGATTTTGAGGCAGGGTCTTTCTATATAATCCAGGCTGCCCTGGAATTTGTGAACCTCTTGCCTCAGCTTTCTGAGTGCAGGGATTACAGGCCTGTATCACAATGCCTGGTCAGGTTTATGTTGAACTTGAAGTTTGTTGTAGACCGTCACCATCACTGTGGTGTGGGCTTATCCACCAGGGCCCCTCTCCCTATTTGTCTTATTTTTTTGGCCCCAATGTATCTTGGGGACATTCTGAGGTCTTTCCTCCTCCAGTGGCTAGCAACAACTGGGCCCTGGCAGCCCTGGTGCATTCTGAACCCCATGTGGTAGTATGAGACCACACTGCTAGGGTAGGGCAAGGGGTTGGTGTGGGGCCTTGGCCCTGTGGGGTGGGGGCTGTGCAGAAGGGGCCGTGCCCATCTAGGCCATGCTCATTCAGCAGTTCTGTGTGGCTCTGCCCTGTAGCAGTCAGCACAGGGCTGAGATGGGTGCAGAGCACTGAGAGCACCAACTTTCCTGCCTCAGTTTCCCAAAATGAATGTTCATTCAGATCCTCCATGAGAAGAGCCCCCTTCCCAAGTCCTGGAAATAGGGAACTCAGAGGGTGGGAAGCTGCATTTTGGAGGTGCTATTACACCCCTAAGTGTGGAACCAGGGATGGCTCTGTGGCCAGCCTGGGGCTCTTGCCCTGACCTGCAGCTGCCTTGCTCCTCAGAGACATCTCCCACAACTTGCTGCAGACGCTGGACGTCGGGCTCCTGGCAAACCTCTCGGCGCTGGTGGAGCTGTGAGTGTTCCCTCCTTGGCTGTGCCTGACCTGTCCAGCATGCTGGGGATTACTCAGGGTGGGCAAGTGGCAGTTGCCTGTCATCGTATCATTACAGGTGCTCCTGTCACTGCCTAATCCCTACTGTCTTCCAGGGACATAAGCAACAATAGGATTTCTACGTTAGAAGAAGGAATATTTGCTAATTTATTTAATTTAAGTGAAATGTAAGTTGCTTTTTTTTTGGTGGTGTCAGTGGCTATACAACCGGTCCCCTCTTGACTGCCCCCCCCCAAAAAAAAATTTGAGAACAGACCCAGGGACAGTTTACAGGTTTGCTGGAGGGCACTCAGGGACCCTTCTGTCAGGGCAGCCCTTTCCAGCCTGGTCCCCCATACCTGTTTCCCCTGCAGAAACCTGAGTGGAAACCCATTTGAGTGTGACTGTGGTCTGGTGTGGCTGAGGCACTGGGCAGAGGAGCGACGGGTTCATGTGGTGCAGCCAGAGGAGGCCACGTGTGCAGGGCCTGGCCCACTGGCTGGCCAGCCCCTCCTCGGTCTCCCCTTGCTGGACAGCAGCTGTGGTGAGTGCAGGCCAGGCGGGATGGCTACATCCTCCCTGCCAGGACCCAGGCCAGGAGGGGCCACAATCTTTTGAGAAAAGCAGAGGGGCCCAGGGAAAGATGTGTATGGGGTCAGGAAGGCCCCTCTGGAGAGGCTGGGGCTCTGGGGATCTGATCTAGTGTGGGGGCAGGGGGCAGGGAGGCTCTCTGCTTGATGAAGGCAAGAGGGGTAGGCTCCCACAACCAGCATGTCTGTCTGTTCCAGGTGAGGAGTATGTTGCCTGCCTCCCTGACAACAGCTCGGACACCATGGTGGTGGTGGCCTTCTACACTGCCCATAAGGGCCCACTGGCACCAGAGGCCTGCAGCGCCTTCTGCTTCTTAGGTGGCCAGGGCCTAGCAGCCCTCTTGGAGCAGGGCCAGTGTCTGTGTGGGGCAGCCCAGACATCCAACACCTCAATGGCCTGCCTGTCCCTGTGTTCCAGACCCCTGCCGCCACCCACCCCTGTCTGTGGGGGTCCCACCTTCCTCCAGCATGTCTTCCCTGCTTCCCTAGGGGCCACTATGGTGGGGCCCCGTGGACCCCTGGCCTCTGGCCAGCCAGCAGCCTTCCACATCACCACCACTTCCCTGCCTATCAGCACTGTATGCTGGGACTTTGGCGATGGGTCTCCCAAGTTGGATGTGGCTGGTCCTGCTGCTACCCACCGCTATGTGCTGCCTGGGCACTATCATGTGACAGCAGTGCTGGCCTTGGGGGCTGGATCAGCCCTGCTGGAGACAGAGGTACAAGTAGAGGTGGCACCTGCTGCCCTGGAGCTTGTGTGCCCATCCTCTGTGCACAGACATGAGAGCCTTGAATTGGGTATCCGGAACCGTGGAGGCTCAGACCTTGAGGCTACCTACAGCATCCTAGCTTTGGGCGAGCAGCCGGTCCAAGGTAGGTACCTCACCAGCTGGGCTGTAGGTCACCACTCCTGCCTCCCCTCTCCTGCAAAGCTGGGATTGGGACAGAGCCCACACTTCAGTCATGGGCACATGTTGATGCCTGGTCTCTGCTCACCATCCCCCAGTGGTGCACCCGCTCTGCCCCTCGGACACGGAGATCTTTCCTGGCAATGGGCACTGCTACCGCCTGGTAGCAGAGAAGGCGCCCTGGCTGCAGGCACAGGAGCGGTGCCGGGCCTGGGCTGGGGCTGCCCTGGCCATGGTGGACAGTCCTGCAATCCAGCACTTCCTGGTCTCCCAGGTTACCAGGTGCCTCCCCCCATCCCCCTCGCGTGCCACAGAAGGGTGGGGTTGCCAGGACAGGGGTGTGGGCAGAATCAAAGGTAAGATGGGGAAGCTGGAGGGGTCTTGTCCTGATTCATGGATGGGCGTTCCTACATCTCTACAGTTACAGATGTGAACATGGGCTAGAGCACCTTCTGTAAACACTTCAGGGATGTGTCAGTGAGATCTGGGCCCAGGCTCTCATCTATCCTGTCCCTGCAGGGGAAGACACTAGGCTGTCCTGACAGGGCTGGTCCTGGGGTGCCATGGGGGTTGAGGTTTCTGCTTCTTGTGTCCCTGTGCCTGCTCCCCACCCTGGAGAGGGGAAGGACTACCATATACCACCCACACCATGGACAGCATGGTGGCACTTGTGGGGACATGGGCCTCCCAGTGGTAGTGGGCCAGACCCTCTTTTTGTTGCCTCAAAGTACACTGTGGCTGGTGTGGGAGGTGAGGCTACATACCCCTTCTCCTGGGTGTCCATGGGCTGGGCAAGGATGGAGAATTCCTGTTGTGCCAGTGGGTGATCATATCCTGCAAATCCCCAGTGCCCAGACGTGATTAAGGCCCAGAGTGGCTAAGGTCCTTTCCTAGGAGGTCATCCGGGGCCCAGTGCAGCTCCCTTCCTCCCGTGTGTTCCCTCCATGTGCCTGTGCCAGAGCCCATACATGTATCCCTGAGCCCTGCCTCCAGGAAAGGCTTCCTACTTTGGCAGTGCTATCAGCCCATTCAAGGTCTCCTGTGAGTCTCTTTTGGTCTCTAAATACTACACTGCAGGGCAAGGTGTAGGTGGCTCATAGCCTTACATCTGGCTGTATGTGGAGCCCTTGGCCATGCCACAGAGGCCTCTTGGGCATGGGTAGGTGCTGCCATGGGTTTTGCTTGCTAGGTCTTGTCTCAGGCTCAGTTTCCCCATCTGGAAAATGCTGGTAGTGCTAGGGCTCCCTGCCAGGGTGCCGTGAGGAGCATACGTTGAAGACTCAGCCTGCCTACTCTCTGCCCACAGGAGCCTGGATGTGTGGATTGGCTTCTCAGCTGTGGAGGGGGCGGAGGCAGGCCCGGCACCCCAGGGTGAGGCCTTCAGCCTGGAGAGCTGCCAAAACTGGCTGCCTGGGGAGCCGCACCCAGCCACAGCTGAGCACTGTGTGCGGCTGGGGCCTGCTGGACAGTGCAACACAGACCTGTGCTCAGCGCCACATAGCTATGTCTGTGAGCTGCAGCCCGGAGGTGCGTTTCCCAGCTCTTAGTGTTGGCCAGGTGTTTTTGCTGATCACTTGCTCTTGGGCCTGGGCTGAGATTGTACCAGAGGAAACAAAGATGGAGGTGGGGGGAAGCTGCCAGGTGGCTCAGTCTCAGGTCTGGCCCCACCCTGGATGTTCCCCCTCATCCCCTGTTGTCCCTCCAGCCTGGCACTGGTATTCATTGCACAATTACCATCTCCAGGCCCTGTGTGGGATGCTGAGAACTTCCTCGTGGGAGTGCCTGGTGGGGGCCTACAGGGGCCCCTGATTGAGCTCACACCACAGGAAGCCCTCCTGCCTCCCCTGCAGCCCGTGGAGGTAGGCTGGCCCCTCTGGGTTCTGGAGGGCCCCCCTTCCCCCACCTCCAGGGCCTTGCCTTACCCTGCTGGTGTATGTCTTTAAGAAACAAGTTTGCAGCCAGGTGTGGTGGCACATACCTGTAATCCCAGCACTTGGGAGGCTGAGGCAGGAGGATCACTGTGAGTTTGAGGCCATCCTGGGCTACATAGCAAGACACTGTTTCCAAAAAAAAAAAAAACAAAACAAAACAAAAAAAAGAACATGGACAACTTGGAAATTCCATGTAATGCAGAGACCAAAAGCACCTAATCCCATTATTTGTAAGAGCTGCTCTCCTAGCCCTTGCTCCAGGTCAGCAGTGCTGAATCTGTGGTGTGTGTGTCACAGAGGTCACTCAAAGCCCTCTCTTCCGGCATGTGAGCCAAGTCACCCCAGCATTACTCTACCAGCTGAGCATTGGTTAACAGTGCATAGAGAGGCCATGCACAAGCTCAGAAGGGAGTAGCTGTGCCAGGCCATGACACCATGCCTTGACTCCTTAGGCACAACTTGTCTGAGATTTTGCATGGCAAGTCAGTTTTCAGGTTTAATTGCAGTGTTGAGACTTTGTGATAAATAAGTGGGTTTTGGGTTGCAGTTTGGGCAGTTGGTCTCTAAAAGGTTTGGCATCACTGCACTGGATGAATTATTTTTAAAACCACAGTAAGGGGTACATAAAAAAATTAAGATGTGTTATATACATGTACCAAGACCCTGTGATGAAGGTAATCACTATGTATTGCAAGTATGTATTAATAAAAATTAAAAAAAGACTGCAGCAAGGGACCAGGAGCTAAATAAATAAAACCATAGTAGGACTCAAATGATTTTGATCTGAGTTTTCCTCCCAAGTGACATAAAATAATGCCCGTGGTGGCCTCAGGAAGGTGCCTTATACCCTCTGTCCTGGTATTTGAGATCAGGGAGTCCAGGTCCTGGGGTGGGTTCTCTGGAGCTGAGGTAGCCCTCTGTCCACCAGGTCATGGTGTTCCCTGGCTTGAGCCCAAGCCGTGAAGCCTTCCTCACTACAGCCGAGTTTGAGACCCAGGAGCTTGGGGAGCCTGCCCAGTTGCGGCTTCAGGTGTACCGGCCTTCAGGAGGGGCAGGTGGGCCTCTGCAATGGCAGTGGGAGCCAGGGGGCTTGAGTGGGCTCATTTCTCAGGTTTTCTGGTCTGTGGCCTGGAGGTGAACAGAGATACAGGGTCTTCAGAGATTTGCTCTATGTCCCAAGGATGGATTAGGTGGGACCTGCCCTGTTGTGGGGGCAGTACCCTGGGTCAATCAGCTGGCCTTGTGGCAGAGGAGGTGAGGGGCCTGGGATGCTACCTGGCTAGGTCTGGTATTGAAGCAGGTAGGGCATCCCTAACTGGCTTGTCAGTAAGCCAGGACTCTTGGTATCCCTCATCTTCTTGCAGGGGCTCCAGAAAATAGAAGTGAACCTGATGACAGGAATGAGCCAGCTCCCAGGTGTATGCCAGAGGGATGCTGGTGCCCCAGTGCCAATCGCTGTGTGCCACTGGATGCTGTCTGCCACCTTTGGGCCTGTGCCAATGAGTCTGTGTTAGGGCTTGGGCTCCCCAGAGCCACTTATGCTCTGTGGAGAGAGTTCCTTTTCTCCGTGCCTGCGGGGCCCCCAATGCAGTACTCGGTATGTATCCCCAATCTATCTGTGTGCCTCCGAGCAGCTCTCCAGTCCACCTTCCTCTCACCTGCCTGAAGTCCTGATCTCCTACCAAGTGGACAGAACATGATACCTCTGAACAGCCTAGCACCTCCCCTCATCTCCTTCATGTCCTTGCCCATTCCCAGCCTGAGTGCCCTTGCTTGACTCCCCACGCAAGAAGCACCCACCTGCTGTGTCTTCCAAAGGAGGAGTCCCTTTCTTGACATGATGGCTTCTTTCCAGCCTTTGAGTCCTCTGAGAAGGGCCTTCCCACCTGAGCCAGCTCCCCTCTGCCGTAACTTCTCTGGGGTCATGTAGCCTTTGCCCGCCTGCCCTTTTTGTCCCTGTCATGAGTGTCTGGGCTGTGGATACTCTGAAACGTGGATAATGGTGCTGACACCCCATTGGAAGCCCCGTCTGCCCATCTTTGCCCTGGTCCTGTGGTGTCTGCCTGTAGGACATGACACGGTCCTGCATCCTTCTCCCATAGGTAACCTTCCATGGCCAGGACGTCGCTGTGCTCCCTGGTGACCTCATTGGCTTGCAGCATGATGCTGGCTCAGGTGCCCTACTACAGTGTCCTCTGGCGCCCAGACAAGCTGGCCCCAAGGCCCTGTATCTCTCTACCAATGCCTCCAACTGGCTAGTCCACCTGCCTGCCCCGCTGGACGATGCTCGGGCTGGCCCTGCCTGTAGCCTACAGCTGATCACAGCCACCGAGCGACTCAGCCCCCTGCTGGGCCTGAGTTCTAACCCAGGGCTGCAGCATCCTGGGCACTATGAGGTCCGGGCCACAGTGGGCAACAGTGTGTCTAGGCACAACCTTTCCTGCAGCTTCAACGTCATCTCCCCAGTGGCTGGGCTCCAGATCATCTACCCTGCTGCCCTTGATGGCCGACTCTATGTGCCAACCAGTGGCTCAGTCTTGGTTCTTCAGGTGGACTCTGGTGCCAATGCCACAGCCACAGCTCACTGGCTTGGGGGCAATGTCAGTGCACCCTTAGAGGCTGCCTGCCCCACCATGCTGGATGCCCTCAAGCTCAGCTGTACCCGAGAGACCAACAAAACTCTGTTTTCCGCGCTGCCACTCCCTGGGCTCAGCCAAGGAGAGCATGCTGTGGATGTTGTGGTGCAGAACAGTGCTGGCCGGGCCAACCTCAGCCTGAGAGTGATGGCAGAGGAGCCCATCCATGGCCTTCATGCTATGCCTGTTCCGGAGGCCCGGGTACTACAGGGTGCCCTGGTGGTGAGTGTGGTCTGTGACCCTTCCCCCAACCTCGTAAGGGTATGCACAGAGGGAACCTCCTCCCTAGTGTAGAAACTGCTTGGTCTGTGGGGCAGGGCAGAACAGTCAGTACATTGTTTTTTCATAGCTCCTGTCAGGAATGCTCAGACTACTGAGCAAATTCTTTCTTCTTTCTGGTATACCCGAGCCCTACTTAGCAATTTCTAAATTACTAAAAGGTCCCAGGTACAGGGGGCTGGGGATTTAGCTCGGTGGTTAGAATGCCTGCCTAGGAAGCACAAGGCCCTGAGTTCGAGCCCCAGCACCAAAAAACAAGTAAATGGTCCCAGCTACAGAGCCTGCTCTATAAACCCTTCTTTCACCTCTCACATTTCAAGAAGCAGTTTGTCACATTTGGCCTCCTACCTCTAGAGCCCTCGTGAGTCAGGTGTGTTTTGGGCCCTCTGCAGTCTTCCCAGCTGCCTGATGCATGTGCCTGTTGAGGTGGCATTTGAGGTGGGAACCTGTTGGCCACCCTGTGCCTCATCCTAGGAATGCCTGCCCTCCGCACCGGTGGTCTTTTCTAATAGTCCTGCCATGACTGTGCACCGTGCCCTAAGCTGTGTCTCTCTGTTTCCCCTGGACATACCTGGTCTCTCAACTGACACTGGTCACTCAGGACCATGTGGCCCACTGAGACTTGTGCACCTTTCTACGTGACACCAAGGTGTCCACCTAGGGGGCTCCAGCAGGAGTCTTGGGATGGGAGTTGATCAGGATTTGGAGACAGATTGACTCTACTGCTAATGCTGGGTCCACTCTACAGGTTGAGAACCTGAGGCACAGAGGAGTTAAGACATAACCAAGGCCATGCAGCTGAGAGGTCTGAGAGCTGGCTTTGGCCTAGGCTCTCAGTGCCCAAGTCCAAGCTCAGCCTCTGTGACACTTGGTCTTCTAAGCCAGGCAGGCCTGGGCACTTCCTTGTCCTCCCCTACATGAATGCCTTGCAGCTGTAGCTCAGCCAGTGGACCCCCTGTCCTCTCTGTTCACCAGACATGGAATTCTCCAGCAGCCCAAGGGGAGGCATGTGCAAGTGGGCAGATGGGGGCTGAGGCTAGAATCACAGTTTTGGCCAATGCCATGTCCTTTCCACAGCGGTACAGCCCTGTAGTGGAGGCTGGCTCTGATGTGGTCTTTCGGTGGACCATTGATGACAAGCAGTCCCTGACCTTCCACAATGTTGTCTTCAATGTCATCTACCAGAGTGCTGCCGTCTTCAAGCTCTCGGTAGGTGGGGGGCAGGCAGATGAGGTCTTGGGGTCTTAGAAATCTCGGTGTTCATCTTTGCTTTCTGTTCTGCTTTGCTTTGCCCCTGAGGACCCTGCCATGGCTGTGGGTGAGTGTGGGGAGGCTGCTGAGCTGGAGTTTGGGGTCCTTGCTGCTATCTGTAGGCCCTATGCCCTCTGACGTCTGTCTCTGCAGCTCACAGCCTCCAACCATGTGAGCAACGTCACTGTGAACTACAATGTCACAGTAGAACGCATGAACAGGATGCGGAGCCTGCAGGTATCTGCAGTGCCGGCTGTGTTGCCCCCCAACACCGCACTAGCACTGATGGCTAGTGTGCTGGTGGATTCAGCTGTGGAGGTGGCCTTCCTGTGAGTGCCCTGGGCCTAGTGGTGGGCAGCCAGCTTTTGGGGTCAGGATGGGAGCCTGTGCCAGGCTATCAAAGTGTTGCTTCTCCAGGCCTCAGTTTCATCCTCTATCAAAGTATTAGTGTATAGAATCCTGTGAGGATGCATGGGAGGGTGTAGAAGACTCTGGAGTAGCAGAGTTGGGCTGTGTCTTTAACAAAGATGCCAGGAAGGAGTGACTGTAGAGGGCAAGTTGCTGCTGGGGCCGGCAGTGCCCACCTGTCTCACTCATCACCTGCTCACTGCTCTGGCAGGTGGACCTTTGGGGACGGGGAACAGGTGCTCAGCCAGTTCAAGCCTCCATACAATGAGTCCTTCCAGGTCCCAGACCCCACTGTGGCCCAGGTGTTGGTGGAGCACAATGCCACGCATACCTACGCTGAGCCAGGTGAGGGACAGAGCCATTGCCCTGTTGGCTTGTGCAGACAGCCCTCCCCTGGGGATGGCCCCCCAAGGGATGTTCTCACTTGCTGGGTTGATGGCTTGGGGTTCTCACTAAGGTAAAGAAGGGGTACCTGGGCCTGAGGTGTGGGGGCTAGGCAGCATTTCTGAGGCTGGGATTTGAATTTGCCAGAAACTGGGCCCTCTTGTTTTCTGCTCTCAACCCTTTTTGGGGAGCAAAAGCAGGACCACTGTTTAATTACTTTTAATATTCTAGAAGCCTCACATAGTGATGTCTGTCCAGTGGCACATGATGCAGGTCATTACCCCATCACCCCTCCCCACTTGCCACCTGCCCTCTACCTTGTTCATATACATACAGTTGGGCTTGGAGGTGCTTGCTCCTGTCCTTTCTTTTTTACCTTCATCTCTGCCCCTTGGAGCTCTGCCCCACACGTGTGTCCAAGGGCATAGCCATTCATGCTTTGAGCTGGCTGCCTCATGAAGCCATGAGGTGCTAGGTGGGGATTCAACCATCAGGAGCCCCACTCAGGCCTCTCCCTGCAGGTGAGTACAACCTGACTGTCCTTGTGTCCAACGCCTTTGAGAACCTGACACAGCAAGTGGCCGTGAGTGTACGTGATAAACTGCCTGCTGTGGCCATAAGTGTGAGCAGCAGTGTCCTGGTGGCCGGCTGGTCTGTTACCTTCTCATCATACCCGCTGCCTTTTCCTGGTGGTGTCCTATACACTTGGGACTTTGGGGATGGCTCTCCTGTCCTGATACAGAGCCAAGCAGCAGTGAATTACACCTACACCAGGACAGGCACCTACCACATCTGTCTGGAGGTCAACAACACGGTGAGCAGTGTGGTAGCACATACAGATGTCAGCGTCTTCCAGGAGCTAAGTGGGCTGAGTGTGCGCCTGAACCCAGCTGTGGAACAGGGAGCGCCTATGGTGGTCAGTGCTACCGTGGAGACGGGTGACAATGTCACATGGACGTTTGACATGGGGGATGGCACAGTGTTCACTGGCCCTGAGTCTACAGTGCAGCATGTGTATCTGCGGGCACAGAACTGTACAGTGACAGTGGGTGCAGCCAGCCCTGCAGGCCACCTAACTCAAAGCCTGCCTGTGCGTGTCTTTGTCCTGGAGGTGCTGCGTATCGAACCTGCCACCTGCATCCCCACCCAGCCTGATGCCCAATTGACAGCCCATGTTGCTGGGGACCCCACCCAATACCTCTTTGACTGGACCTTTGGGGACGGTTCCTCTAACATGACTGTTCAGGGGCGCCCAACGGTAACACATAACTTCACAAGGAGTGGCACATTCCCCCTGGTGTTGATCCTGTCAAGCCGTGTGAACAAGGCACATTACTTCACCAGTGTCTGTGTGGAGCCTGAGGTGGGCAACGTCACCTTACGGCCTGAGCGGCAGTTTGTGCAGATTGGGGATGAAGCCCGACTGGTGGCCTGCACCTGGCCCCTGTTCCCCTACCACTACACCTGGGACTTTGGCATTGAAGACACTGTCGCCACCCATGCCTGGGGCCCTGAGGCAACAGTGATCTATCGAGACCCAGGCTCCTACTTGGTGACAGTCACTGTGTCCAACAACATCTCTGCTGCCAATGACTCAGCTCTTGTGGAGGTACAGGAGCCCATGGTGGTCACTGGCATCAGAGTCAATGGCTCTCATGTGCTGGAGCTACGGCAGCCCTACCTGTTCTCTGCTGTGGGCCAGGGGTACCCTGCCACCTACTTGTGGGAGCTGGGGGACGGCACACAGCTTGAGGGCCCTGAGGTCACCCATGTCTACAATAGCACAGGTGACTTTACCATCAGGGTGTCTGGCTGGAATGAGGTGAGCCACGGTGAGGCTTGGCTCAATGTCACAGTGAAGCAGCGCATACAGGGACTGAGCATCAATGCCAGCCGCACAGTAGTGCCCCTGAATAGCAGTGTGAGTTTCAGTACCACACTGGGGGCGGGTAGTGATGTGCGCTACTCCTGGGTGCTGTGTGACCGCTGCACACCCATCCCTGGGGGCCCCACCATCTCCTACACCTTCCGGTCAGTGGGCACATTCAACATCATTGTGACGGCTGAGAATGAGGTGAGCATGGCCCAGGACAGCATCTTTGTCTACGTCCTGCAGCTTATTGAGGGCCTGCAGGTGGCAGGTGGTGGCAGCAGCTGCTATTTTCCCACCAACCACACACTGCAGCTGCAGGCCGTGGTCAGGGACGGCACGAACATTTCCTATGGCTGGACTGCCCAGAGGGATGGCAGCCCAGCTCTAGCAGGCAGTGGCAAGAGCTTCTCATTCACTGTGCTTGAGGCCAGCACCTATCACATCCAGCTGCGGGCCACCAACATGCTGGGCAGTGCCTCTGCCAACCGCACCATAGAGTTTGTGGAGCCCATGGGGTTTCTGACAGTGGCTGCCTTTCCCAACCCGGCTGCCGTCAATGCGAGCGTCACCCTTGTTGCTGAGCTGGCAAGTGGCAGTGGCGTGATTTACACTTGGTCCTTGGAAGAAGGGCGAAGCTTGGAGACCTCTGAACCGTTCATCACCCATGCCTTTTCCACATCTGGCCTGCACCTAGTCCGGGTCACAGCTGGGAACCAGCTGGGCTCAGTGAATGTCACCGTTGAGGTGGCTGTTCAGGTGCCTGTGAGTGGCCTTAGCATTAGAGCTAGCGAACCAGACAGCAGCTTTGTGGCAACTGGCTCCACTGTGTCCCTCTGGGGACAGCTGGCCATGGGCACCAATGTAAGCTGGTGCTGGGCTGTGCCAGGTGGCAGCAAGTACAGCCAGCATATTGCTGTGGGCTTCCCAGAAGCTGGGGTCTTCTCCATTCGGCTCAATGCCTCTAATGCAGTCAGCTGGGTCACAGCTATGCACAACCTCACGGTGGAGGAACCCATTATGGGCCTGGTGCTGTGGGCCAGCAGCAAGGTGGTAGCACCTGGGCAGCTGGTTCACTTTCAGATCTTGCTGGCAGCTGGCTCGGCCGTCACCTTCTACCTGCAGGTCGGTGGGGCCAGCCCAGAAGTGCTCCCAAGGCCCCGTTTCTCCCACAGCTTCTCCCGGGTTGGAGACCACATGGTGAGTGTGCAGGCTGAGAACCGTGTGAGCCGGGGCCAGGCACAGGTGCGTGTCTTGGTGCTAGAGGCTGTGGACGGCCTGCAGGTACCCAACTGCTGCGAGCTGGGCATGGCCACGGGCACCGAGAAGAACTTCACGGCTCGGGTACAGCGGGGCTCCCGAGTTGCCTATGCTTGGTACTTCTCCTTGCAGAAGGTCCAGGGTGATTCGCTTGTCATTCTCTCAGGCCGCGATGTCACCTACACCCCTGTGGCTGCAGGGTTGCTGGAGATCCACGTGCGTGCCTTTAATGAGCTGGGTGGTGTGAACCTCACACTTGCAGTAGAGGTCCAGGATGCCATCCAGTATGTGGTTTTGCACAGTGGCCGCTGCTTTGCCAACCGCTCAGCCCGATTTGAGGCTGCCACAAGCCCCAGCCCCCGGCGTGTGGCCTACCACTGGGACTTTGGAGATGGGGCCCCAATGCAGGACACAGAGGAGCCCTGGGCTGACCACTCCTACTTGCAGCCTGGGGACTACCGCGTGGAGGTGAACGCCTCCAACCTGGTGAGCTTCTTTGTGGCACAGGCCACAGTGACAGTCCAGGTGCTAGCTTGCAGGGAGCCTGAGGTGGACGTGGCCCTCCCCCTGCAGGTATTAATGCGGCGCTCCCAGCGTAACTACCTGGAGGCCCATGTTGACCTGCGTGACTGTGTCACCTACCAGACTGAGTACCGCTGGGAGGTGTACCGTACCACCAGCTGCCAGCGACCAGGGCCTGTGGCACGGGTGGCCCTGCCTGGTGTGGACGTGAGCCGGCCTCAGCTGGTGGTGCCACGGCTGGCACTGCCTGTGGGCCACTATTGCTTTGTGTTTGTGGTGTCATTTGGGGACACACCCTTGGCACAGAGCATTCAGGCCAATGTAACAGTGGCTGCGGAGCGTCTGGTGCCTATCATTGAAGGTGGTTCATCCCGCGTGTGGTCAGACACGCAGGACCTGGTGCTGGATGGGAGCAAGTCCTATGACCCCAACCTGGAGGATGATGACCAGACACCACTTAGCTTCCACTGGGCCTGTGTGGCCTCCACACAGGTCAGCCGTGTGGCAGGCCCATCTTCTCTACCTCCTCAGTTGGGCTGTGACCTGTGAACACCCAATGCTCCTTATGACTGGGTGGGCCTTGGTCCCAGCATGGGGAAGGGTCTTCTGAACTGTCTGCTTGGCCAGGCTCTGCTTTGAGGACAGTCAGGGTCTTAACCACCACCATCTCCTGTGTTTATGGGCTGCAGAGCGAGACTAGTGGGTGTGTGCTGAACTTCGGGCCCCGCGGGAGCAGTGTAGTCACCATCCCCAGGGAACGCCTAGAGGCCGGTGTGGAGTACACCTTCAACCTCACCGTGTGGAAAGCAGGCAGGAAGGAGGAGGCTGCCAGTCAGACGGTGAGTGCTGCCTGCGCCCAGTGGGCCCCAGCCCAGGCAATACCCATATAGTACCCAACTCTACTCTATTTCTTTCAGAGGCTCTCTGTGTTGCAGTCCTACTAGAGGCTGTGAGTTCTCTTCTTTTTGCTGATTTTGATTCAAAATTTCCAACTTCAATATTGCTTCCTTTCAAGCCAGGATGCAACTCCACATCCAATCCTACAGGGCCTTATGAACTCCGGTCTCCCTCCCTCCTTTTTTCTTTTTGTTTCTTTCCAGTACTGGGATTGAATCCAGGGCCTTTGCACTGAGCTACATCTCCAGCCTTTTTAAAAATTTTTAAATTTTGAGGCAGGGTCTTGTGAAGTCGCTAAATTGCACAGGCTTGGGCCTGAACTGTCAGTCCTCTTGCCTCAGCCTCTCTCAAGTGCTAGGATTACACCAACAGTGTAAAAAGTAAACATTGAGAAACCAAGTTCCTTTCTTACCTCAGAGGCAGTCACTGTCCCCAGAGCATGGGCATTTTTAGTTCCTGAATGGAGTAGGGCACATCTTGCCCTCATGCTGCCCTGGCCTGGCCAGGAAAGTTAGGGCCATTGCATATGTGATGGCCACTCTTGCTGCTATAGGACAGTCCTGCCAATGGCATGTGCTGGGCTCTGCTACTGCCCTGAGGTTGGGAGGAGAGGACCCACTTTGAGAGGTCATCTAGGGAAGAGGGGCCGGGAGCAGGGTCCCACTGGACTAAGCTGCTAATCAGGGCTCGCCTGGGGAAACTAGAAATCCAGGCATAGGACTGTGGAGGATCACTGTCCTCTTGCATGTCCTCTTGGTTTGTTCACCCACCCATCTTGCATCCTACAGCAGTGGGGTTGTGTGTCCCCTGCTGCTAGGCTCAGTACGTTCTTGTACTGCAGATGACAACCCTGCTGGCCTCTGCCCCTTTAGAGAACTGTCAGCTTCTTGGACTGGGCAAGGGAATCTGGGTTTCTTGAGTGTTCCCAGCTGCAGCACTCAGGATGGTAGAGGCTCTGTCCCTCAGCTGTCTACCCTGCTGATACAGTGGGACATGGCCTCCCTGTGACCTGCCTCCTCCCCAGGTGCTGGTCCGAAGTGGCCGAGTGCCTATTGTGTCACTGGAGTGTGTGTCCTGCAAGGCACAGGCAGTATATGAAGTGAGCCGCAGTTCCTATGTGTACTTGGAGGGCCGCTGCCATAACTGCAGCAGTGGCTCCAAGCGCGGGGTGAGTTGCAGGCTGGGCTGGCCCAGGTTGGGCAGGTGGCTGCAGCACTGTCCTCACAGCCTCTCCTGTGTCTGTCTTGCAGCGCTGGGCTGCACGCACCTTCAGCAATAAGACTCTCGTGCTGGATGAGACAACCACATCCACAGGCAGCTCAGGCATGCGGCTGGTGGTGCGTCGTGGTGTGCTGCGGGATGGTGAGGGCTACACCTTCACGCTCACAGTGCTGGGCCACTCGGGCGAGGAGGAGGGGTGCGCCTCCATCCGCCTCTCACCCAATCGCCCCCCACTGGGGGGGGTGTGTCGCCTCTTTCCACTGGATGCAGTGTGTGCCCTCACCACTAAGGTGCACTTCGAATGTGTGGGTGAGTATGGGCCTGGTGGGGGGTGGCTAGCAGGGGCCAGGGCCATGCTGAAGCTATGTACCCACCCACAGGCTGGCAGGATGCAGAGGATGTGAGTGCCCCACTGGTATATGCCCTGCTGCTGCAACGCTGTCGCCAGGGCCACTGTGAGGAGTTCTGCATCTACAAGGGTAGCCTCTCCACCTATGCGGCTGTGCTGCCCCCAGGCTTCCGGCCTAGTTTTGAGGTGGGACTGGCTGTGGTTGTGCAGGATCAGCTGGGTGCTGCAGTGGTTGCCCTCAACAGGTGATCTGGGCCTTCAGGGTGGGGACGGGGATGTGGCAACTCCCTGCTGCTTACAGCCTACCTATGCCCTGCAGGTCTCTGGCCATTGTCCTGCCGGAGCCCAATAGCTCCATGGGTCTTACTCCCTGGCTCTACAGCCTGACTGCCAGTGTGCTGCCTGGGCTCCTGAGACAGGCTGACCCCCAGCACGTCATTGAATATTCGCTGGCCCTCATCACTGTGCTTAACGAGGTCAGTGGAGGCGGGCAGAGAGGGATCCCAAGTCTGCTCCTTGGGGAGCTGAGACCAGCACTCCTAAAAGCCTCCCAAAGGCCTCATCCCAGATCCACACAGAAAAAACCCTTGATGTCATCCGTGAAACAGGGACCTCACGTTCAGCAGCTTCTACCTACTGGATCCTACCCAGTGCCAGAGTCTTATCAATGCTTTTGAGCCTGCAGGCTATCCTGTATGTGCTCTGCTTTGCTCTCAAGGAAACCATTCAGGGTTTTGAGTCTCTGCCTGCACCATGCAGCAGTTAGCATGTAGTCACCTGTACCTTCAATTGGGTATCCACTAATAGATCTTCTGTGTTCACCTACCCTAGTATGAGCAGGCTCCAGATATGACCACAGAGCCTGACCCGGAGCAGCAGCTGCGGGCCCAGATACGCAAGAACATCACAGAGACCCTGGTTTCCCTGCGAGTCAACACCGTGGATGACATCCAGCAGATCACTGCTGCACTGGCCCAATGCATGGTAGGACAGTCAGGCACAGTATGCCCTTCAAACCCCAGGTCCATGGCAGTATCAGCTACAGGGATTAGCTGTCCTCCTCTGCTGTTTCTCTCCTGGCTTTTCCCAGTATGAGCCCATAGTCTCCAGTTGGTGGCCCTGTGGTGTGACCCAGGGTAAAAAGAGCTGCACAGGCAAAGGCATAAGGAGGGGCCAACAGATCCTGCCGGGTGCCTTCCCTTGGGCCTGTAGTCACATCCCACATACCTTGCACGCCAGATGTGACCTCTCCTCCCCAGCTGTCCACTGCCTGGGGTCTAGACTTGTCAGCAGGATGCAACGAGTCTGACAGGGAGTTGCTGTGCCCAGGGTGGAGAGGGGATCGGTACAGGGACCCAGGAACAGGGCCAGAGTCCTGAGAGGAAACTGGACCAGAGTACTTTCCAGATCGAGATTGTCCTTTTACTATGTGGCTGAGTTTGGACTCCAGCCTGGGCCTCGGTGTATGCCTTGTTCTTAGTCTTGTGAAAAAACATGCTTGAGTACCAGAGGAATTCAGATGTTCCTTGTGGGTTGGGAGCAACCACAGAAGGGCTTTCAGCAGGGAGGGCCTGGGCGGCCTCACATGAGTACTGCCCAGCACAGAGGAGTGTTTGGAGGCAGGGAAGCTGCCTGGCAGCCTGATAGCCACGGGGACAGAGTCAGCCAAGTAGCGGAGCGAGAAGCAGTCATGTGAAGCAGCCCTCACACTGTGAGGCTATGTATGTGGGGTGGGCTTGGACACCATGTGGGCCCCACACAGGTGTCCAGCAGAGAGCTCGTGTGCCGCTCATGCCTGAAGCAGACGCTACACAAGCTGGAGGGCATGATGCGTATCCTGCAGGCCGAGACCACCCAGGGCACTGTGACGCCCACCACCATTGCTGACAGCATCCTCAACATCACAGGTGTGGGCATGTGTCCCCCAGCCTGCCTCCCCCCTTGACCTCTCCTCCAGCCTCCCCCCTCAATGTGCCAGCCTCCTGTATTTGTCTACAGGCGACCTCATCCATCTGGCCAGCTTGGACATACAGAGCCCGCAGCCCTCAGAACTGGGAACTGAGTCGCCCTCATTGATGGTGGCATCTAAGGCTTACAACCTCTCGTCAGCCCTCATGTGTATCCTCATGCGTTCCCGTGTGCTCAATGAGGAACCTCTGACCCTGGCAGCAGAGGAGATCATGGCACAAGGCAAACGCTCAGACCCACGCAGCCTGCTGTGCTATGGCAATGCCTCAAGCCCTAGCTGCCATTTCTCCATCCCTGAGGCCTTCAGCGGGGCCCTGTCCAACATCAGCGATGTGGTACAGCTCATCTTCCTCGTGGATTCCAACCCTTTTCCCTTTGGCTACATCAGCAATTACACCGTCTCCACCAAGGTGGCGTCCATGGCCTTCCAGACACAGGCTGGCACCCAGATCCCCATAGAGCAGCTGGCCGCAGAGCGTGCCATCACTGTGAAGGTGCCCAACAACTCGGACCAGGCTGCCCAGGGCCCCCATAGCCCTGTGGGGTCGGCTGTTGTCCAGCCCCGGGCCTCTGTCAGTGCTGTGGTAACCCCGGACAACAGCAATCCCGCAGCAGGGCTGCACCTGCAGCTCACCTACACAGTGCTGAGCGGTGGGTGTCATGCAAATGTCTCACAGCCGTGGTTGCTGAAGTCTGCCTCCTGCCATGTGGGGTCCTGGGGGCCTGGCTGGAGGGCAGTTGGGGCCATGAACAGCACATGCTGTCCAGTGTGGAGGCTCCCAGGCCCTGTGGTGGAGGGCTCCCAGTGTCGGTGGGTGTCCAACATTGTGTTCTGCCTGCAGAGCGCTACCTGTCTGAGGAGCCTGAGCCCTACCTGGCTGTCTACCTGCACTCAGCACCCCAGCCCAATGAGTACAACTGCTCAGCCAGCAGGAAGATCAGCCTGGACATGCTCACTGACATTGACCACAGGCGCTATACCTTCTTCATTGCTCCGGGGTGAGCGCCCTCCACCTACCACATGACCTGGGAGTGGGCTGTGGCAGGTGCACGGGGTTTGGTCTGTGGCCAAGAACACGTGGGCTTTGTAGGAACAGTGGCAGCAGAAGGCTGAGGAGTCAGCCAGGTATAGTGGCTAAGGAGAGAATACTCCCTGGCTGGAACTGGGGCTCTGGACCCAGCAGGGTCTGGCTATGACACTGCCCTGTCCGTGGCAGGACTGGATACCCAGGTCGGAGTTACCACCTGAACCTGACCAACCACTTCCACTGGTCGGCATTGGAGGTGTCAGTAGGCCTGTACACATCCCTGTGCCAGTACTTCAGTGAGGAGGAGATGATGTGGAGGACAGAGGGGCTTGTGCCCCTGGAGGAGACTTCACCCAGCCAGGCTGTCTGCCTCACCCGTCACCTCACTGCCTTTGGTGCCAGCCTCTTCGTGCCACCCAGCCATATCCACTTCATCTTCCCTGTGAGTAGGGCCCTGATCCTTAGTCTTTTCACAGAGTTGAGAGTGCCTGGGTGGGCTCCAGCTCTGTCTCTGGAAGGTGAAGCATTTGAGTGAACTTCCTGGGCTGGTTGGCTTTCTCTTCCCAGGAGCCAGCTGCTCGTGTGAACTACATCGTGCTCCTGACGTGTGCCGTGTGCCTAGTAACCTATGCCATCATGGCTGTGATCTTACACCGGCTGGACCAACTAGATGTCAGCTGGGCACGTGTCATCCCTTTCTGTGGGAAGGGGGGCCGCTTCAAGTATGAGATCCTGGTCAAGACTGGTTGGGGCCGAGGTTCAGGTGAGTGGAGGTGACTGTGGTAAGGAGACCATGGTATCCATCTGGGGTCCCCCAGTTGCAGTCCAGGGCTCTGTCTGGCTAGTTTTCCTCATGGTGATTATGGTGATAGGTGTCCCAAAGCAAGCACTCATTTCCCAAGTGCTGTGCAGAGGGTTAGCTTGTGAATCCTTGAAATGGCTTCATGGATATGGGTCATTCTTGAGAAAGAACAGCTCCTAGCAGGAAGTGGGCACCCAGTCACCAGAGGCAGGCCTCGCTCTGCGTGGTGGTGTGGGCTTCCAAATTCTTGAAGGCACAGGCTAGCCTGCTAATCAGTGGAGGAATGTGGAGTGTCCGGTGACCTCTGAAATTTATTTGTGAATATCAACAACTTTTGCAGTTGCTTATAAACATACAGGGAAGTGCACTGATGTTTTCTTAGTGCACCATAATTTAAGACCTTAGAAACTAGCAGTTAAGTGCTTTGTTTCCTTGTGGAAAACTCTCTGAGCAGTTTCCTTCTCCTCCTCCTCCTTGTGTAACCAAGGGTACAGAGTGAGCGTCTTTCTGTGCTCTGGTGAGAGGTCATGTCCAGGATTTACAGTGACTTCCAACATTTCCCTTTATGCTTTCAACACTGTGAAAAGAACTCAGAGTTCTTGGAGGAGGAGATTGCACTCTGCTGTGATATGCCCCCTTTGTGGTGATCACTTCTCTTATTTATGTGGTGTATCTGTCACCTTTCCGTTGGGATAAGATACCTGACATACACAATTTAAAGGAGATAAGATTTAATTTGGATCATGGTTTCAGTCCATATCATCTGGCTCCAATGCAGAAACATCATGGTGGAAGGGCATTGGGAGAGGAAAGCAGCCCAACACATGATGTCTGAGAAGCAGAGAGCAAGAGAAGAGCCAGAGAGGAAAAGGCCAGGGACCGATACATTTTCCAAAATTGTGCACTCATGACCCACCCAGACACACCTTGAAGTGTGCCTTACTAATCCTATAGGCGTCTCTCAAGCCAATTAAATTGACAGTCAAGAATGATGGTCATAAATGGATTAGTCTATATTCACTAGTGAGTTCCATACTGACTGGATCTTAGATGGGGTAGTGCAGTGTCCCCATAGCCATCCCTTCAACTCCGTTTACCCACCCCCCTTTTTTAAAAAAGTTTTTTTCTTTACTCTTTGGTGCTGGGGATAAAATTCAGGGTCTTGCACTTGCTAGGCAAGCGCTCTACCACTGAGCTAAATCTCTGACCCCAATTTTTTGTTTTTTTGAGATAGGGTCTCCCTATGTAGTTCAGGGGCTGGCCTTGAACTGTGTAGCCCAGGCTGGACCCTAACTCATGGTGATCCTCCTGCCTCAGTCTCCCTAGTGCCAGGATTATAGGAGTGAGTGACCACGTCTAGCTTCCATTTACCTTTAATTCAGATTTCACCGCCAGTGGTTAGTGGTGTTCTCTTTTTTTCCCTTGTTGTTGCCTTTTTTTTTTTGCAGTGCTGAGGATTGAATTCAGGGCCTTGTACATGTTAGGCAAACATTTTACCCCTGAGCTAGTCCCCAACCCTTTTTATTTTTATTTATTTATTTTTTTTTTTGGTACTGGGGATCAAACTCAGAGCCTTGTACTTGCGAGGCAAGCACTCTAACCACTGAGCTAAATTCATGGCCCAACCCTTTTTATTATTTTTTTTAATTAATTTATTTTTCCAACCCTTTTTATTTTGAGATAAGGTCTTGCTAAGGTGCCCAGGCTATCTTCAAACTTTCGATCCCCCTGCTTTAGCTTCCCTCAATGCTGGGATTACAGACACGTGCTACCACACCTAGTGATTATCCATTTTTCAAAACACATAGGTTAGCCAGGTATGGTGCATGCCTGTAATCCCAGATCACAAATTTAAGACAGCCTGGGCTGCATAATGAGTTTGAGGCTAGCCTGAGTTACATAGCAGTGCCTTATCTCAAGCAAAAACAAAAAAAGTGGGTGTACCACCAGGAGAGGAGGAGGCCACCAAACAGGAGGCCACTAGGAGGCTAGAATGTATATGGCAGAGCTGCGGGTAGGTGGTCCCTTGTCCCTGGTTGTCATGTCCCTTTTAGTGACTGAGGCTGAGGGATGGCAGCCAGAGTTTGCACTCTATGGGGGTCATTTGCCACCAGCACACCGTGGTAACTCAGAGCTATGCCTATTGATACTGCGTTGGTGTTTATGTGACAAATAGGGGAAACTGAAATTTGTGCCTATCAGAACTGTGCAGAGCAAGGACTGCCTGTGCTTGTTGAAGACCACAGATGAAGTAACTTGCCTGGGTGTTGGGGGTGGGGGGTTCCACATCCAGATTTCTTCCCCTTCTATCCTCCAGGTACCACAGCCCATGTAGGCATCATGCTGTATGGAGCAGACAGCCGGAGTGGCCACCGACACCTGGATGGGGACAGGGCCTTTCACCGCAACAGTCTGGACATCTTCCGGATTGCTACCCCACACAGCCTGGGCAATGTGTGGAAGATCCGAGTGTGGCATGACAATAAAGGTCTGGGCGAGTGTTGCTGCTCCTGCCACCACTGTACCCTGGCCCCCATGTCTTCCTTCCACTTCCTGCTGGCAACCTAGTCCTCAGACCCCCCATTCCACAGGGCTCAGCCCCGCCTGGTTCCTGCAGCATGTCATCGTCAGGGACCTGCAGAGTGCCCGCAGCACCTTCTTCTTGGTCAACGATTGGCTCTCTGTGGAGACAGAGGCCAATGGTGGCCTAGTGGAGAAGGAGGTGCTGGCTGCAAGTAAGGTCCAGTCACGGCAGGGAGGGGTCAGGGAAGGATGGGGGTTATCCTGGCTTGGGCCTCCTGCAGCCTCTCCCTGCCATCCTTCCAGGTGACGCAGCCCTATGGCAATTCCAGCGCCTCCTAGTGGCTGAACTGCAGCGTGGTTTCTTTGACAAGCACATCTGGCTCTCCATATGGGACCGGCCAGCTCGGAGTCGCTTTACTCGTGTCCAGAGGGCCACCTGCTGTGTCCTCCTCATCTGCCTCTTCCTGGGTGCCAACGCTGTGTGGTATGGGGTCGTGGGAGATGCCACCTACAGGTGGGTACCTGTGGGGTCAAGGTGGCCTCCCCTTGCCCACCTCTGCTTGCCTCCTGCCAGCCTAACCTGGCCTGGGTCTGTCTCCTGCCACACAGTATGGGGCCAGTGTCCAGTCTGATCCCACCAAGTGTCGACACAGTTGCCGTTGGCCTGGTGTCCAGTGTGGTTGTCTACCCCATCTACCTGGCCATCCTGTTCCTCTTCCGCATGTCCCGGAGCAAGGTGGGTTGGGGCTGGGAGTGGAGCATGGGCCTTGTCACTCAGCTGATGGCTGTGCTGTCTGGCAGTGTAGCCAGAGAGGAAAATCAACAAACTAAAACTCATTTTTTGAAAAGGTCCACAAAATTGGCAAACCTGTGTTTGTCTAGGTTGAGAAAACTAAGATTGTCAAAATCATAAATGAGAGGGAACATCATTGCTAACCTTAAACCGACAGGGTATAGAAAGGAATGTCATGAGCAACTGTGTGCCAACATGTTGGGTAACTTAGAAGAAATGGACATAAAGCAAGACCAATTCAGGAATATGTAGACAATCTGAGATCTAAAGCAAGTAAAGAAATTGAGTTAGTAATTTTAAAATCCACAAAGAAAAGCCAGGCCCAGACAGCTTCTCTGGTGAATTAAACAGTGAAAGATTAACACCAGTCCTTCATACTAGCTCTTTCAGCATATATAAAGGGAAGCCAGATGTGCTGGTACATGCCTGTAACCCAGCACTGTGAGAGGCTGAGGCAGGAAGATTGAAAATTAAGTCTAGTTTAGGGAATTTACCAACTTTTTTTTATTTTTAAGACAGGGTCTTGCTGTGCAGTTCAGGCTGGCCTTGAACTCATTATGTAGCCTAGGCTACCCTCGAACTCATGGTGGTCCTCCTGCCTCAGCCTCCTGAGTGCTGGAATTACAGATGTTCGCCACCATGCCCAGCCTAATTTAGCAACTTTTGGGAGACCGTGGCTCAAAATTTAAATACTTTCTTTTTTTTATTTTTTGGTTTTTTTGAGACAAGGTCTCACTGTGTAATCCAGGCCAGCCTCGAACTCTTGGTGATCCTCCTGCCTCACCTTCCCAAGTGCTGGGATTACAGGCATGCACTGCCATGCCCAGCTATAAAATTTTTAAAAAGGGCTGGAGATATAGCTCAGTGTGAAGGCTCTGGGTTCAATCCCCAGTACTACAAATAAAAAAAAATATGAGAGAAAGGAAGCTTTCCTAATTCTTCCATGAGACCAGCACCATCCTGGCCCCAAAGCCCAACAAGGACATCACAAAGAAACAGACTGATGTCCCTTATGAATATACATGCCCAAGCCAGGCATGGTGATTCACACCTGTAATCCCAGCACTTGGGAGCTAAGGCAGCAGTATTGCAAGTTTGAGCCCAGCCCAGGCTATCTAGTGAGTTCAAAACCAGCCCGAACTACCTAGACCATGTCTCAAAAAAAATGTGTGTGTGTGTGTGTGTGTGTGTGTGTGTATGTATATCTATACATACATACACATCTCAAGTCCTTAACATTTTACTAACAAGTCCAGCAGCATGTAAGAAAGGAAAAACTATCCACCATGACCAAGAGGGATTTAGCCCAGGAATCCAGTAAACTATTAGCCATGCGGCTGTTTACATCTACATTTAAATTAATTAAAAGCAAAGGTTCATTCTTTCTTATTTTTCTTACATAGTCCTGGGGATGGAATCCAGGGCCTTGCACATACTAAGCAAGGGCTCCACCACTGAGCTCTACCACTATTCCTGTTGCAGAGAGGATCATTTCTTTAGTTGCACCAGCCTTCCATAAACGGTATGTGGGGATGAGGTTGTAGCTCAGTGGTAGAGCACTTGCCTGGCATGCATGAGGTCCTGGGTTCAACACGCAGTAGCACACACACAAAAACAAATGATGTGTGGTCAGGGTGTACCATGGCAGCACAGATCTAGAACATGCCCATCAATCCAGGACATGTCAGTACTGGTCCAGGTGATCATATCTGCTCAGAAGGTAGTTTCTCATGCCTCCCCTGAACAGGGCCAGCTACCTCCCACTAACCCACCATGTTTTCTCCACAGGTGACTGGTGACCCGAGCCCCGGCTCCACAGGGCAGCAGGCGCTGGAGCTGGACAGCTGCTTGGACTCATCTATGCTGGACAGCTCCTTCCTCACATTCTCAGGCCTCCACACTGAGGTGAGGGCTCTACAGGTTGAGACTGTGGCAGGTCCCGGACCTGCCTGGCAAGGCGGATCCTCGCCTCTGATGGTTCTCACTGAGGGATGCTCTGTACTTCTCAACAGGCCTTCACAGGACAAGTGAAAAGTGACTTGTTTCTGGATGATTCTAAAAGGTGGGCTGCCCAGGGAGATCAGGTGTATCCTGGACATAGTTCTGTGCTTGGCAGGCCGTACCGGGGGGAGTCAAGCTGCCTGTGTTCTTGTCTAGTGTGGGCAGGCTGTGCGTGTTGCCACACACTGTCTTGGCTCAAAAGCCCTACGTGTCCCTGTGTGTACCGCTTGCATCTCTGTGTGACCAGACTCGAATCGGGTGTTTGTAGAGATGTGCTGGCGTGTGTCGCCCACAGCCTCGTGTGCTGGCCCTCCAGCGAAGGCGCTCTCAGTTGGCCGGACCTGCTCAGCGACCCGTCCATTGTGAGCAGCACCTTGCAGCGGCTGGCGAGGGGCCAGACAGGCCGAGGGCTGGGCCCGGAGGAGGACGGCCTCTCTCTGGTCAGCCCCTCCTCACCTGCCAGATACTTCTCAGCATCAGGTAAGCTAGAGTGGGAAGAGGGGAGGCTCCACACTTAGGGTAAGAAGAGTCTAGAGCCCCCGAGGTATTCCTGAGTAGCTGGGCCTACCCCAACATGTCCTATTTCCTCCAGATGAAGACCTCATCCGACAGGTCCTGGCTGAAGGGGCTAGCAGCCTAGTGGTCACCCAGGACACCCTCATAGAAACGGACCTGCTCACTGACTTGTGAGTGCTCACTCCTGGGCGAAAGGGGTCATCCTAGGGTGGGGACTGGAAGGGACAGAGAGAGTGCAGGTCAAGGAGCCCTGCTTCCTGCCTGGAATGAGTGAGGGCTTCCTGGTTCTGCTTTGTCCCTAGGCCATGGTGCTTGACCACTCTGAGGCCCTGGGGCTCCAGCTGAGGGAGGCAGCAGGAGCATAGGCCGTTAGAGGCATGGAAAGGCAGTTTGGTGCAGGCTGGTGGGGCCTGGCCTAGGGAAGAGCTCTGATTTTGATCTCAAAACAGTGAGAAATCATAGGCGAGTTCTTAAATATCCCTCTCCCCCCTTTTTTTTCATTTTGGAACCATTTTGATATTTTAAGAATGTCTCAATTTCTTGGCTTTTTTCAATTTAGTAACAAAAGTTTCGTGTTGAATTACCTTGTATTTTTTTTCTCACCCATTTATTTCAGTATCCACATTTTCATCTCTTTTAACTCTTCTAATTTTCAAGCAACCAGGAATTACTGAGATAGGAACTGTCCTAGGACAGAGAGGTAGGGAAGTTCTGAGTTACATGAAGGCATCCCGATGAGAAATTGCCAGTTGATTTAACAAAGTGACACGGGGGACACTGGCACACAGCTGTAAGCCTGCCACCCCAAGGCTTCTCCTCAGCCCTGCATAGCCACCTGTCCACGTGTGCAGCTGGTGGCAGCCCAAATTCAACCCTGGGTGCTCAATTTCCCCCAGACGTTTCCTCTTCCCAGCTGTTCCCATGGCAGCTGACAGGCCTGAAGTCTTTGACTCCTTCTTGACTCTCCACTGCAGATTCCTGGGTGAACCCTTGGCAAATGCTCTCAGCTCTTTCTAGATGCAGAGTCTGGCTTCCCCCGCCTGTGCCTGCTATCCAAATGTCCTGGGCTGTTCCAGGTCCTGCTTGGGGATACTCTGCTCACTCCTGTCCTCCACCTGTGCCCTTATGATGTTCTGGTCTTCTCTTGCTGCATAACTGGTCACCTAGTACTTGGTGTTTAAATAGCTCAGATGGCAGGGGTGTTGGCTGTTGGCTTGAGGCCTCAGTTCTTCCTCAGGGATAGTGACAAGCCTCCTCACCTGGTGGCCAGTATCTCCCTTGAAGCCATCAATCTGAGAGAGTGAGCCAGAGCCACAGTGCTGGTCACACACACTCACCTCCACCATTTCTTCGTGGTTACTCTAGGAGGGGCTGCACAGAGGCCTGATGTGGGTATGGGTATTGTTGGAGCCGTCCTGCTGGTGGCCTCCCACACTGGGGCAGGCCGTCTGCTGCTCACCGAGCTGCCTGTCTGGCCACCGCTGCTGCTCCCCAGCACATGCTCCCCTCACTTTTGCCTGGAGTGTCCTTCCCTGAGGTGACCCCTCATACTCCCTCTGTCACCTGAACAAAGCCTGCCTTCCTGCCCATGTACATGAAGCAGGGGCTGATAATGTGCGCACACAGACCACCTGACTGCTCCCTGTGCACTGGCCTTTGGTGCTGTTGTTCAGCATGCGCACCATGAGTGCAGGGACTTGGTTCCTCCACGTGTGTATCCCAGGACCTGCCCAGTATTCAGTAGCACAGTGATGAGCATGTGGGCAGCTGGAGGGGCCACAGCCCTCACATCATGCAGCCTGGAGGCTGATGTATATGCAAGAGGTCAGGCAAGGACACTAAGGCTCTGTCCCTTGTGGGCAGAAATGCTGCTATCAAAGTTTTCTGTCTTTACCATATTTCCTACAGTATTTCATATGATTTTTATATTCAGAGAAGTCAATTTCAAGAAAAACTGTCACCTTCAACATTTGTTACTCTATGAACTCGCACCTGACAAATGACATACCCTCTAGTGACCAGTGATAGCCAGATACATGAGGTGGGGAGGAGTTATCAGTGGCAGTTGCACACTCATCTGGGTTGTGCATTTAGGGCTTAGGTAGCTGCAGGAAGCATGAAAATGTTTTCCTCAGTCAGTGTCTGTCCTGCCCTGCTCCATCCAGCCTTTCCATTTGTACTTCCTCTTGCTTCTGAGTCCCCTTCTTCTGTGGCAGCTTTGGACTTGGGAGGATCACTGTGGCATGTGGACTCATTGACGTGACATTGGTCAGGAGACACCTTAGGAGCAGCAGGTCCCTAAGATGTACTGTTGGGATCTAAAAGATACACATAACTTTCCTTATCTGGAAGGCGATATTAGGCTGTGTGACCCTGTGGTGGTGTCCTGGCTTTGTAGTGTCCACCCTTTTGGGGAAGGCTTGGGATATGTTCACTGGAAGGCCTTGAGCTTTGCTGGTGCAAGAAGCTTGCAGGGACCACCTGTGCCTCAAGAGGCGATGGCTGCTGGGGCATGGTGGGACAGTTAGGACAGTTTAGGCCCTGGGTGATGGGTGTGTCAGCAGGAAGCATGCAGGAAAGTGACAGTGGTGTTCTGAGCCCCCAGCACACCTACCTGGTTCAGGCTATGAGAGGCTGGGGGAGATACCCACAGAGGTGAGGCGGCAGGACACCACCGCCTGTACTGGGAAGGGCTCAGAATTCATCCCCTGCCCTGCCTGTGCCTAGGTCCAGCACTCCTGGGGAGAAGACTGAGACACCAGCAATGCAGAGGCTTGGGGACCATGGGCCTCCTGGCCCAGGCCTGACCTGGGAACAGCCTCCATTGGCCCGGCTCTCCAGGAGAGGTATATCTGTGGAGCCAGATATCCCTCAGCCCCTCCCTCTGGGCTGCCATTTACATGGCTGCTTCTCTCTCCAGGACTGGTGGAAGGTCTGCAGAAGCGACTGATGCCTGCCTGGTGTGCCCCACTGGCCCACGGTCTCAGCCTGCTCCTAGTGGCTGTGGCTGTGGGGGTCTCGGGGTGGGTTGGTGCCAGTTTCCCCCCCAGCGTGAGTGTTATGTGGCTCCTCTCAAGCAGCTCCAGCTTCCTGGCCTCATTCCTTGGCTGGGAGCCGCTGAAGGTGAGTTGGGCCAGCAGGGGTGGGGCTGCTAGTCTCGAGTTCCCTGCTGATGCCACCCTCACCCTAGGTCCTGCTGGAAGCCCTCTACTTCTCACTAGTGGCCAAGCGGCTACACCCTGATGAAGATGACACCCTGGTAGAGAGTCCGGCTGTGACACCAGTGAGCGAGCGTGTGCCCCGTGTGCGCCCTCCCCATGGCTTTGCTCTCTTCTTGGCAAAGGAGGAAGCTCGTAAGGTCAAGAGGCTGCACAGTATGCTGAGGGTGAGCTCGGCCACTCTTTCTCCCCCGTTTCGGCTCCTGGGCAGCATATGCCTCAACTTTGCCTGTCCCTCTTTGACTACAGAGGACCCTTCAGCAGCTACTATCCACCTGTCCTCACTCCCTTGCATCATCCTTCACATCTGCCCCTGCATCTTATGCTCTTCCTTAGTGCTAGACACTCTGGCAGGGGCAGTTTGCTACCCAGCATTCTGAAGCCATGCCCTGATACTGTGGGCTGGAGTCAACTGACTACAGGGGTGTCATTGTCTCCCAGAGCCTCTTGGTACACATGCTTTTCCTGCTGGTGACACTGTTGGCCAACTATGGCGATGCGTCCTGCCATAGCCACGCCTATCGTCTGCAGAGCGCCATCAAACAGGAGCTGGATAGCCGAGTGTTTCTGGCCATCACCCGGTAGGAACATCCTGGGATACACATGTATGTCTGTTGGACCAAGGTGGCACTGTGCACACCAGGGCCTGCTTTGATCTTGCCTTTAGCCTGTATCAGCCCATAGGGGGCATTCTCAAATGTCTAGATACATTTTGGTTGTCAGGCCTGCAGGAGGTGCAACAGGAATATAATGGGCAGTGATCAGAGAAATTGCACCCTACGGTGCACAGGACAGCCTTAGGGTAGAGTTACCCGCCCCCAGTGGAGTGGGGAAGCCATGAGCTGGAACATGACTGTATCTGCTGCTGGTAGGTCTGATGAGTTCTGGCCATGGATGTCACACGTGTTGCTGCCTTACGTCCACGGGAACCAGTCCAGCCCTGAGCTGGGGCCCCCACGGCTGCGGCAGGTGCGGCTGCAGGAAGGTGAGCTGGGGAACCCCTCCACCCTGTCCCTCCTCTTAGCATCCTGCAGCTGAGTTGTTTCAGCTCTGATGCCTGTGTGACTTTTATACCCTCCTTTTGCCTCAGTTACCTTCTGTAAAAAGGGCATGATAATGATGTCTGTGGGTTCCTGGGAGGATTCAGGGAGGTCACTTAGGACCTATGTATTTCAGCGCTCTGTCCAGATCCTCCCAGCCCTGGGGTGCATCTGTGCCCAGCTGCAAGAGGCTTCAGCACCACTGACTATGGCGTTGGCTGGCAGAGTGCAGGCCACAACAGCTCAGAGACATGGACCTACTCTGTGCCTGACCTGCTGGGGTGAGCAGAGCCCCTGCAGGTGGGAGGGGGGTTCTCTAGCTTGGTTCCCAGGTGCTCGCTGGCCTAGGGCCACATCAACACTCCCTGGTCCTACAGCACCTGGTACTGGGGTTACTGTGCGGTGTACGACAGCGGTGGCTACGTGCAGGAGCTGGGCCTGAGCCTAGAGGAGAGCCGTGCACGTCTGCGCTTTTTGCAGCAGCACAACTGGCTTGACAGCAAGTGAGTGCTGCGTGCCTTGACCTGCCTCCTGGCCTGTTCTCCTGGCTACCCCCGCCCCAGCCTTTGGACTCTTCCGCCTCCGCCCCTGCTCTCCTCACAGGAGCCGTGCCGTGTTCGTGGAGCTCACACGCTACAGCCCAGCTGTGGGGCTGCATGCAGCTGTCACGCTGCGCCTGGAGTTTCCTGCCGCCGGCCGTGCCCTGGCAGCTCTCAGCGTCCGCCCATTTGCACTGCTGCGCCTCAGCACAGGACTGTCTCTGCCACTGCTCACATCGGTATGTACCGTCTCTCCACCCAACCACCCCTCTGCAGTCACCCCACAGGTCCTGATCCTGTCCCGTCCCCCAGGTGTGCCTGTTGCTGTTCGCGCTCTACTTCTCTGTGGCTGAGGCTCGAGCCTGGCGCAGGGAAGGCTGTTTACACGCTACGAGACCTGGGACCTGGGCACAGTGGCTCCTGGTGGCACTGACAGCAGCTGCAGCACTGGTACGTCTGGCCCAGCTAGGCACTGCTGACCGCCAGTGGACCCGCTTCCTGCGTGGCCGCCCCCACCAGTTCACCAGTTTCGACCAGGTGGCACAGCTAAGTACTGCAGCCCGTGGCCTGGCAGCTTCGCTGCTCTTCCTGCTTTTGGTCAAGGTGAGAACCAGCTCAGGGCACAGGGCTGGGCCAGACTCTGGGGCTACAGGCTGATGTTCCTTGTCCGCAGATTGCCCAGCAGCTGCGGTTCGTGCGTCAGTGGTCTGTGTTTGGTAAGACCCTATGCCGGGCCCTGCCAGAGCTCCTGGGGGCGACTTTGGGCTTGACTGTACTTGGAGTAGCCTACACACAGCTGGCTTTTCTGGTAAGTAGCTGTGCCTGGGTCTGTGGAGAGGCTTTGGCCTGGGCACATGCTCATTCCTACCCCTGCTCTGCAGCTTGTCTCCTCCTGCACGGACTCCCTCCACAACGTGCTCCAGGCCCTCTTAGTGCTATGCCCTGGGGCCGGGGTCCCCACCCTGTGCCCAGGAGAGTCCTGGCACCTGTCCTCTCTGTTGTGCATGGGACTCTGGGTTCTGCGCCTGTGTGGAGCCCTGAGACTGGGAGCAGTCCTTCTGCGCTGGCGGTACCATGCTCTGCGGGGGGAGCTCTACCGCCCAGCTTGGGAACCCCAGGATTACGAGATGGTAGAGCTCTTCCTGCGCAGGCTGCGCCTCTGGATGGGCTTCAGCAAGGTCAAGGAGGTGGGTACGGCCCAGTGGGGGGGAGAGGGACACACTCTGGGCCCATGAGCCCAGGGTGCAGCCGGACTGACCGAGCCCCTGTGCCGCCCCCAGTTCCGCCACAAAGTCCGCTTTGAAGGAATGGAGCCACTGCCCTCCCGATCATCCAGAGGCTCCAAGTCTTCTCCAGAGGCAGCCCCACCCAGTGGCAGCTCCGACAGTTCGCACCCCTCCACCTCCTCCAGCCAGCTAGACGGGCTGAACGCAGGCCCAGGCCGCCCAGGGCCCCAGGGGGAGCCGGAGCCGGAGCCCTCACGCCTTCATGCTGTGTTTGAGGCCCTGCTCACCCAGTTTGACCGACTCAACCAGGCCACGGAGGACGTCTACCAGCTAGAGCAACGGCTGCAAAGGCTCCAAGGCTGTGGGGGCACCCAGCTTCCTGCACCCAGCCCTTCCCCAAGCCCAAGGCCAGCCCTACCCAGCTGCCTTGCCCAGGCCAGTCAGGGCCCAGACCTGGCTATAGGCCCCAGCAGGATACCTCTGCGTGCCAAGAACAAGGTCTACCCCAGCAGCACTTAACTCCAGGGCCCTGGGTCATGTCCTTTGTGGGGCAGGGCCTTTGGCCCTCAGGAGCCAGGGTAGACAGTGCTCAGTATTACCTTCTGCCTCAAGGCCTCAGGCCAGGCAGAATGGCTGCACACAGGTTCCCCAGAGAGCAGGCAGGGTGGGTCTGCCTGTCTGGGGGCTTCAGCACTTTAAAGAGGCTGTGTGACCAGCCAGGACCCAGGGTTCCCTCCCAGCTTCCTGTGGGAGGACACGACAGTATTGGAACGAGCGAGTGCCCAGCCTCTGACATGCTAATTTATTTCCCAAGTCCTCAGGTACAGCAGGGCTGTGCCCGGCGCCACCCTTGGGCAGCCTGCTCCCCTTCCTAAGAAACCAGGCTTTGGGGAGGGTAAGCTGCGCCTCCCATTCTCCATCCCCTAAGTTATTACCTCTCTCCTTGTCTCTGCAGCACACTTGCCTCCAGCTGCCAGTCCATTGTGTGTCTACCGTCAGTAATTTATATGGGGTTAAAAATGTATATATTTTTGTATGTCACTTATTTTTCAGTAGAGCTTAGGAGCCTGGTGGCTGAAGCTGGGCCCTGAACCCACTGTTGCCCACAGTGAGGGGGCCAGGGAAGCTGCAGCTGCTTCTTGGATCCGAGTCTGGCCTTGGGCAGGGGCTAGACAAGTGGCCACAGCTGTATCTTGGCTTTGTTTTCCTCCCCTGCCTGGGGCCGGGGATAGCACCCAGGCCTGCTGGTGTCAGGTCTGGGCAAGGAACTTGCATGTGGTGAAGGATGCCAGGCAGATAGGGGAAAGACCCCTCCTGGGGGCTGGCTCCCAGGTTGGGGCAGGTGAGGGTATGATGCCTGGGCAGCACCAAGGCACCCAGATTGGGGAGGGCACATGTCCCCTGAGGGCCCTAGCTATAGCCTTGATCCTGTCTCTAACTCCCCAGAACAGACAAAGTCAAATAAAGGAGCTGTCTGACTGCTCTCTGTGCCTCTGTCTTGAGCACCAAGCAGCCCCAATTTATTTCATTAAGATACCATCCAGTGTTGAGGGCAGCCAGGAAGAGCCCCGGGGCTGCGCTCTGCCTCACACAAACTCTGTGAAGTCATCCACGGAGGAGATGAGGCGTTTCCGCTGCCCTGTCTCATAGGTGGGCGTGGGTTCAGGTGGGACCTGGGCTTTGGCGTGGGTTGAGGGGTGCATCAGAGGCAGGCTGGTGTTTGAATAGTGGGCTTCCTCACGTATCTGGGGGGAGAGGTGGCTTTGAAAGCAGCAAGCCCAGAAGGGGTAGTGCCCACTCCCATTGGCTATACATCCCTGAGGGGGTCCCTCCTCCCTACCCGGTGGCGGAGCCGCTTGATGTGGCGGAGCCGAGCAATCCACTTGGAGGGGTAGATGTCTGTGGGGTTAGAGCGGCTGTGGTGCACCTGCGAGGCCATCTGGGGAAGAAAGGACAGGACAGTGAGTCCTTCAGTCAGTGGCAGCACAGACCATCTGGGCCCCCGATCTGGCCTCCACTCACATTTGCATGCAGGGCCATCTGTCGGGCCACGAAGGGCAGGTTGCGGTCAGACACAATCTTGGCCACGCTGGTATCCACCAGGCCCTCCATGTCTGAGGAGACACGGTGCTAACACAAGGCTCAGGGCCCTGTCACTCACTGCCTGCCTCCTGTCCCAAGCCTCACCTTTCCTGCACTGCAGCGACAGCAAGTTGCACTCGTAGTCCAGAGGTGTGATGATCACGTGGACAAAATTGAACTGGCCCTGCCGGATGAGAGGGCCTCCTGGCATGAGCTCATCCTGCCTCCCTGAACTCAGAACTCACACTGGTATGTCACCTGCCTGTGGGCCATGATGGGCCACCATTCGCACCATTAAACCCAACCTGCTCCACACCTGGACCCCAGCATTGAAACATGCTGAGGGTTTTAGCACATGAACACTGCCTGAGCACTGGGTCCCACGGCTCAATACAGAGCAGCAAGCCTCAGGCTGACCTTTCCCAAGAGTGTCTCCCGCAAATTTGTATCCAAGGCTGCCTCCCACCATGACAGGGCCAGGCTGGGAGTCTCAGTAGGCCACACTGCCCTCCTCCTTTGGCTTCTCCCAGACTCCCTCTTCCCTTTGCTTGTTGTGAAAATGTCTCCAGGATGTCCATACTAGCCTTCCCACAAGCACCCATCCCCTACCAGGTTCCTGGCCAGTGTCCTCCAAGGCTTTTGGTACACTGTGTCACTGAGTCAACCAAAACATCCTGAGTCTGTCACTTCAGCCCAGCCTGCACTGTGCCATGTGCCACACTGACACCCACCAACCACACCTATGACAAGTCCACTGTGACTGAGCCACCTCTTTCCTGTGTAACCTCGCCTGGGACATGGGTGACACTGGTAAATGGCAACAACCTGGTCAGAGGGGCCCCAGGAGGTGCTGAGGGCCACAGCTCCACGAGGCCGCCCTAAGACATTTAAGTACCTACTAGGAGCTACATATCATCTTGCTAGGCACATGTTAGTTCAGTGACTCCTGACAAGCGCCACTGCATAGATAAGGAAACAGGTTTAGAGGGTTAAGACCTGGGACCGTATCACCGTGTCACTGACAGCCTCTCCTGGTAGACAGGGAAGTCACATTTATGGCTCCTGCAGAAGACCTTCTGGATTTACCAGGGGCTCCCTCTCCAGATGGCCTTGGTCCCCGTGTACCCACACGGGTGGGGGCTTGGGGACCCAGAGACAAAGAGGCATCACTCACCTTGATGGTCCCCAGCTTGAACTCCTCCCCGGAGTCATTGTAGATGATGGAAACAAAGTCATTACCCAAGTGCCGCTTCTTGTCACAGCGGTGCTTGTCCACATCCTTGGTAGGCATCAGAGTGGCAATGTGAAAGACAGCTGCAGAGGGGTGAGGCTGAGCTGGGTGGTGGGGACAACCCTGGGTGGGTGTCTAGGGCTGGGGGAGCAGTACAGACCAAGCCTCTGCGGCTCTGCCAGGCACCCCCTTGTTTCTCTGGCAACCAAGGGCCTGCAGGGAGCACCAGCAAGTGGCTTTGGGCTCTTCTCCAGGGCAGAACCAAAGCCTCCCTGCTCAGATTGTGACCCAACCTTCAGGGCACCTCAGTCATCACAGGTGGTAGGGGCCACCAGAGACAGCTGTTTACCTTGCATGATGTCGTCATGCCAGCAGTAAGTAAACTGGCCGTCCTCACCGCACACGTCGAGGCCCCCCAGATACACCTTGTCAGGCTGGCAGTCCTTGAGCTCGATGAGCCTGCCCAGGCCCGTCAGGAACTCTGTGTACCTGTAGGAGCCATGCTCGTTGGAGAGGATGGCCAGCTCACTGCTGCTCTGTGGGAGAGCCAAAGGACCTCTGTCACCATTCCCACTCGATGCAAGGCAACTTCATGCTGACAACTGTCCAGGCTGGACTCCCTGCTACCATCCTGGGCTCCTGGGTTCTCAGCCAACCCCCCCCAACTGTTTAGCCTACAAATGCAGTCACTCTAAGACATTCAACTCTAGTACCACTTAGCTACCCAGCACTCCTACCCTGGCCTGTTCCTCTCTTGCCTGGACTGCCACCACCTAACTCCACTGAGACTCCACGCAGCAAGAAGGATGTTTGCCAAACACAAGGTACATCGCAGGGAACTCTTGGCTCAGAAACATCCAGGGCCACCTCACTGCCCAAAGTGACCCTATCCCCTACCACCTCCCACACTTACTCAGGGCTGGCCCACCCCAACTTTCACTGCTCTAGCACACATGGGCCCCACAGTCTTCATTGCTCTAGTCTAGTGATGGTGAACTTTTAGAGCTATCAATGATACAAACAGCCTGCTGCCATAGGTTCCCCACCACTGCTCTAGCCTATCCCATGCCTATGTGTCAGTCTGTCATCTCATGCCTGTGTCCCTGACACTCAGAATGGTGTCTGAAAACAAGGCTCAGAGGATGTCAAAGGGCTAAGCTCCTCGGAGGAAGAGAACCCAGACCCCTAACACCAGGAGGGTGGCCAGCAGCCTCACCTGGCCTTCTCCCACGTACAGGACAGCGATCTTGTGAGTGTCGTAGGACGGGATCTGGTCAAGCAGCTGCACTGACCTCTCGAAGGACTGCAGCCACAGAGCCTGTCTGAGCCCAGGAGAGGCCAGCCCTGCTGCCAGCCTGCCCTGCTTAGCCAGCCCTGCCCCCACACCTCAGAGACCCCTGAGGGGGAGGGCGGACATGCCTACCTCATTGGGCAACAGGATGGGTTTGTTGGACTCGTCCCCAAAGAAAGGGGAATGGTAGAGCTGCAGGAACACAAAGCTGTGGAGCAGCAAGGGTGAGGATGGGGCCGGCAGCAGGCCCAAGGGAAAGCCCCGTGGCCAAGGAGCCACCCTCCCTCTGGGCTCCCACTAGTCACAGGGAAGACATAGGACCCACTCCTAGATGCACTGCCCAGGGTGGCTTAGGTGCCACATCTCTGGGCAGCGTGCAGGAGCTCGGTCATCAGGGAGAGAAGCGCACCTGGGGTTGATGCCTGGGACTTTCTCAGTGTTGGAGGTGGAAGCTCTGTTTTTGAAGGCATCCCTCTCTACCCTCTTGCCCCTGCGTGATGGGGCAGAGTCCGAGATGGTGTAGCCACGGGGGCGGAGGCCGCTGGGCGAGCGGGGGGAGCTGGATGGCAAGGGACCCTCGGAAGGAGCTGGACTCTGGCTCTCTTCACCTGCAGCTGACCAGGCGGCACCTTCCCCATCCAGTATCCCTGACTGGGATCGGGCCTTGGCCTCGGGACTCAACTGGCCAACGTCAGCCTTGTCCCCAGGGTCTCCAAGGATGTCCTGCAGGGTCTGCAGCTCAGGAGAGGAGCTGGACTTGCTCAGGGGCTGTGAGGGCTGGAAGGAGAGGTCCACCAAGGGCCGGCCACCCTCAGAAGAGACAGCCCGCTCAATGGGTATGCCCCCCAAAGCCAGCTCCTCCACATGGGATGACTTCTCCTCTTGGCTGGAGGCTGAGGATGACTGCAAAAGATCATCCAGAGATGTTCATCAGGTCCCTCGGAGGCTCCTTCTATCCCCCGGCTGTCCCCACCCTCTCTGGGCCTAGGCTGAGTAGAGGAGCAAAGAATTCAAAAGCCTCAAAGAGCCACATCGTGAGGGCCACCCCAAGACACTCTGAACAGGAGGGACATGGAAAAACAGGTGGCCATCTCTCAGATGAGACAGGGCATGGGCTGTGCATTCCTAGGAGGCCTGGGGTGGGAGTGGTACCCGTTAGCCTTTACCCTCCCAGTAGCTCAGAGTTCCCTGTGGCACTCACCCTACTGTAAGTGTCAGGGCGCTGGCAGTGCCTGTCTGTACCTAGCACTGCTTCAAAGTCCTCCAACTCGGGGGGCTCTCCTGGCATGTGAGCCTCGCCTGGACTTCCCTCCTCCAGAACCACAGCAGAGTCTGGGAGGACACAGATGGGGCTGCTAGGTGCTGGGCTGGGCCCTAGTGCTCAGTGGTCTCAGAATACCAGCCTTATTCCTACCAGAGGGGACAGTGGCCCTGCAGAGCCTTTCTGCAACTCTGCACAGCTCTGCCCACTACTGCCACCATGGAACAGACCGGGGAAAGACAATGATGGGTTGGTGTCTCTTGCATGGCTCCCAGGGCTCAGTGGACACCAGCTCTGCCCACCCAGTGTCCACCAGAAACTGCCTCAGCACCTTCAGCCAATCAAGGGCAGGACAAGGAAGTAGTAGCCCCACTCAAGATGGGCTCAGCTTGGGAGGGGAACAGCAGCTGAGGATAGCCCTCAAAGACAAGGACAAAAGGCTGTTTCTCCAGGACTATGGACCAAAGGAAGAGGCTGATGGGGACATCCCCATCTGCAAGCAGACTCAGTCTACCCTGAGAGCAGAGGCTGGCCTTCAAGTCCCAGCCAGGCCTGCAGCACGGCACACAACAGAGAGAGGGCTGGGGTCCCCAAGCTGAGTTTCCTGTGTCAGCCTTGGGGTGGGGCATAGAGGAGAAGCAACGGAGGGTCAGCACAGCCTGGAACACCTCCCTACACTGCTGGGCACAGCCCCCGCACACACACACCAGGCAGACTGCATCTGCACTGGCTCCTACCCACACCGGGGACTGCAGGAGCCCAGGGCAATGGGCCAGGGACTGGTCTGCAGGGCCCATGGCCAGCCTGTGATGATGGCACATGTGGTCCAATCCATGAGTTCACATGGCCAATCAGACTACCGGGAGCCAGCACAGGGTCAGTGGAGCCCCAAGGCCAGGTTCAACCCCCACCAGCTGCCCACTACCATCAAGGAGACTTGGGACTACCCCACCTCCAAGCCTGAAGGCCTGGGAGACCTCGCACAGCTTGGGAGTAGAGCTCAGCACAAAGGGACACACATCAAAGGGGCTCCCATGGCAAAGCAAAGGCGTTCTGCACAGATGTCTTCATGCGAGTCGGAACCCTGCTCCCCGAGGGCGATGAGAGGCGCAGATAGGGCCATGGAAGGATGACCAGATGAGGGATGATGAAAAAAAACAGCGCCTATGAGGCCAAGTGGCACTCTGCAGCAAACACCGCTTCCTCAAAGGGGTGCACGAATACCTGCCCAGGAAATGCTCCTGTGCAGCTGTCCTTGGCAGCTGGACTGGTACAAGGAGGAGAAAGAGGCCACTGCAAAGGAACCACGTGAGCGGCCACGTCAGCAGCAGAGACTACACACAGGCCGAGCAGGACAGGCACAGCCCCGAGCCTGGAGAGGAGAGAGGGGAGGGCCAGCGGCGGCCAGGCCAGCACACTTGGGCTCCCGGCTCTCCAAGCAGCTTGTGTGGACCTTTGGGAAGGCAGCGCTTCCCAGTTCCTCATGAGTGGACATGGAGCCTCTAAGCACCATTGGTGGCCACGGAGAAGAGCTACAGGGCATGGCCTAGGAGGATGGCACCTGGCCAGGTGGGAGTGCAGCAGGATCAGGCATCCCAAGCCAACCTGGGCAGGAGGTATGGCTCCCACAGTGGCTCCTGAAGCCCCAGCAGTGGGCCCTCACAGAGGGTACAGGCAATGCCTCCATAAGCCTCCATCTGTTCATGACACTGCCATCCCAGCAGCATCTGGGTGGCAGCCAGCAGGTGTCAGTCTCTAAAGGACAGATCCCTTAAGCACAAGAGAACCTGCTCCTGAATGCCATGGCCCAGAGCACTGGAGCACCCCCAAAGACCCTTGAGGATGACGGGGTAACAGGCCACCAGATGGGGAGCCTAGGGCCCCACACTGACCACAGCCCCACCCATAGGCCTATGTGCTCACCTGTATTAGAGCGTGGGAGAGGAGGGGGTTTGGCTGTGCCAGCTGCCGGCACTGAGAGTGACTTGTACAAGGCAGTGTCCCGGTGCTCCTTGAAGCGCTCAGCAGCCATGAGGGCATTGGACAGCTCCTGCAGGGGCATGTTGTTGATATCCGAGGAGAAGGGGCTGAGTGGGTTCTCCAGGCTCATCAGCCAGCTGGTGTTCCCTGGGGAGGGCGGTGGGCACCCTCAGACCTACACCTGCAACAAGCCATCACCGCAGCCCTCCCAGAGCAGCCTGCCGCTGCACTGGCCCCGACAGCATGCACCCAGGGGTAAAAGAGGCTATACATACTCTGCTGTCCCAGGTCAGTGTCCATACCAAGGCCAGGCAGGCCAGGTTAAGGGACACGCTGCAGAGCAGCAGGCTCCTGCTACAGCCTTGCAGTCCAGCGGCCTGTTCCTTTCTCCTATCACTTGGTCCCCACAGTGTCCACGGCACCTCCTGGGCTCTAGGCCTCTCTGATAACCCTTCCTTTGGGCTAAGATGCCTGTTACTTACATATTTATTTTTGGTTTTCCGAGTCAGGGTCTCACCGTATAGTCCAGAATAGTCTTGAATTCACAGTCTTCCTGCCTCAGCCTCCCTTACAAGCATGTGCCATCCCACCCAACTTGTCTGTTTTGCAGTACTGGGACTGAACTCAGGGCCTCCACACTGAGCCACATCTTCAGCCCTTTTTAATTGCTAAGTTGCCTACCCTGGCCTTGAACTTGTGATCATTCTGTCTCAGCCTCCCAAAAGTTGGGACTACAGGAATGTGCCACCATGCCCAGCAGATGCTGTTATCAACCTGGTTGAGTTATATACCCCTCCAATTTCATAAGTTAAACCTAATGCCCAAGACCACAAGATGTGACTACATGTGGAAACATGATCTTTAAACAGGTGATAAAGTAAAATAAGGTCATGTGGGTGGGCCCTAGTCCAATCTGACTAGTGTCCTCTAAGAAAAGATAAGGACAGAGATGAGTACATGAGGACACAGGGAGAAGGTGGCACCTGTAAACCCAAGAGGGAGGCCTCAGGAGACATTGGCCCCGCACACACCCCAGTCTAACTTCCAGCCTCCAGACGGACAATAAAGATCTTTGGTACAGACAGTCTAGCTGTGTTCTGCCTAACATAGGCCTTCCCTTAACCTCTAGAGATCTGGCTTTAAGGTCATCGCTCAAATGCCCTGTACTTGCTACTGCATGCATCCACAGCCCTGTGGGTAACTCATGAGGGCCTGAGCATCAGCAGAGGCACTGGGCAGCCCAGCCTATCTGCCCCCTCAGTACCTGTGGGCCTCCGGACAAGGATCTCCGCCCAGCCTTGGGTCAGCAGTGGCACATAAGCTGCCAGGTTTGTCTTCTCTGGTGCTAAAACCCGGGCACTTGCAGAAGTCTGCTCAGGCTTTGTGGCTGGTGTAGTCTGCAGTCCCAGAGAGGCAGGGCCACCTGTAGTGTGGGGGGCTGGTGCATCCAGAGCGCCAACCCGAAGGCCATGGCCCCCTATGGAGTAGTAGATGGGAGGGCTAGTGACCACTAGTTGCCTAGTGCAAAACTGCCAGTGTAGAGCTGGCCACTCTACCCAGCATGTGGCTAGTCTAGAAGAACCAGACCAGTGCCTAGAGGGAACCAGGGCAGTGGCAGCTCAGCCCCTTGGGCCTGGTCCTTGAAGACTCTTGGCCTCTGTGGGCCTAGGGCAACAGAAGGGGTCCTTGCTGCCCCAGTTGAGCATAGCAGAGAAAGCTCTGGAGTAAGCCTGCCTGGGAGCCAGAGTGAACATCCACACAACAGGAGCCCCTCAGCTGCAGGAGGCCTCACTCCACTGCTAAGGAGTGCTGTCTCCTCCAACAGCCTAAAACAGCATGACAGCAGGACACCTCCCAGGATCATTGTGAAGGGGCCAACCTGAAGCGGACCTCTTGACTCCTTAGTTCCACAGGGCCCTCCTGAACACTGGGCCAGGAGAGGGGTGCTGGATACCTATACTAAGGAGGCAGCAAGGGCTGAGGCTCACCAGACATGGAGCGGACACGGTCCCGGGCCCCACGGGACACCTGCTGCCCAGCCTGGGACTCCAGCTTTGCAGGCGCCTCCTTGGTCTGTCTTATATTCATACCAGGCTCAGAGCTGAGGATATAAATGCCCCAGAGAGTGTTAGTGACAGCCTCCTGGGTCTCAGAGCCAGCAGGGCAAACAAAGGGAAGGAACTGTCACCTTGATTCTGGGCCACCCTGCAGCTCGCCTGAGTCCAGGCCCAGCAATGACCGGGTCCCAGCCCCAACACTCGTCGTCACAGTGACAAGCTTATTCCCAACCAGCCAGGTTTTGGTCCTGCCGCCTGCCAGGAGGAACTCTCCTACAGGAGACCTGGAGGTATAGAAGCACCCATTTCAGCTTGCAGGGCTCTTCCCAGGAGCCAGCTGAGGCCCGGCCACCCACAGGAAGGAGGCCTACACAGCTCATTTGCCACCACCACACAGAAACAGTGTGGCCACGGAAAAAACAGCTGTACAACTGCACTTGCCACCCTAGACTCCAAAACTGGAGGAACACAGCTCATACCTCTTGGGCACCGCAGTGAAGTTGGAGAATACATATCGGGCCATCATGTCCAGACACGTTTCTGTGAGCTCCAGGTGGAGATTTTTCAAGTTGTCATCAGCCTGGGCCATGGAGTTCTCATCTGCAGACCCAAGGCTGCCACTGGTGAGGGATGTCTGTATTCTGCTGGCGGGGGAGAGGGCACAGCCGGGGTCAGGGTGCTGGGCAGGGGCTGAGCAACCTATCACCAAGGCCAAAGCTCAACGCATGCATGGCTGAGAGGCCTCACTCAGAAAGACCCCACCAGAACCAGGAAATGGTGGCCCTTGGGACTGCAGCATTGCAAACTGCAAGGACCACATTATCCCAGAGGGAGGCACCTCATGGGAAAGACCCAGGCCCTCCGGTCTGAAATGTGAGAGACTGGTAAGATAGGGCATCCCTTCTGCCCGGAGCACACAGGAGAGTTAGTCATGGCTGTAACAGAACACCTTAGTCATGCAGACTTGGAAACTATGGGGGACAGAGCAAGATTGCATTCTGCCCACAGGGCCACCTCCCATCAGGGACAAGGAGGGGCTGAGCTTCACATGTAGCTTTCTGCCCTCGTGTTCCAGCCAGGTAAGCCAGGGCTATTGCCCAGTTCCACATACACCCCAGGGCCAGGGGAAGGGCTTGTGCAGGTTAAATTCTGGTATGAGTATCACAACCCCTGAGCCATATTTTGTTCATAAATAAGGACTTTGCTAAAAAAGCTTAGAGGGGAGTCTCACTGAGCAGCCCCCACCCAAACTCCCGGCTGAGTCCCACACACAGAGGCCAGCAGAGGCTAGAGGCCAAGTAAGGCATTAGCAAAGAGCTGGGTCAGAGTGTGGGCTGCCTAGGCTGCGGAGGGACTTCCAGGTGGGGGTCAGGTGTACCCTCTGGTAGTGAAGCCTGGACAGCAAGGGTTACTACAGGCAGGCAGCTGCTGGGATGCTGGCAACCAGAAACTGGCACCTATATTTGGACATGGCAGGGAGAACTGACTGGAGCTGTACTGGGGCCTGGCCAGCAGCCCCAGCCTGCCCCACACCACCCCCATCCCGGCCCTTCACCAAAGCCCAATTCCTTCCCAATTGCAACAGAAAGCAGACTTTTCCTACAAAGAAGCCCAAGAAGAAAAGTCCACTCTGCAGAATGTGACAAAGCTAAACCTCAGAAAGCATGTGTCCACCAACCTGCCTGGGCACTGCTTTAATTTGCAGAAGCCCTTGCCCTCCAGGGATAAGCCTGGAGCGCTGCCCCTGGCTTCCTGGCTTCCTTGAGCAGCCACCCAGGCCAAGCCTCTGAGGATGCTATGCAGCCAGCCCATACTCACAAGGGGCTCAGGGACAGAATGCAACCTTTCCAACCCTCACCACCAAGCTTCCTGGGCGGGAGGGGGCAGGCTCTTCTCCAGCCCCTGCCAAGGAGGGTGCGGGCTGGTGACAAGGTCATGCAAGCAGCCCCATGCACCACCACCCAGGTGCTCACGGGGCCAAGCTCCAGGGTCTGTGCCCCCCACCCGACACAGCCCCGCTACCTGCGGACCACATGTTCAGACACACTGATGCTGCGGCACCGGAAGGCCTCGGCTGCAGAGCTCTCCTTGAATTCTTTCACGGGTGGGGAGTTATTCAGGCCTTGTTTGGGGGCTCTGGCTATCCTCAAACTACCGGGCGAGGAAGGAAGCCCCAAGCCCCAGAGAGCCCAGCTCCCGGGAAGGGAAGAACAAGCCATGGAGGGGTGAGAAGAAAAGGTCTCGGGCCACAGGGTCAAGATGGAGATATCCCACAGGTAAGATGAACAAAAGAACCATGCCAAAGGACAGTTAGCAAGGAAAGAGACAGAAAACAAAAATGCATAAAAATACAACTTGTAAACGCGATTGAGAAAAAGGTTTCACGCATGATACCAAAACAAAGGACACTAGTGCAACTTAAATGTGCATGAATCACCTGAACGGCAGGTTCCAGGCTGTGCTGACCAGGCATCCCCGCCCACCCGGTGGATGGCTGGCACCCCTGCTCTGTGACCAGAGGCACTGACTCCTTGAGAGCCATGCCCTGATTTGGGGTGAGGGGGTCACTAAGAATGAGGCAAGTTCTGAGTTTGAGGCCCAAGAGCCCCAGAGAGAGGCTCCAACAACTGCTGGCAACACGTCTACCACTAGCCCCAGGGACTTGAGCAAGGCTTCTAAGGGCAGGTCATACTGGAAAGTGCCGTATCCCACCGAGGGAGAGCTGAGAAAGCTGTGCAGGAGGTGGGGGCAGGCAGGACAGCCGTGATACGCAAACAAGAACACAAAGCCCTAGCACAGCTCTATCCAGACTTAGCATAAGCAGCTGTAAAGAAGAGCGTGTCCCCTGACGAGCAAGCTCTGGAGGAAAAAGGGCACCCTGTCTGGAGGCTGTGCTGACTAGAGGCCCCAGGACCAAGTAGGGTGCGACCACAGAATACCCCTGCTCAGGCTGTGAGCAACCCTGGGTCCTTCAGTGTAGGAGATCCAAACCAAGACGCCTACAGCCAGCATCCCAATCCCCAACTCAGCAACTGTACTTGTGGCCCAGGAGTGGGGCATTAGTGGCTCCCGCAGTCCCTGCCCTACCTCTCAAACCCAGGGGCACCTGAGGCCCAGCACACCTTCAGCCCCAGGCCCCATACGCATACTGGTCAGAGATCACAGCTTAGGGTCCCACCCCACCTCACACTAGGCATTCTGCAAAAGGCCCCCAACCTTTTGGGCCTCTCATTGAGGCTGGTGCTCCGTGCTCTGAAGCTATCCTTCTCAGGGGTGTCATCAAAAGATAAGAGGACATTGGACCGCAGACCCTAGAGTGAAGCAGACCCAAGTTGTAAAGAGGCCCACGAACCAGGCCTGGAATGAGCTGCAGGCCCAGGACAAGGTAGCAACCTCCCTGAGCCTCAGGCTCACCTCAAATGGAGCCTGATGGGCTGGGCTGAGTAGAGCCCCAAACAATCCCCACTTCCCTCCCTCCCACCCAATGCTCTGCTCCAGCCACTGACAAAGCAGGTCCTGGCTCTAAGAGAGACACAGGCCTCACCGGCTCCTGGGCTAACCTTAGTGATAAAAGGGACAAAATCTTTCCGGAAGGGCAGGCGGCACCTAATAAACCACATGGCTATGACGTGATGTGCCAGGCACACGATGTACTGATTGAACCTGGGAAAGAAGAAAGGGGAAGTGCTTGTCACCTAGGGAACTGTCCAGGATCCAGAGGCACAAAGCAGAGGTGCTAGGGCTCAGTGACTCTGGAGCTCAGGGGCCAGTGTGGCTTTCTGCTCCAAGAGGTAAGGACTAGCCACAGCAGGAGGGGAAGGGCCTGGGTGATCAGCACTTACTTGGATGGGTTGGTATATGGCAGGGAGATAGCAAACACACTCGCATACTGTTCAGCGGCAAAGTTCCTGTAGAGGTGGGGCAGCCTGGCCAGAGCTGCAGTGCAAGGACAACTCTTTAGGGGGCCCAGGCCAGTCTACAGATAGTCACCAGCAATGTCACCAGGGTTCTATACTTTATTAATAAAGACCAAGGTAGCTGCTCTGGCCTGAGACAGAAAAGATCACAGCTACCCAAATATGACCTTCCTGACTCTGGCATTGCTTCTCCACTCCAGGGGACGGCAAACTATGGTTCCCAGGACAAATCTGCCCAGTGGCCTACACTGGTATAACGCGAAGTTATAAACTTCTTTTTTTCAGTATGAGAAATTGAACCCAAAGCATCTGCAGTAAGCCATATACCCAGCCCTTTGTTTTGTTTTGACAGGATCTCAAGATATAGTTCAAACTGGCCTTGAACTCTCTACATAGCTATCCCACTGCCCCAGCCTCCCAGAGTGCTGGTATTACAGGCATGTCTACCACCCACTTTTTATACTGCATAGGGTAGTAAGCAAAATAAAAGAATATATGACAGGGTTATCTGACTCACAAGACAACATCATTCTCCTCTCTGGCCCCTCCCCACCAAATGCTGACCCAGCTCTGTTCAGTGTCTGCACACCTGAGGGCCTGCTGTTAACCAGACATGTACCAAGTGATGGGGATGAAGGGGAAGATGAGGGATCCTGAACTCCTGGGAGATGGATAGACAAAGGATGGATGGATGGACAAAGGAGAGTATGATGACAAAACCCAAAGTGTGGGCAGGGTGTGATGGTGCATGTCTATAATCCCAGCATTCGGAAGGCTGAGGCAGGACTGCTACAAGATCGAGGCCAGCCTGAGCTACATAGTGAGTTCAAGGCCAGCCTACACTACATCGCAAAACCCTGCCTCAAAAAAACAAAAACACCCAAGGTGTGGTGTGTGTCCTGAGAAGCAGAGAGAGGGCGCTGGGATGGGACCGGGGTTGAGGCTGTTGCAGGCCCTGCTGCAAGGGCTGTTGCCGCGACGCACGGGCTAGGAGAGGAGCAGCTCATCTAAGGATAGGCTGGAAGACACAAAGTCAGCAGAAGGTACCAAGGCCCTGAGGCAGCAGAGGTGCCAAGGCCTAGTCTCCCCAGGGAAGACAGCCAGTGAAAGGCTAGGCAGAGAAGTCAGCACAGGATACTGCAGGCAGGCCCAGCCCCATACCAAGGTCCCCTCCATACTTGCCCCTGTGTGCACACTCACTGGACAGAAACTCTAGGAGCGGGACAGCCATGCTGGCTGTGGCAGAGATGTGCGTGAGCTTTACCACCAGGACGGGCAGTGCCTTGATCATGATGTCAGGCATCTCCACACTGCAGATGGCCAGGGCTACCACACACTGGCTGGCACAGCGGTAGATGAGGCCTTGCTCCAGGCAGTAAACCATCTCGCGCTGTGGGAAGCAAGAGCCTCAGGCCCTACTTGCCACCAGCCAGCTACAGTCTCCCACCCACAGGGACAGCCAGGCCAGCCTACTATGCCAAGCACATTCCTAGACCTCATCTCCCCTTGGCTCATTTTGGGGTGTTCCACAAGGAGGGAGGGGCAAGCATTAGAAAGGCCTCTCAACACCTAAGTGGCAAAGCCAGATAGGCTCCCATGGCAGACTGCCCAGGGCTCCCTAACCCAACCCCACTGGCCATCAGGGCCCAGCTCCCCAGACCACCCTGAAAGCAGGATATGCTAGCCCCCTGGCCCCCTTGGTTCTGGGAGCCCCACAGGCTGGCCTTATTGCCAAAGGGAGGTGCCACCTGACACAGCAGTGCTGCAGGACCCCACATCCAGTTCTGGTAGTGTCCTCTAAGAAGGCCGCAACAAAATGGCAGTGAAGGTCGTCACAGCCTTGGGGCTCAACACCCCAGAAACAATTCTTTCACAAAGCTAGTACCCCCTCCAAAATACCCTAGGCCCAGCAGGGCTCAGACAACCTTCAGCCTAGCAATGACTGACTTGCCTTTTGGGACAACACCAGTGGAAGCATGCTGAGCCATAAAGGAGGGGCCAGGGTGTACCCCAATAGTATACAGGGCTTTTATTTAAACTGGGCCTATAGTGTGTAGAGCTCTGTGTTAGTTCCTGATAGTGCTACAGTCAGGAACCTGGGCTCAGGGAAAAGGCCAGCCCAAGTCTAATGCTAAGTACCTCTCCCGGCTGGCAGGACCCTGACCAGGCACCTGACTCATAAGACTTGTGTTTCCTGTGCTCACTTTAGCAGCACACATAGTAAGACTTGTGTTTCTTCATTGAGAGACACTAGGACTCTAAATAAGATAGTGACAATGATAGCAGTAGTACGAATGGTGGGGGTTGCAGAAAAATGCACTGCTCTTCTTTCTGCACCTAACTGGAGGTGTGGAAGGAATATAAAGCCAAGGTGCCCCAGCCTGCCTTTCCATCCATGTCTCAAACCCAGCCTGGCTACCTATTCCAGAGCTCCTGCAGGGACATGTCAGGGAATGCCTTTCAAAAGAAGAGGAGCTGTTGGAAAGGGGTAGGCAGAGGGACACATTCAAGAGCTGCACTGAAGTCCACACTCCCAGACAGAATTTGGAGGCACCAGGGGATATAGATGCTTGAAGTTCAGGGCAGGCTGACAGGTAGGGGTCCAGTGGTTGTTAGGGGAAGCAAAGCCAGTTCACCTCACCCTGGACTGGCAGCCGTTGGTGAAAAAATGGTGAGCCCTGAGTTCGGGGGCAGGTTTTCAAATCTCAAGCACCATGAGGCTCCCCTGGCCTTCCTACTTCATACCTGCTTGGTCTTGTCCAAGTAGTTATAGTAAGAGATTAACACCGTCAGTACAGGAACCACAGCCAAGTGCAGGTCAGTTCTGGAGAAGCCTTCTGGGGTGCCTCGGAGGCGCTCAAGGGTCTTTGGGCCTGAAAGCTAATGACCAAGATCCATCTGTGAAGCCCCTGGCCAAATCTAGTGCATCGCTACAGAGTGATGGGGAGGGCAGGAGCGCATGGGAGTTGAGAGTACAAGAGGAACAGGGGCCTGGCAGCACATGCCTGTAATCCCAGCACTCTGGGAGGCTGAGGCAGGAGGATCACAAGTTCCAGCGCAGCCTAGGTAATGTAATGGGAACTTGTCGCAGAATTAAATAAATAGGGGCTGGGGATTTAGCTCAGTGGTTTGAATGCTTGCTTTGCAAACTCAAGGCCCTGAGTTTGATTCCCAGCACCCAAAAAAAAAAAAAATTAAATAAATATTGCTGGCAAGCACAAGGCCCTGAGTTCGATCCCCAGCACCTAAATAAATAAATAAATAAATAAATAAATAAATAAATAAATTTTTAAAATAAAATAATAAAAGAGTTGGGATGTAACTCGGTGCAAAGGCCCTGGGGAAAAATAAAGACCACAGGAAAAATAAAGAATATAGGAGGTCACTGCTTCCTTTCCTGGTAGGGACCTGGGAGAGTACCACCTCCTGACAAGTGAGAAAGGCAGAGGCATGACACGAACAGCACAAGTGAGAAAGGCAGAGGCATGACACAAACAGGCAGAGGCATGACCCCAACCAGGAAGAAAAGAGAGAGAACATGCACACTCATTTATACGCCCTTGAATGGGAACTTCTGATGCCCCCTAAGCTGAGATTTCTGGCCCAACTGTCTACTGGCCCAGGAACAGTCTGTTCTATAGGCTTTAAAGGAGATAGAGTCTCAGTCTATCAGGTCTCAGGTCTGACATATTGCCGCCAACCAAGGGCTTGCTGTCTTTTGGAGGAGATACCGGACCATAGCCTCTAGCCCCAGCACACCAGGCCCACTGTAAATGATAGCAGAGGGGTCAGCACAGGCCTGCTGGGTGGGCATTACCATAGAGCAGAGGGCGGAAGAGAGCTGGTCGACGCTGCATGGAGATGTGAAGATGAGGACCTTGTAGCGCAGTGACTCTGGCAGCTTGCTAAGGACCAGCTTCAGTACCTTCCAGTCAGTCTCCTAGAGAGAAAAGGATGATTGGGCGTGAGCAGGGCACTCTAGGCGCTAGAGTCAGCAGGCCAAAGGTCAGTGCTTGAAGTTGTTTGCAGTCATACAGTAGCAAGGCCTTGGATGCCCATTCTCTCACACAAGAGGACTTACTGGGCCTAGGCCTCTCTCCCCACAGCTGCAGTAGCAGCTTATGCACAAAGATAGCTCAACCTTGGCACCAGCAGCTGCCCTCCAGAGGCAAGGCTGAGGGGAGGCCCAACAGGGAGGCGACACCGCCTACCTCCTCTTGCTCCAACTCAGGACCTCCACTTGCCTGGCTCTGCCCTCCCCTCACCTACCTAAATTGGCCCACTGGCTGCCTGCATATGGCACTATACCCAGGAGTCTGTGACAGATGCCCACCCCAATCAAGTACCAACTGAACTTCTGCAACAATGAAGAAGAGGCAGCAGACGAGTTATCAGATACCTGATAGGGAAAATCAGCAAGTCAATAATCGCCAGGCCAAGACCCCTGCATGACAACTGACAGCAGCAGCCCAAGGCCACAGTAACAGGGAGGATCTATTCATGGCCTTCCAACCCACCTTCACCTCGACATCTCCTCAGGGAGTGAGCCACTAGCCGGAATCAAGTCAAAAGGTGAGTCCTAGAAGTCCTTCCAAATACTACCCCTGTGACACGAGGCCTGGAGACTCCTGGGTAATTTCCCACCGGTCCTTTGGTGCCACCACCTGGTGCCCCAGGACCCTGGACATCCCCTGGCCTCTGGCCCCCACCTTCCTCCACCCTGCAGTCCCACCCCTCCCTGGCCTCAGCCTCCTGCCACAGCATCCCCCTGCTTCCAGGCTTTGCTGATTCCACCTTTCAAACTGAAACCCTCCCTAACTTTCAAAGCTGGCTTTGGTTTGCCTGGCAGCTGTCCCAGAAGTGACTCCCCCAACTGCCCCGGACCCCTCCCCCGCCCAATAACCAGTCCATGCCCTGCCTGAGGTTCAAATGAGCCTATGATTAAATTATCTGGCTACATGGCTGAGCCATGCTGCAAACCTGGGAGCAAGGGACACACCCAAGGTCACTCACCCAGAAGGGACATGTTCTAAGAACCTGGTGCTCTCAGGGCAATGCCTAGTGCAACTCCATCTGCCCAGAGGGATAAGCCCTTCTCACCTGCTTCAAACACTGCAGCAGAACTCGAAAGAGCAGAGAGTAGGGCAGGTGTCCAAGCCGCAAGGCAGGTCCTCCTGATCCAGAGCCTGGTGCCCCAGTAGGAGGTGAAAGGGGTCCGCCAGCCTTCTTGTCAGAGCCCCTCTCGGGCTCCCTATGGGAACAAGTAGGACGTCAGCTGAGGTGCATCCTACTGTGGAGGTGGGAACAAACACAAGAGTCCTTCTGGGTTTTTTTTTGGGGGGGGGTGGGTACTGGGGATCCAACAAGAGTCCCTTCTGACCCTGGCCCACAAGGAGTATCCCTACTACATGGTTCTATGGGGCAGACAGCACTTGACTCCACCTCTAACCCAATGACCCTGACACCCCTAGAGCACCAGTTTGGGGAAGGGACTGTCTCACATACATGGAGTCACAGAGGCAGTAGGGGCTGAATCTCACGACCCCATCCTTGGTAGGTAGACCCAGGCGGTGCAGTGTATCAGCCCGCAGCAGCAGTAGGAAGTCAAAGGCCTGAAAAGAACAGAAATGTGTATCTAACTGAGCTAGAAACTTGCCCATCCAGGGCAGGCAACACTTCCTTCCCACTAAGATCATGTATCTCAGAGATACCTGTGACCTTTATTACCCTTCTTTGCCCTCCTGCACCCAGCCCCTGTTCTCTGGTGCAGTCTGCTAACAGATAACTGCAGCACCATGAACATGGGAGCTATATGCCATCTGGAATTTAATGTGTTTCCTTTTATCTGCCCCCATCTCAGGCTGCATGTGACTCAGTGACAAGCCACAAAGGCACAGAGACTGAAGGCAAAGGAAGAGCAGAGGATACTGGGAGGCTACAGCCACCGAAAGTGCCACAGAGAGAAAGGACTACAGTGGGCCCCTCTCTGCGCCACCCTGTCTCTCCAGCCTAAAAGCATCATGTCCACCAACACTGAGGCAGCTTGCTGGGCCCCAGGGAATGAACCATCTGCCCCAGCCCCATCGTACCTGTAGCCGGATGCTGCTGGCAATGGGCAGGGAGTAGTTATGCTTGTAGTGGAGCTGAATGTGGCTGACAAGTGTCTCATACACACGCATGGCATGGCTGGCAGGGAGGGTGTACAGCTTGGTCTGTGGAGAGAAGGTGCTATCATTTTGAGGGCAAGAACTTGCCATTCAGCCAGGGAGGGCAGCACCCTAGTGCCCTAGGGGTAGAAAAAGCAGGACCCTCTCTCTGGAGGTTGAGTAGACAGCATCTGCCATGCTTCCTGTACACACCCATCAGCCACCACTCTAAGGGGCACCTCTCCATGTATCCATCTCATCAGCAGGGAAACAATAAATTAGGAAAACCTATCAAACAACAAAAAAAACTGAGAGGCAACAGTCTAACACCTATCCCAGTGTGCCAAAGAGAGGCTCTGAATGCTACAAAGAAGTCAACAAGGAGCAGCTTGTGAGGTGCCCATACTGCAGGCTTACTGTGAAATGCTGAAGCCAATATCCCACTGCAAACCCCAACCCAGAAAGGCCCCAGGCCCCCCCTGGCAGGCGACAGGCAAGGCCAGGGAAACAGTCCTCTGTCATGACAACAACCGTGGGGTAGCAGGCTTGGGCCAGGGGTGCAGGGAGATATCAAGAGCCTGAGGAAACTTGGTGGCCTCTGGGCCTTGGAGGTGAGCAGCAGGTACTCAGAAGCTCATTAGTACTGTTTTTTGGAGAAAGCAACGGACAGCTCTTTCTCCTTGTCTCAGGGCACAGGCCAGGAAAGCATCATCCTGCACTGAAGCACACAAGGTAGGGGAGTTTGTCATAATTCACAGCAACAGCAGGCTTTTACAACAGTTTCACAGGCCCTCAAGCAGCCCTCTGAGCAGAAAGGGATATTTGACCTTTCACTGGGGTTATATGTGGTTTATCAAATGGATTTATGACTTTTTCTTTCCCAATTTTTGGTTGCAGTAATGGGAATTTAACCCAGAGCCTTGCACATGCTAGGCAAGCAGTCTACCACTAAGTTACATCCTCCAGCCACTTTTGATTTTTTTTTTTTAGACAGGGTTTTTGTAACCCAGGCTGGGCTTGAACTTGCAGTGATCCTCCTGCACCTCCCAGGTGCTGGGATTATAGGCATGTGCCACCATGCCCAGCTTCCCTTTTGATTTTATGAGGTATGACCAAAAAGTACAGGACTAATTTTTTTTAAAACTCATTAAAAAAAAACTTATTACAACAAAACACACATTGCTACTAACCCTCCCTCAAAATATTCTCCTTTGTTTTAAACACATCTATCCCACTGTTTTTTTGTTTTGTCTTTTGGTGCTGGGGATTGAACTCAGGGCCTTGCGCTTGCTAGGCAAGCACTCTAACCACTGAGCTAAATCCCCAGCCCTATCCCACTGTTTTTGCCACTTTCTGAAGCAGTTCTGGAAGTCTTTAGTTGTACTGTTGTGGCTGCCCCAATGTTCTGAATCAATTCAAAACATTGACCTTTTGGGGTCATTTTGATTTGAGTGGAAGGGCAAGAAGTCACATGGAGGTCCTAGATTCAGTGAATGGTAGCTTTTATGAGCCTACCTTTCTGTTGGATAACACTCAGAATAGAATTCACTGCATTTTTTTATCACACCTCAAAACGTCCTCAAAAGAGGACTTCCTGGGGCTGGGGATTTAGCTCAGTGATTAGAGTGCTTGCCTTGCAAGCACAAGGGCCTGAGTTCGATCCCCGGCACCACAAAAAAAAAAAAAAAAAGAGGACTTCCAGAACTGCTTTAGAAATTAGCAAGAACAGCTGGTTGCAGTGGTCCATGCCTATAATCTCAGCACCTGGGAGGCTGAGGCAAGAGGATTGCTGCAAGTTGGAGGGCAGCCTGGGCTATAGTCAGCCTTGGATGAGGCCAGCCTAAACTATGAAGTGAGAACCTATTTCAAAAAAAAAAAAAAAAAAGTTGTAGCAATAATAATGGGCTAAGTGTGTATAAGTCTATTCAAAGCAAGGGGACATATGGGAGATTAATGGGTGTTTTTTTACTGTAATAAGTTTTATGTAAACATTTGCCACATATTTCAATCACACCCTGTAATTTTTGTTTGTTTGAGGTGCTGGGGATCAAACTCAGGGCCTTGTGCTTGCCAGGCAAGTGCTATACCACTGCGCTAAATCCCCAACCCCACATCCTATATTTTGACACAGGTTCTTGCTAAATTGTCCAGGATGGCCTTGAACTTACAATCCTTCTGCTTCGTGCTTGCTTCAACCTCCTGAGTAGCTGGGATTACAAGTATGCACCACTACATCAAGCTAAGCAGATGTATGACCTTTTTTTTTTTGGTGGTACTAGGGATTGAACCCAGGCCGTCTGCATTGAGCTACATCTCTGTCCCTTTTTTAGTTTATATTTTGAGACAAGATCTCACCAAGTTGCTAAGTTGCCCAGGCTAGGCTGGAACTCTCAATTCTGCCTCAGTTTTCCAGAGTGCTGGGATTACAGGCATGTGCTACCATGGCCAGTTATGACTTTCTAATTATAAAGAAAAAATGAAAATGATATGGCCATACTTTGCCTAAACCAGGAAAGAGCTCAGTCCTGTATCCAGCCTTCAGGCCTCAGGACTGGCTTTCCAAGGGAAGAGGACAGAACATTTCACCTTCCCTCTAAAAAACAAGGTTCTAGGTTCATTCAGACTACAAGGCCCACAGCTGGCACACCCCTTTCCCACAGGTCAGGGTGGCAAAAAGCACAGACTCCAATGTATAAGACTATCTAGCCAGGTGTGGTAGTGCATACCTATAATCTCGGCACTCAGCTGAGGCAGTCGGATCACCAGGAGTTTAAGGTCAGCCAGTGCTACAAAGTGAGTTTGAGACTAGCCTGAAGTACGCAGTGAGACTCTGATCAAAGAACCAAAAACAAACAAACAAGACTCTATCTAAGAAGGACTGTCTAGGCCTGGGGATTTAGCTCAGTGGTTAGAGTGCCTGCCTTGCAAGCACAAGGCCCTGAGTTTGATCCCCAGCACCAAAAAAAAAAAAATAGGAAGGACTGTCTAGTTCTTATCAAATCACATTTTAAAGTTGCATGCCAGGAAATAAAAACTCAAGAAATACACATAATGCAGGAACCTGTTCAACCACCCAACCTCTTACAAACCTCTTACAAACTAAAAATCCTTTTGAAAGAGGGTCTCAAAAAGTTGCCCAGGCTGTGCTTACATTTAAAATCCTCCTGCCTCAGCCTCCTGGGTGCTGGGATTATAGGCATATGCCATCATACCCAGCTTGAACTAGAAGTTGTTTTTGTTTTAAATAAAAGACGACGATTTATTTGAAGGTAGGGAAACAGGGAAGAGAGATGACAGGTAGCTACTCTGGATGAGTAGGAAGTATCTGAAAGTAAGATACCCCTGACCTAGAAGTTTTTAAACCAATGAATTCATGTGTTACACTTTATGTAATGCTAATATAAATATACTTAAGTGATACTGTGAGGCTTTAAAAATCAGCAATCAAGGTACAGAGGCCAAAGAAAGAACCTGATCACTGCCCACCTGGGGATGTGTGGTAGGTGATAAGACATGATGTGCTGAACTGGGTGTAGTGACACTCACCTGTAATCCCTGTTACTCAGGAGGCTGAAGCAGGAGAATCATGAGTTTGGGGCCAGCCTAGGCAATTTAGCAAGACTCTACCTCAAAACAAAATAAAAAGGGGGCTAGGGATTTAGCTCAGTGGTTAGAGTGCTTGCCTTGGAAGCACAAGGCCCTGAGTTCGATCCTCAGCTCAAAAAAGAAATAAAAATTAAAAATAAAAAAAAAATAAAAAGGGGCTGAAATTGTAGCCCAATACTGGTAACTTGTCTACCATGTGTGAGCTCTTGGGTTCAATCAAAAAAAAAAAAAAAAAAAAAAAAAAGAGGGGATGTATGGGGATCAGAGGAGGAGTGTGTGGTGACAAGAGGGGATAGATGAGATAGATGAGAGACATGTGATGACAAAGGGATGTGCGGGGATAAGAAAGCATGTGGGGGCGGGAGGGGCTATGGCACCAGCGACCCTTAGGAACCCTGAGCATCATGCTGCAAGAACACCTGAGGGGTTGGGAAACCTCTGCAGATGATCCACCTGACATGGGACTTGGGTTCAGAACATACAGAGAACTCTTTGGGGTTGTTTGTTTGTTTGTTTTGGTTTTTTGAAACAAGGTCTCAAAAAAAAAAAAAAAAAAAGGAACAAGGTCTCACTGCGTAGCCCAGCCTGGCCTCACACTCTTGGTGATCTCTCTGTCTCAGCCTCTTGAGTGCTGGGATCACAGGCATGCACCACCATGCCTGCTTGTAGAACATACCGACAACTCTTACAGCTCAGTAACACAAAGACAAACGATCCTGTAAAAAAAATGGGCAAACACCTAAAAAGATGCACAGCTGTCTGGCCAACAACTATAGGAAAAGATGTTTGGGCTGGCGCTGTAGCTCAGTGGTACAACCCTTGCCCAGCATACACAAGGCTCTGGATTGAATTCCCAGCATCAGAAAAAAGAAAAAGATGCTCAACATCATTACCTTTCAGGGAAAAACAAAACCACAGTGAGACACCACTTCACACCCACTAGGACAGCCAAAGTCAAAGAAATAGAAACAAGCTGGGTGCTGGGGCACATGCCTGTACCCTCAGGTACTCACTCTGGTGCTGAGGCAGGAGGAACAGAGTCTGAGGCCAGCCTGAGCAACATGCCAAGACCAATTCAAAGCAAAGAAAGAAGAATGGAAGAATGAAAGAAAAAGAAAGCAAAGGAAACAGATGTAAAAATGCTGCAGAAGACAACACTTTCTCTGTGGTGGAAAAATCAGAAGATCACACACAGTTGAGGGGAATGTGAAATGGTATAGCCCTGGTACAAAGAAGGCTAGAAGCACCACAGACCTTAAACAGAGTTAATCTCCAACCCAGCAATCTGCCCTACTTCCAGATGTAGAAACATATGTACACATTAATACTTGTGCAACAATGTTCGAAGCAGCATTGTTCAGGAGAGTCCAGAGGGAGAAACCCAAGTGTCTGCCATTAGGCAAATAGAGAAAGAAACAAAACGTGGACCATCCATGCAATGGGACATTATTCAGTCATAAAAAGGAATGATGTACTGACATCTCCATCAACATGGATGAATCTTGATTTTTTTTTTTTTTGGTGCCGGGGATTGAACTCAGGGCCTTGTGCTTGCTCAGCAAGCACCCTAAACACAGAGCTAAATCCCCAGTCTAACATGGATGAACCTTGGAAACACAGTATAGAGTGAAAGAAGCCAGACGCAAAAAGCCATATTTTGTGTGATTCCATTTATATAAAATATCCAGAACAGGCAAATGCATGGGGACAGAAGGCAGATTGGGGCCATGAAGGCTAATGAGTATGGGATTTCTTTTGGGATGATGGGGATATTCTAAAATTAACTAGAGGGGGGATTTAGCTCAGTGGTTAGAGTGCTTGCCTAGCAAGCACAAGGCCCTGAGTTTGATCTCCGGCATCAAAAAAAAAAAAAAAAAAAAAAAAAAAAAAAAAAAAAAAAAAAAATTAACTAGAGGGATGACCACACAGCTCTGTGAACACACTGAAAATCACCAAGTCATCCAGTGTAAAATGGTGAGTTCTACAGTACACGAAAAGGAGAGCTGCTCTGAAACTTAGACCGCTGTTGTGTGAGAACAGGCCGCCTCTTCCTCCTCAGCTGATGAGGCAGCAGCCAGGGCAAGTACTGCACCAGGGCAAGATTTGGTTCTGACCCGGACTGAGGGTCAGCGCCAGACTGGACAGCACAGGGCCCACTCACACTGTGCCCCGCAGGTCTCTCCCTCAGTCAGGACCTCACCCTGCTGCCCACCATAGCCACCACACCCATGAGACCCTGGTAGAGCCCAGGTCTCCAGGGAGATGTGTCCCTGAAGAACAGCCTCCAACAAAAGTAAACAGGAGCTGAGCAGCACACCCTCCCAGAAGAGGCCACCAGCAGAGGACCCACCTGCAGGATGACCAGGAGCCCCAGGACTGCAGTCTTCACATCTTCCAGGGAAGCCGAGTAGGCAGTCACATCCCTTTCTTCCAGTTCAGGAGGCAGAGAGAGGGACCGGGCCATCACCTTAGAGAGACCAACATGTAAGTCTCAGCTCCTAGCTCCAGCCACCATCAGACCTAACACTTTCTACCACAAATACCTTCTCTTTCACTTTTCAGAAAGACAGGAAGAAAGGTGCACTTTACATATTCAAGTGACCACTTAGGAATCAGTGCATTTCAAATCTAAAAGGGAAAGGTGCTGGCTATGTCAGAATATGGACCACAGTCCTGTCTCCTGGGCTCTGTGTGAGCCTCCTGACATCTAGCCCAGTTCTCAGGGAGCCACATAATACCCATTTCTAAGGTCCTGCAAGCCAGACGCAACCCAGCCTCGCCTCTGAACACCACTGTCTCTGCCAGGAGGGACATCCTGACCTCTATAGATAGTCACAAAGCTGACAGCAGGACAGGGTCTAGGGGATGCTCCTGTCCATAGGGCTTTACCACAAAGAGGAGTACCTTTGGCACTTAGGTCCCCTGACCCCTGGGCCCCATGCGGCTCTCACTTTTTCAATGATGTCTAGCAGACTGTTGAAGTGGTGGGTATGACAGCCTTCTGCCAGGTCCACCAGCAGTTGGGTAGCCAGCTTTCGTACTTGGGGGTCTCTGTCTTCAGGGATATGGGAGAGCTGCGAGATGACCACCGAGTTAATCAGTTCCTCCTGCATGGGGCACAGAGAGAGAAGGTAAGCCTCTTGCCTCACAGGGAGGGAGGCATTTCAGTGACACTAAATTCCTCAAGGAATCAACTAGAAGAAGCTAAGGTGTTAATCAAGACTACAGAAAAGCTGAGCAAGAATGTCATCAGGGCCTATTGAGTTTGAAGAAGAGTCACTGGGCCCTCTCTCCCAGGGCACCTGCCCAGGCCCTCAGGTCAGATCAGTGACTGTTGTACAACAGCCTGGATAGCCACAGAGCCAAAGCCATGACCTGATGTGATGCAACCAAGGCAATGTCTCTACTTGTTTTTTGCCACTTAGTTTCACAATTAAGAATAACTCCCTTAGCACATGTGAGACTGTGGGTTTGATCTCCAACACCACAAAAAAAAAAAAAAAAAATTCCTCTCTGGAGGATTATGTATACACTGGCAGTTGTTAAGACCTTGACATCACAGAACCTACTGCAATGGGAACAGTGTTACAAAAGTTTTTATACAGGCAGGTAAAAAGTGCCACAGAACAAAGCAGGATGACATTAACCCTGATGAGGGGCCAGAGAAGTTGGAGGGGCTTCCTGGAAAAGGAGGCATTGAGCTCTGCTCAAGGGAGTGGGAGAGGGGCTGCAATGTGCAGAGCTGGGTAGAGCAGTCCAGGAAAGGAAAGACTAACAGGGGAAGACCTGCTGGTCTACAGCAAGGTGGGAGGGATGCCTCAGAGCTGAGAGCATATCTCCTACAAAAGGAAACACAGGTACACATACTGCTATTCTTCCAGGAGGGAAGGGTGGCATGGAGGGGAAGGCAGAGGCTGAATTACCAGGCAGGGCCCAGGACAGCCTAGCAGCTAGTGATCAGCCAAGAGGCAAATGATGAAAGTGATTATAGATACAACAAAGCATCCCATATGAGACTCAGACTAGAATTCTTCAGAGGCTCCTGGGTGCTGAGTGACAAGGCCAGAGCCTCCAAAGGCCTCTGTCCACCCCCCTACACACACTGCTTTACAGTTTACAAGCCCAGCACAGGCCTGGCCAAAGCACCACAGGATGAAAAAAGGAATGAAAGAACAAGGGAGGAACTGAGGCAGTTGAACACCTTCCACAAAGCAGTACCAGTAGGAGTTGGAAGTCCCGGGTGGGGGCAGAACCAGGTGTGCAGTGCCCAGGAGCCCCCAATCCCAGAAGGATGCAGCCCCACCCACCTCATAGAATTGTCTGTTGATGAGCAGCACGAAGGACAGCACATCCAACACCTTGATGCGCACAGCGCTGCGGGACTCATTCCTGGGGGGTGGGAAAAAGGGTGAACAGGCTGTGGGGCTAGATGGCTCGGCCTGACTCTTGGGTTCTCCCCATGGATCCCAGCTCATCAACATCCAGCCAAGGGGCAGAGAGGCCCCTACCTTCCAAGGGGCCATGGCACTAGGGCCTCACCAGAGGATCCTGTTCTACAGGAAAACCAATCTCTTCCACTCAATGAAAATGACTGCTTTCAAAAATCAGAAAAGAAAGCCCTGACTCTCATCAGGAGTCTAAGGTCTGGGCCCACAGTGGGCCAGAGGCTCCACTACCTGAAGAACCTCTCCATCAGCAACTGCAGATTCTGGATCCAGCCGTCCTTCGCTGGGTGAATGGACTGAGCTCTGTAGGATATTAAGTTTAAGAGGGAGGACTCCTGTTGAAGGAAGATAGCCGGTGTCAAGGAGCCAGAGGGTCTAACAACCCACTGTCAGTCTGCTGCTCCAGGAGAACCAAATTTGCTCAGAGAGCTTCCCCATCGTGGCCCAGGTGGGAAGCCTGCAGGAACAAAGGCCTCCTGGCAGTAGGAAACACATGTCAAAACCCATGAGCAGCCTGGCTGAGGGCTGAGTGTTCCTGGCAAAATGACTCTGCTGCCTGGAAGCAAGCACAGAGCAGTCCGTCTCCGCAAAGTGGTCCAGAACTTCCTTCACATAGGTGGGAGGAAATTGATGGTTAGATTAGCACTGAGCTCTTTAACAGACCCACATACACACCGCTCGCTGAACTGGCAGGCTTCCCTGCTAGAGCACAGATCCTGGAAAAGCAGGAGCCTGCCCAGCCCTTTACTTCAAACTTGGAAAACTTGGCTTCCTATCTGCAGCCAGTGCTCCCAGGAGGCCCTTCCATATAACCCTCTTGGCCTGAACCCAAAGGCCCTGCAGGGTGGGGAGTGTGGAGTCTTACAGGCCTCTGGTCTGCACAGCTCTCCACCAGCTCGAAGTATCTTTCCTGCGACCCATGGAACTCATTCTGGTCACACAGCTCCTCCACAGTCGTCAGCAGGTCATGGACAACAGTCCTGAGCTCTGGGCTGTCCAGGCCCTGCAGTACCAAGGTACAGTACATCAGACAGACTACTTCTACTCCCCTCAGGAAGCTCATTCCTCCTTCCCACATCTCCATAGCCAGGGAGGCCTCAGCTCAAGACTAGGGGCAGGTAACCAAAAAAAAAAAAAAAAAAAAAATACTAGGGGCATGTGGACATGCTCTCAGGCCTATGGCTGAGCCTCGCTAAGACATGTGGGCCACCACTGTTCTTGTCTGTTCCCCACCCTGGGGAATCCTGGCTGAAACCACACAGTCCAGCCTGGAAGGAAGAACAGGCAGGAGGCGAGAGCAGTTACAACTTCACACCCTTACATACTTCTCCCAGGTTCTAGGACCTTTTGAAGCCCCAGGGGTGTGGTTCTTGCCCCTGCCACCTCAGGCTGAAGTGCTGCCTGGCTAGCTAGGTAACATCAATGGTCTGGTGAGCAGCCCCTAGGAAGACTCAACTCAGGTCTTCTGAGTCCCAGTCCTTCCTTCTTCTGGCCTGGCCCCTGGACATCATCCACCCTTGGCCATGCTAGATGCTGCCCTCGTCCTGCTTTGACACCAGTGAATGAGCATGTGCCCCGTGTCAGCCCCTGCATCAAAAGGTGTGCACCTATGGTCCCTGGGGTCCTCCTTGGGGCTGTGGTTAACAGACTTACTGACGCTGACCTCCAAAGTCACAGGAAAGCCACGAACAGCACTCCAGATGCCCTGGGACCTGCCTTCAGGGCCCACTCAGGCCATGGAGATAACCTGCTTTGTCCCTCTCTTGGCCTTGAGCGATACAGGGCCAGCCCTGCTCACCTACTGCATACTCCTCTCTGGGGTCAAAACGATGGGACGAGATTGAAAACAAATGAGATCTGTCTTCACTGGAAGACAGGTGGCACCTCTGAGAACCACAAGTGAACACAGTCACAGCAGGCTCTGACACCCCAGAGACAGGGCCTAGACACATAGGCTGCCACCTCCCAGGTATAGGCCATCTGTCTGGAGTCTCAATACCCTTAGCCTATGGGCTTTACTCCACCTTACCTGGAGCTGCTGAAGCAGCCGCTCCATGATGTTCAGCAGAATGTCCCACGTCACTGCCTGGAGCTCCTTCCTATACTTCTTGATAAGTCTGGTTATGGACAGCACGATCTCATAGGATACCACCTCATTGGGACAGGTCATGGCCTAGAACATGGAGCAAAAAGCATGCAAGCTCAGCTACTTCTAGCTCATACACAGAAAGCCCCCTCCTACATGGTCCTTGGAGCTGAGTGTAAGACACTGGGATGGGCAGCCCTTACACCAATGGCCATGGGCCCCAAAAACACATCAGGAGACCAGGAGTGTCTGCTACACTGTACTACTATGGTTGGGACCCAGAAGGGGCTCCAAAGCGCCCACCTCCAAAAAGCCTGATTGACAGACCAGTGTCCTAGCATTGAGGAAGCTGACAGCTATGGACTGAGTTCTAGCATCTGCAGCACACAAAGACCACACCCTACACTGTGCTATGGCTGAGGAGGGAGTGGAGCAGAGCCTGCAGAACAGGAGATGCAGCCTATCAGAGCCTCTGTACTGTGAAATGAAGACTATGCAATCATCCCAGCTCACCAAGGCAGCCATGAGAACTACATGTGAAAATGTGCAGGAAATGCTCTGAATGCTGCAGGGCATCGGGGAAAAAGAAGCCAAACCTATGTCACTGCATCCTCTAGAAAGATGGTCAGAATACCATTTAACAAAAGAGAACCATCATCAGCAAGAGGGCTGCCACCCCAGGGACAGCCCTGAACAGTTTCAGTGCTCATTTGCAGGAGATGAAACTCATAAGACAATGTTTGTTTGCTAATACAATATTCAAATGGCCCTAAATCTCATCCTAAATTGAAAAGCAACTGACTGGAAACACCCCCTCCATCCCTAGCCGCAGCAGCCCAGCCAGACAGGTGGGCAGGCCTGAGGTGGGCACCCCAACTCTCGCCAACTCACTGTGGCATGAAAACCCCATCACCTCATAAAAAGATGGCAATACAGATGTCGGGGAGTTCTTGAGAGAATACAGTCGGTGGGCTCCCCAAAGAGCCATGCCCACGAAGAACACAGCTCCTCGCAGCAGTGGGGCATCTTCCATGTAGGCTCTGAAAGCAATCCCCAGAAAGACCAATGTGAGTAGGGCCCTAGCCCTGTGTGGAGTCCAGTGACAGTCTGGGAACTGGCAGTGCCCACAAAAGTTCCTGTACTTTTAGGACAAAAGCACAGCTGGACAAAGACCAGGGGAAGTAGGCAGAAAACACAGGCCAGCAACAACCAATTCCTTTGTGATCTGTTCAACAGCTAATCACTGCTGACCATACCACGTACCATGAGTCACTCGAGATGCAGGGACATCAGACTGAGTGAGAAGGCCCTTAGCATCCTGATGCTCACAATCTATTGGGGACAGAGGCTAGTCAAAAAATCACATAGAGGGTTGGGGATTTAGCATAGTAGAGCACTTGCCCAGCAAGCACCGAGGCCCTGAGTTCACTCCCCAGTACTCAAAAAGAAAAAGTCATAGTATAGCCAGGCATGGTGTAATCCCAGCACTTGGGAGGCTGAGGCAGGACGACTGCCATGAGTTTGAGGCCAGCCTGGGCTACATATTGAGTTCAAGGCCAGCCTCCCAAACCAGAGGCTACAAAGCAAGAACCTGTCTCAAAAAAAAAAAAAAAAAAAAAAAAAAAAACTATAGTATAAAGCTTCCACCTAAAATCAAATCACAGTCACGAGGAAAGCCATGGACCCATGAGCAAAAGATACTCAGGGAAGCCAGGGAGCTGATGACTACACTAAGACCTCTGGGAACAATTAGGAGGACTTAGCAAAGGTTGGGAAGAACATTCTAGCATGAGGAAATGGTGTATGCGAAGGCCATCGGTAGGAGGGAGAACAAGAGAGAAAGAATAACAGGTCCACAGGGCTGAGCCACCAGAGGCTTGTTCCACAGATATGATCTTTGTCCTGGGAGCACTGGGAGCCACTATAGTCCCAAGTAAAGAGTGACATAGTCAGACCTGATAGAGAAAAAGGTCTTTTGGCTGCTGTGTGGAGAACTTTCAAGAGGCAAGAATGGATGCCAAGAAGCAAGAGCTGAGTATCCCTGGTGTGGTGTGTCCACCAAAGAACAGACTTGGGCTGCTTCTCAGCACAAGAAGCAATAGGACTGGCTGGGAATTTAGCTCAGTGGTTAGAGTGCTTGTCTAGCAAGCACAAGGCCCTGAGTTCAATCCCCAGCACCAAAAAAAAAGAACCAATAGGACTTATAATGATTTGGCTGCAGGGTGAGGGCCAGGGAGACATTAGATGAACACTGTAAATCTAGCCTTGTAACAAGGTAAATAGCGACAGAAAGGGTTGGGGATTTAGCTCAAGTGGTATTGTGCTTGTGTAGCAAGCACAAAGCCCTGAGTTAGATCCCTAGCATGTCCCACCCCCAAAATAGTGACAGAGCCACACTGGAGACATCCAGATGAGCTCAGTTACAGGCTTTCTGATTTGCCTTGTTGGGCTGGGGATTTAGCTCAAGTGGTAGAGCGCTTGCCTAGCAACTGCAAGGCCCAGAGTTCAATTCCCAACACACCCCCCACCCCCCAGAAAATGTGTACTCTGATTTGCCTGGTAGGAGATGATGAAAGATCACACATATGATATGCCTAGCTACAGTGAAAGTTCCTGGAACAGGAACCCAGCAGGAAAATCCCAACTTCATCCACCCTAAGCCAGGGTCAACACATAGAAGCCTCCTCTAGCAGGCTTTCAGGTGGCTGATTCCAGCCCACTCAGCCTCACCCATCAACTCAGCTGCCCACACTCACCTGTCCTCCATGATACGACACATGTTATAGATGGCACTGTGGCCCAGGTGGGTTCCCAGGAGATTACGCATCAGCTGGGGGACAGAACACACATCATAGGGACTGGCAGATACAAGTTCCAACCCCATCAAGGGTATCCCAACTCTATCAAGGGCATCCCAGCCCTCAATCTGCCTCACATTGCCACTGCAGCTCTGTGGCACACTCAGCTCATCATGACCTCCTTCCAAACCAGAAGATACAGAGCTCTCAAATGCCATCCAAAGCCTGGCTTCAGGCCAAATGCTTGGGAAAGGCCGCTGGACTGCACTTAACAGGTCAATGCCTGATGACCCAAAAAATCATGTACCAACCACTGAAGAAAGCCCTTGTCCTGTGATGTGCTGGGATTAGGATGCTGTCCCAAACAGTGTGGTAGTGCATGCCTGTAATCCCAGCATTTGGGTGGCTGAGGTAGGAAGACTGCTGTGAGTTCAAGGCCAGCCTGGGCTACATAGTGAGTTCAAGGTCAACCTAAACTACATAGTGAAACCCAGTCTCAAGAAAACAAACAAACAACAATGTTATTCTAAGAAAGGACTCCCCACCTTCCAGCAAGGCTCACAGAGCTCCTTGACATTGATGGTACGGCACAGGGTGACAATAAACAGAGGGAGGCTCTCAGCTGGCAGGCAGTTGTAGCAGACCACAGCGTCCAGCACCTGTAGGGAGACCTGCAGGAGGGAAGGAAGACTCATACTGGTGCCCTGTCCTCCTCCCTACTGCCCAAGTAGCCTCCCTCAGAATCACAAAGCAAGAAAGCATACATGTGGGAGGTACTCCTGTGCCCCAGCCCTATATGTCATCCACATTATGTTGTCCCATTCTAAGGAAAAACTCCACGGTAGAACCCATCCGACTATCCTGACTGGGCAGACTTCTGCAGCTTAGAGGGGCCAAGCAGCTGCCTGGGACCACAAAGCCAGAGGGTAGCATGTAGGGTTTGACTCCAGAATCCCAGTCTCCCAGAAACAAAGGTACAATGAACTATGCCCTGAGAATGTGATGTCACTGACCTCTATGTCCACAGATGACATGGTCCGGATGCATAGCAGACAGATCATGCTGGTAAAGAATTGTCAAAGTCAGTTTAGAGAGTGTTTCCCAAGGGCTGAGCAACTGCACTTCATGTTTTGGTCACTCTGTGATGTCAATTACAGGAGCAACACGTTCTTCCTTAGGATTCCCAGTCTGTGCCAGTCATGTGCCCAGTGCTAAGTGTCTGGCATAAGTAAGACAAAGCCCCTGCCCTCATGGATACCACAAGATGCTTAATAATGACAAAAAGACAACGACTAAGTATAAGACAGTTCCAACTCCTCCCCTTCTAACTCCTCTACTTATTTGGTGGCTTTAACTACTTTATTCACTCTACAGAGCAAAACTTACAAGTTAAGGCAGTGGAACTATATCAGAATAACACTATTTAAGTTCCTTTCTATTCTTTTTCCAATGGCGGTGATTGAACCCAGGGCCTTGTACCTGCTAGCCATGTGTTCTACCACTGAGCTACATCCCCAGTCCTTATTTAAACCCTCTTCTTACTGAACCATTGATGAGATGTGTTCATCAAGGTAACAGCTGTTGAACTTGACCAAGTTCACAAGCACCAGCAGGAATTCTGAGGATAAGCCAACATCCATCCACTGCAAGACAAAGTCCGCTGTGGGAGAAGAGGACAGGAGTTTGCTGAGAAGTTGAGACTATACTTCCTCCTCACCTCCCCCCTAGGAAAATGAGTCTAAATCTCATTACTGCCAAGAAGCACACTATCAGTCCCCTTGCAGTCATAGGCAGGCTACTCATGGTGCCCAAGGAGACTCAGCAGGAGCCTGCACAGGCATGGATACTCCCGAGCTGATTGAGGGTCAGAGTTGGGTGGCAGAAGGACGGTACAGTTCATACTCAGGCCCAACTCCCCTTGCAAGGGATACACACATTACAGGGCAGATGTTCAGGAGGGCCATGTTCAAGAGACAGGTTTCTGGGTACTCCCCCTCAAGAGTCTCTGGAAGGAGACACACACATGCATGGCTGCTGGCCTGAGACAGAAATCTGACAACTGCTTTCTGTTAGCACCTCTCCTGGGGCAGATCAGGCACTAAGACCCATCTCTGGACCTCACAGCAGCAAAATCCCCATCGGATTTACTTCTTCCTCCTTCTTCTCCCCACAACAGGGACATGAAGTCTGGAGTCTGACCAAATGTCTCACTGTCAGGGTATAGGAGATCAACCAACAGTGTTGAGAACTCAAGCTGGGCTCAGACAGGGCGCTCTGGGTGAGATGGACTGACAATATGCCCTCAAAATGACAGAAAGACTACCACACACCCACTTCAAAGACACCTTTGAGGCCCACTTCCTAGAGACTCTGAGCCAGCAGGGCTGGAGTGAGGCCCAAGAGTGCATCCTGAAAGAGATCCTTGGGAGATCCAGGTAAGTAAAGCTGTACAGCACTGTGACCCCTGCAGGCACCCCCAGATCCTTCCCCATCCCAGGTTAAATGTGATCCATGGTCAGAGAAACCTCACACCCATGTAACACTCACCCAGTTCTTCTTCCAAGTAGGTAATATGTCTCCCATTATCTGTGAGGGCCTTGAAAACTTCCAGCCTTTCATGGAGGTCTTCGTTGGAAGGGTAATCTTTAATGACCTTGAAGAAGAGGGCTCTGAGAACTCCCAAGCGATCACCCTAAAGACAAAACCACTGGGTCAGCAGAGCCCTGCTAGGTTCTCCAGCACAGCTGCCTTTCAAGAGGCCAGGAAGTATAGTAGACACAGAGAACCAGGTCAGGCCTGTTCTTCCCTCATGGACAGGATGGGCTGGCAAAGGATGGGTTGGCAAAGGATGGACAGGCAAAGCCTGCAGGCTTGGAACAGGTGACCAGTCACTGGCTGGCAGCTCACTGGTATGTGTAGACCACCTACTGCATTGGGCTCTGAGTATGGCAGGGCACAGAGCAGGGAAAATGTAGCTCTTGCCACTGCCCAGTTTACAGCCCAGACTCAGGCACACATATCATGATAACAAAGGCCAAAGGTACCAGGTAACAAAAGCACAAATGGACAGCCCACTCTGAGCCATGAAGGAAGAGACTGACCACCTGTGGGAGAAGTCTTCCAGACAAGAACAGCAAGACAGGCCTTGGACGTTCAAGCGTTTGAACACCCCTGCCCAGCTTGGGCATGGTGAACAGGGGGAATCCACCAGCTAAGGGGCAAGGCAGCAGGAGCAAGGCCATGCCAGCCACTGCTTCCCGCCTTCCCATGAACTGCATCTTTCCATCCCCAGAATATCCCAGAGGAGGAAGGTTCACCCACCACCCCTATCAAAAGTGGAGGTAGGCTGGGCATAGTGGTGCATCCTTGTAATCCCAGCAGTTGGGAAGCTGAGGCAGGAGGATTGCTGCAAGTTTGAGGCCAGCCTAGACTACATAGTGAGTTCAAGGACAGCCTGAACTACATAGCAAGATCCTCTCTCAAAAAGCCGCCCAAAAAAGTAAGGAGGTAGACACTCAGGGGTTCTGGTAACTAGCCAGGGTCACACAAATAGGAGTAATGGCACCACGATGACCACACATGATGTCTAGCTCTGCAGCCCCTGTTAACCACCAGACCCCACACGTGGCACCCTACCAAAGACAAGAGTCCATATGGCTGGTGACCTGACATTAGCCAAAGTTCATCAGGCTCCTTCCTCCCCTTACCTGCCCCTGCACAAGAGCCTTCAGCAGGGCCAGCACTGAGTGTCGGGCCTCTGGTGGTCGCTCTGGCTGCAACAGGTCCGCGACAGCCTTCCAGAGTGCTTCCACTGCATGCTGCCACCAACAAAGAGGGGACAGCGGTAAGGGTGCGATCTCCAAGAACCCTGGCCCCTCAATGCAAGCCCATGACAAAGCAAAGGACAGAGCAGAACAATGGGGTCTTCTGACTTAGAACCAGTTTCTCAGCAGCCTGCAATGACCCACTTTAAACCCAAACAGGTCCCTTTAACCAGCCCCAGGCTGAAGACTACAGGAAAAGGACAACAGGCAGGCCAGAGGAACAATCTTGGCTTTCCTAAGACTAGGAAAGAATCTGCTGTAAAGCTGCTCAGACTCTGGAAGGGAAGCATGGGAAGTTTCTGAATCAGATGTGTAGAGTCGGGCCTGGGCCTATACCTTACCCAGAAACTCTGGCCCAAGGCTTTCCTCTGTGTGAACCCATCAGCTGTGGGCCACTCAGCAGCACACTACTGCCCTGTCAGTACTGAAGATCCTAAGAAGTTTGCATAGCCTTCTGAGGTCTGCATCTCTCACAACTTCCACCAACTGTGGGGAACTGATTCCTACTGCCCAGAGCCACTCAGACTCAGTCTCATTCCACAAGCACTTGAGCTGGCTCTTGCATCACCTTTCTCTCCCTTCAACCAGTGTTCACATGCCACTCACTTTCCTGGGCCTCCTCCTTTTAGGAAGGAGACTAAAATGGTTATGGTATCTTAGATGTTAGATTTGCTGGAACCCTTAGCCTGTATGGTAGTCACAAGATTCCTACTGATACAATCTGAGGAGCAACAAAGACATCCCAGCTCTTGTAGGTCTGCTTATTTATCGGCATGATGTTCTGTACCTACAAGGGCAAGGTTCTCAACATGGAGCCTATTTTTTACACTGCTCCTTGGTGACATGCAGCTTGCATATTTCAGGTGAACTGCTGAAGATAAAGTAGCCACTTCCCTCAGCAGAAGTGAGTCACCTCCAGAGTCTCACACACAAGTGCTGGAAAAGGCCAGGAAGAGCTCTAAAGTGCTCTATATCAACTCTGTTTCCTAGAAAGACAACCAGCCATTCTGCCCACAAAACAGCATGAGACTAGAAATGACTGTTGAAAATACACATGCTGTGCCTGTTCTGTGAGGATGCCTGATGCCACCAACCAGTCACATTTCCCAAGCAGGCCCAAGACCATGGTGCTGTGAAGCAGTCTCTGTAAAACAACACCCCCTCCTACCATCCCATCATCCCCACCAGCCCAAATGTGCAATGACAAAATATCCTCCTACAAACAGAAAACTCAAGGCTTGTATTTTTTTCTTTTGTGTGTCTCTCTAAATTCAAGGCTTTTAAATGGCTGACATGCCTCTCTCCAGTAGCACAACTGAAACAAACCTACCTCTTCAAATTTCTTAGTTTTTGCAACTTCACATATCTGCCCTATCACCCGGATGCGATTGTTGAGGCCACATTCAACACTCAGTTCCTGGAGAGCAAAAAGAAGAAAAAAGAAAAAAAAAAAAAAAGAAGAAGAAGAAGAAGAAGAAGAAGAAAAAAGGGTCAGTACTCAGATGACAGGGCTCCCTAACTGCCAATCACAAACCACCCTAAAAATTGTTATGCATTTTCCAGACTACAGCTCTATAACAGACCTCTATAAATGAGGATTTAGCAAAGAACTTACTCCTGCACCTCAGCAGATTGACAATGGGCAAGTTTTTTTTTTTCATACTTGCAAAGTTTACTGAGATAAAACTGACATAATGAAAAAAAAACAAAAAAACAAAAAACCTGACATAATGTAAAATACACCACTGTAGTTATTTTCTTTGGGCAGGTGCTGGGGATCAGGGCCTTGTGCTTGCTAAGCAAGAGCTCTACCACTGAGCTAAATCCCCAACCCTCTCTCTGTACTGATTTTAAATTATGCAATTCAGAGTTTAATATATGCACGATACTTACAACATGTCCAATTTCAGAGTTGGTTTCTTTTTCCCCCAGAGTATTTTCATCACCCCAAAAGGAAGTCACATGCCAACTCCTTCCTCTACTCAGCCCTAGCAGCCACTAATTTGGTTTCTGTCTCCCTGAATTTGCCCATTCTGGACATTTCATATAAATGGATTTGTGCACTATAGGCACTTCTGTGACTAGATTCTTTCACTTGGCACATTTTTAACGTTCATTCCTATTGTATCATGTGTTAGCAGTTCATTGTTTCTTTTGCTGAATCATACCCCATCATAGGGCTGTAGCCTTCATCGGGTGATGAGGATTTTGGGTGGTTCTAAATTGGAAATTTTACAAGTGCAAAAATTTAACATTTAGGGGTTGGGGATTTAGCTCAAGTGGTAGAGCACATGCCTAGTGTGCAAGGCCCTAAATTTGATCGCCAGCAGCGCCCCTCCCCCCCAAAAATTTAACATCTCCTTATGGGCAAAACACAGTGTCAAGGCATGTGTTAACTGGGGGACTCAAACACAAAACATGAGGACATGTCAGGCTCAGTGTCATGGGCCTATAGTCCCAGCTACTTGGGATGCTGAGGCAGAAAAATCACAATTTCAAGTTCAGCCTAGGCAACTTAGCAACAAAAAAATTTTTAAAGGGTTGGTAAACCGCTTGCCTAGCATGCCTGAGCCCCTAGGTTCAAATTCTAGTACCACAAAAAAAAAAAAAAAAATTCCAGTACCATTAAAAAAATAAAAATAAAAAAAAAATGGGCTGGGGGTGTAGTTCATAGGTATAGTACAAGCTTAGTACGTGCAAGGACCTGGGTTCCCACAGCCAAAAAAATAAGGATCCATTTTTCCCAAAAACTCACATATTACCAGTTAACACCTCACCATATCCCTAATCACCTGTGAAAATGAAAGCTTTCAGACCACACCTGGCAACATGGGTTTTCTTGCATTAACACTTGAACTCTAAAGTAAGTATGCTAGAACAGGTCACCAGATACTGACACTGAGTGTTCTGAGCAAGAACATATATGTATGCCTCCATAATACCGGGGACAGTAGCCCTGTCAGTCACCAGCAACCCATCCCCCACAGAACCCTATGACAGACAGAACACAACCTTCCTTGCCTTCCTCACTAGGCTAGCAAAGGCACAGGCAGCTCACTCACTCTCAGGATTTCCGCTGTGATGATAAACTCGGTCTGTTTGCCTTCTGCAGACCTAGGATTTGGTCTTGGCGTTCCCAGTCCCAAAAGAATCTTGAACTTCTCTTTCAAGCCTGAATCTTTGTTTGCTGGCTTGGCCATGATGAGCAGGGGCCCAGGAGAGGGCTCCTCTGTAAAGAAAGAGACATTGGAAACACCTGAGGAACAGCTCCACCTGGAAGTGCTGCGGCTGACCTCCAACCTTCCTGACCCTAGTCTCTGGCGGGACATAACTCCTCCCCTCCAACGCCCCATTCCGTGGGGACAACTCAACCACAGCCTGGCCTACCCGGCCACAAAAACTATGGGAGATGCAGGCCTGGTCTAACTACCTCAGACACAGCCGCCCTCGCCCCCTAGGTGCAGGGGGTGGGAGCGGTCGCCGCAGGGTCCAGGGAGCCACGACTTTTGCCACCTCTCTCCTCCCTGGGAGGATGAGGAGCTGTCACCTGCAGCAGAGACCCGCTCACGCCCGCCATGACTTGAAAAGCCAAGGAGCGCTTGAAGAGCAGAGACCAAGCTGCGGTGGGCGCGGCAGAGGTCTGAGCGTACAGAGCCCGCCTACCCGCCACCCGGTCACCGCGGGGCTACACTGTGGTCTCGGCCGGTACCAAAGGCCAAGCAGCCGAGAGCTACTCACCCCTCGCGGCGCCCGCCGCTGGGAAGGACGCACTCCCCGGACCCCTAATCCGCCGCCGGAAGCGCGACCCGCACTTCCGGGGGTGGGACAGTGCCAGGGGCCACGCAGGGTTTGTCGGGAGTCGTGGTTCTGGGCACTCACTGAGCACGTGATGAACCGCGGGTGCCGGCGGGATGTGTAGTCGGCTGCCCCAGAAATGAAGGCGGCTGTGGCAAGGATGATGACACGCAGCCAGAGCCGCGTTACTCGGGTCGGGTCGCGGGAGAACGGGGAAGAGCCCACACCGCCCGAGAACCAAGAGGTGGCTGCAGGTAGCGCCGTGTCCGGCCAAGCCGCGGGACGAGAGGCGAGGGAAGGGTACTGGGGGCTACAGGCTGGGACTCCGACCCAGGATGCAGCAAAGCCCCCAAGCGCCAGCGAGCCCTCTGGCCCCATTTGGGGCCTGCCGCTCCACCCCGGCCTTCGCTGGCTGAGGCGGGGATCCACAAACCTAGGTTCCGTCCCCACCCCAACCCTCCTCCAGAGCGGGAAAGTTCCGGTCCCACCAGCTTGCCCCGGGACGGTACAGTTGTGCCAGGCTGGCTGTGGAGCACAGCAGCCCTGTACTCAGAGCTGCTTCCTTCTTGGCCAGACTGACTGCCAAGAAACACCCAGCCAGAAGTCTTCTCCTAGCTGGAGATTGGCGCTGAGAGAAAACAGGAAAGGGCATGGCATTCACTGTATTTGTCCTGTAACCCTTAAGGACCTACTGTGCGCCAAGCAGCAGGACTCAGAGCGAGACTAACAGAGCCTCCTATATTCTTCTGCTAGGACTTCTGCAGATTTGGCCAGAGCAAGATTTCCGTAGGTACCCAGGGCACGAGGGAAGTCCAAACAAGGCTGCCTTCTGGAACGGGCATGGCACGGGAAAGGCTGTGCTGTTGCAGCAAAAAGTGTTAACAGTCCTGTGTCACCAGTGTTACAGCTCAGTGTTACCGGTGTTACAGCTCTGCGAGATTCCAAGCGCCACTCAGAGAGTTGGGGAACTCAGGTTTATTTAAGTCGAGGGATCCAGGGAAGTTCACATTCTGAAAACCTGGGTCCCAAGCACAGAAATCTTGGGGTTTATGCTGGAAGTTTGGTTTTGGTTTTGTAATGTGTGGGTGGGGTTACAGAAGCAGAAAGTTAAGTCCCATCTCTGGCCCTCAGGTTACAGAATGGGGGGGGGGGGTTGGTGATAAAGGCATGACTAGGATCAGGTTGGGTCAGCCATTACCTGTTTCATTACCATTTCTAAAGAGCTCTTGCTTGCTTGGGCAGCACACATACTAAAGAGGTGGGGAAGGATTTTATGATTCTTTGTCAGAACCTAGAGTTTGGGTCCTGGGGCTTTCCTGCCTCATTGCAGTGAGAAGCAGGCAAGTGATGACGCTTCCAGGGGTAGCAGGCGCTTTTATGGTCAGAGAGAGTCTGGACTCATCTTCAGTGCAAAGGGAAGCCAAGGAGTTCTGAAAGGGGAGTAACACAGTCTGATTTCAGTGTTAGAATGTTATCTGAGATGAAGCTGAGAGGATGTATTGATAGAGGCTGTTACTGGAATTCTGGTGTGCTCTCTGCACTTTTTCAGGCTGACATACTCTGCCTAGCAAGGGACAGAGCACTCCCACTGAGGTAGATGATGGACAGTCCTTGCCTAAATAAGTGAGAGGGCTGGTAGCACCTGTACTCACCCCTCTCCTGTAGCCCCCACTTGTGGTACTGAGTGGTGCTTTTTGCAGAAGGAAGAAAAAGCCACAGGCCTATGAAGCGACAGCGGAAGGCACAGAGACTGCATGTGGCTTATGAGCCCTCAGATGGTGAAAAAAGGAAGGGGACTGAGCCCCTTGCAGTGACAGTTTGGGAGCCCCCAGACTGGCAGCAGCAGCTAGCCAACATCCGCACCATGAGGAGCAGGAAGGATGCACCTGTGGACCAGCTAGGGGCTGAGCACTGCTGTGACCCCAGTGCCCCGCCAAAGGTAGGCAGGGCCCCCACCTGCCCAGGTGGACCCCCTCCCCAGTAAGGAATACACTTGCATCCTCTCAGGCCTCTGGCATGGGACAGCCTGAGACCTGGCAGCTGTTAGCTGGCGCCCTCCCCTGCATGCAGCCCAAGGCAAGCCCACACATATACCCTGTTAGCCTTGGTGAGTAGAAGAAGGTCCAGGGGGACAAAGGGATGATGGGTGGAGGGCCTGACTGGAGCCTGGCCCAGAGTGAGCTCCCAAAACCCATTGCACCCTGGTTCGTGTCATTGTGCAAGCAGGTGCAGAGGTACCAGGTACTGCTGGCCCTGATGCTTTCCAGCCAGACCAAAGACCAGGTGACAGCGGGCGCCATGCAGCGACTTCTGGCCCAGGGCCTAACAGTAGATAGCATCCTGCAGACAGATGACAACACACTGGGCAAGCTTATCTACCCTGTGGGATTCTGGAAGGTGAGCCTGGCCCGTGGCAATAGGGCTGGGGTGGCCCTGGCCTGGCAGAGACACAGAAAGCATCTCTGGCCACAGGGGCTCCTCATACCACTGAGCAGCCAGTAGGGTGGGGTGGCCGCAGGCTGCATGGCTGGTACCCTATCCCTGGAACTCCTTGGCATTTCCTGTTTGTACCCCTTCCTTCCTCCACCTCCCTGCCCAGCCGCCTGCCCTTCTTTTCCTTCCCCTTTGTTTACTCCAAGCCTCCCTAGAGAGCATCACCCCAAAGAGGCTACTCCCCCATTCCACAGAGCACTGGGTGGTGGGTGGACAGATCTGTTGAAAGTGGCTCAGTGGGTGGAGCTGTTATACTTAGCAGTGGCATGTGCTGTAGTCAGTCAGACAGGTTTTAAATAGCCCTCTTCCCTCAGGCACAGGATGGGAACCTCCCGGCTTGCTCAGCAGCTGGCGGGGGAGTCCTGGGCTCCAACCTTCATTACTGAAGGCCCAGGTGCTGTGCAACCCTGCTCCTGGGAATGGCTGGCCTGCTCAGCTTGGCCCAGCCTCCAGGGGAATGCTAGGGCAGAGGGTTGCAAACCAGACCCCACAGGCATGTCATTGGTCCTTGTGGATGGGAGGCAGGGGTCTAGCCCTTCCTTGGCTCCCTGTCAAGGGCCTCCCTTGGGTCTCCCTGCTTCCATTGGCTCCTTCCCATCTACTGGGGAATGGGGTGAGCAGATACTTCTGCCTGAGTCTTGGGCAGATGACACGCAGCTCTGGACCCCTATGAGTCTCCTCAGGGGCTTGTCCTCTCAGGTCAGGATATACCTCCCCACCCCAGGGCTGATCCCTTACCATCTTTCAGACCAAGGTAAAGTTCATCAAGCAGACCAGTGCCATCCTGCAGCAGCATTATGATGGGGACATCCCATCCTCTCTGGCGGAGCTGGTGGCACTGCCAGGCGTTGGGCCCAAGATGGCGCACTTGGCTATGGCTGTGGCCTGGGGTACCGTGTCAGGCATAGGTGAGTGACACATACCACAAGAAAGAAAGATGGGCTTTAGGCTTGCTGGCTGCTGTTGGGGTTCCCCACATCATTGTGACCTATGACCTGGCTCCACCCTGCTCATTCAAGACTCACCCTGAGGAGTTAGGAAGGTGTTCCCAATGCTAAGCTGACCAGCCCTGCTAGAGATGGATACTGACAGCAGGAGCTCAAATTTGCTTAGCACCTACTACCTGCTGGGTTCTGTGAGGAGCCCTGGAGCTAGATGCAGGTCTGTGCCTCCTGCTGGAGAGATATTCAATAAAGAGTACCTCACTTGTGTGTAGATACACTGATGGGGTCACACATGCTGCAGAGCCTGACCTGAGCGAGTAGCATCTAGGAAAACTTCCTGAGGTTCTATTTTCACCAAGAGCTCAGGGTGAGGCAGGGTCAGCCAGGCTGAGAGGAGGAAGCACATTCCAGACAGAAGGAGCAGTGTCTACAGAGCTGTCTAGTGGGAGAGAGGTTAGGAGCAGGAAGCTCTGAAATGAGACAGCTGACTGCAGAGGTTTGGGGCGGGGGCGGGGCCCTTCATGGAATCCTTTTCCTGGATGTCACTTGCTGGCATTGGAGATTCCAGCATAGTAGGGTGAGGCAGGCTCTCTGAGGTAGGGACTGTGCTGCTGCTTTCTAGGACTTTTGCCCAAAGAAATTAAGGTTCCTGTAGCCACACAGCAGCAGGGCTCAGCCAGCCCAGAAACCAGGAAAGTGACCCCAGCCTCTCCTTGCCCCTGACTCTGGGCTCCTCTGGGATTCTGCAGGGGCTCTGGAAGGGGTCATCCTTCAACAGGTCCCTGGGCAGGCAGCCTTGCAGCACTTCCTGACAAGAGAGCAGCTCAAGGCCCAGAGCTGTGATTAGGAGCTGGTGGCTACCATTGAGACTGGAGAGTAGCAGTCCCTGGAATAACCAGGCTGTCAGGAGCAGGGCACAGCCTCCTCCCCTACCTCGACTCTCAGTGCCACCTGCCAACCTCTCAGACCCTTGAGCTTATCTGGGCACTGTCCTCAGCTACTCATGTCCCAGGAGTGCTATGTCGTGGTTGGGTACCACTATAGGGGAAGGGCTCACAGCCAGGTGGAGGACTATATTTTGGGCACAGTAGACACAGCAGAAAGGAGTGTTAGAAAGTCACTCTGGTTATCTGTGGACCTGACCTCACAGAGACCCCAGGACTGCTTCCTAAGGGAGGGAAAAAGCCCTGTTCATTTAAAAAGCTAGAACTGTGGGTTGCAGGAGTCCATCCCAGCTCTTCCACTTCCAGCTAGCCAACCTTGGGTCAGGCACTTGGCTCCCTTCTTTAAATCCAATGAAGGAGTTGCCCTACTTAACCATACAGATGTGTCAGAAGCCCTTTGGGCCAGCACAAGAGTCTCACACATGATGTGGCCCTGGACTGAGCCCCTGAGTGTCCTAAGGAGCATGGTTGTCTCAGTGTTAGGAGGAAACAGGCTCAGGGTGTCTGGGATATGACCCCTAGCCATCATGCTCTGCCTGCACCCAAGGTGCCATTTCCCAAGCGTTGGCAAGGCAAGGGAGCTACCGCAGGGATTAGCTTTTGGTGGCGAACCCTGGAGAAGAAAGCAGGGCCGAGATTGCAGCTGGCCAAGATGCCTGGGCCAGAGGAGGAGGCCCTAGTGAGCAGGTACTTGGGCTGAGCCTCTGCAGTGGCCTGCTAATGGGAGCAAGGGCCGAGGTCCAGGTGGATCAGAGTTGCAGCAGGCCTGGCCATACTCCCTGCTATGTCCCTGATAGTTACAGTGGCAGATTCCAGCTCTGCAGCAGTGATGTCAGGCCAGCCTGCTGGATCAAGCTGCTGCTATCCAACCTGGTGTCCATGGCCAATGCCTGGGCCAGAAGCTACCTCATACCACAAGAGATGAGGCAGAGGAAGCAAGGCAGGTCTTCCTGAGCCAGACATCATTCCTTGGGAAGTTGTGGACTGAGAGTATACTTTTTGTTTGTTTTTTTTGTTTTGTTTCCTTTTCTTGGTGCTGGGGCTCAAACCCAGAGCCTCATACATGCCAAACACCCTCTACCCTAGATGTTGCATGCTTTGAAGTAAACCCTGCCTGTTCTGTTTTTGCACGTATAGGTGCTTTGTAACAACTTATTATGCCAGGCTTAGTGGCATACACCTGTAATCTAGTTCTTGGGAGGCTGAGGCAGGAGGATCACTGTAACTTTGAGGCCAGCCAGGGATATATACTGAGTTCAAGGCCAACCTAAACTACATAGCAAGACCCTGTCTTATAAAAACAAAACAAAGGTAGGTGTGGTGGCACACACATGTAATCCCAGCACTCAGGGTGACTGAGGCAGGAGAATTTCCCAGTGTTCGAAGCTAGTGTGGGCTATATAGTGAGTTCAAGGCCAGTCTGAAAAACATAGTAAGATCTTCTCAAATAAAACAAAACAAAAATCAGAAAAGACTTACTGAACTGAGGCTGATGGATCTCAGTGTGGGATCTGACCCCAGCAAGCCCTTGACCCAAGTTAGCCGTTCCTGTTATTGGGGCAGTCTAGACCACAGGTACCTTCCTACCCACACAGTTGGCATCAGGATTGCTGGGACTGGGCCCTACCAGCCTTCCTTGGCAATGGGAGGGAAGCCTACAGAGAGTTGACAACCTCCCAGGGAGAGGCTGCAGGTCCAGTGCAGCAGCTGCTCAGACGTGCAGCCAGGGCTGTATAGTTCCCATCCCTGCTCTGGAGGCCTAGGATGGGTGACTCAGCCCCCACTCACATATACTACCCAAGGCTTTGGGCAGTGATGGTTTGGTGGAGTCCACTGGTTCATCCTGCCCTGTCTCCACACAGCAGTGGACACACATGTGCATAGAATCGTGAATCGACTGAGGTGGACCAAGAGGATGACCAAATCCCCAGAGGAGACCCGCGCTGCCCTAGAGGAATGGCTGCCCAGGTGTGTTGGGATGGGGATGTCCTGAAGGGTGGGCCTCCCCTTCTTCCCTCCACATTGACATGGCTCTAACCCCCACAGGGAGCTATGGCGTGAGATCAACGGACTATTGGTGGGATTTGGCCAGCAAATCTGCCTGCCCATCCACCCTCACTGCAAGGCCTGCCTCAACCAGGCCCTTTGCCCTGCTGCACAAAGCCTCTGAGGGTGTGGGGCTTCAGATTGGGTGTTTTTGGGTCTGTTTTCTATGAAGTGCCTTGGGGGGGGGTCAAAACCTGTGTAATAAAGCTTGGGGGTTGTTTACACTTGAGGTCTGGCTGACTTCTATCCCCAGGGTCTGGGAGCAGCCAGGAAGTATGTGTGTGTACACTGTGCTTATGGGTGTTGGGCTGGGTTCCCTGGGAGGCTGGGGAATGTGACAGTCCATGCTGTGTACTCAGGGAAGGAGGAGATAGTGACAGCCAGCTGCAGCCAGCTGCTGGGAAGCCTACAGTAAGTCCCTGATTTAGGAACATTTCGAGTTGCAAACTTTCACAGAATGGACCTCAAATTACAGACATTCATAGGTGTGAAGAAATCGCTGAAGTAGCTCATGTGCTATACTATACTACCATTTTAAGGTAACTATAAAAGTAAAAGTAGTTTATTTACAGTATTACGTGTGTATTTGGTTTTCCTTATGCTTTACATTGTATATCTGTGTCAAAGGTTTATAAGACTTACAAGGGAATCCAATTTAAGAACCTTCTCCAAGAACAGAACTCATTTGTAAGTTGGGGACTTACTGTACTAGGAAAGTGTCCCTATGGTCCCTCACATTCTGTCCACCTGTAGGCCCAGCAGCTTCTCAGCTCAGACTCTGCCAGCTCCTGTACTTATATACCCTGAAAGCTGCCTCTGCATGGGGGGGGTCCCACCCCCATGTTCACAGGGCCACCTGTCTTGAAAAGACACTGAGCCACAAGGCTTGACCTGTGTGTACGGCTCGATGTGGAGGATAGCTTGTGGAGATACTGAGTCTAGGCAGCTTCATATGGAAGGTAATGGTGGGAAGCTATGCCTTACCAGGTGGAGATGAGCAGAGTGGGTCTTAGGAGTGTGGGGGTCTGAAGTGGGAGCAGGAGCTGAAAGCAACAGCCCTGACTACAGCCCTGACCTCAGGGTCCCCTTGAACAGGCCTCATCCATCTATTCTCTACCTCCCAACTGGAGACTCACTCAAAGATGACATGAAGCCAGGTTCCAAGGCAAGGCCTGTTTATTCTTAGGGCGCGCATGCGCTATGGCTTACAAGGCAGACAGCAGTGCCGGTCAGTAAAAGGGTTCAGGGCACTGAGTAAAGGACAGAGTCAACAGGATGTCCGTGTGGGTGGGTGCCAGGCAGGTGTAAGCCAGAGGCTGGGCCTACAGGCCTGGGGTCCTTCATAGGGATAGTTCTTAACACCCATACTCCCCAGGCCTAGGAGCTGGGGTGCAGGAAAGGGGGCCTGTCCAAAGACTGCCCTCCTGAGGGAATGGGCCCCCGTCCTCAGGCCCCTGATAGAGCCCAGGCCTTGCACTCCAAGCCCCTAATGAGGCAAGGAACTGGGGCCTGGCCTAGTGACCCTCCATACAAGGGAGGGCAGCTCCTACAGGCACATCTGATCTCCTCAGCTTTCCCTGAAAAAGCTCACACGAGCACAGCCTGAGGGCCACTGGCTTTCTGTCCCCTGTAAGTCCCTGGGCTTCCACTCAGGATAGTGCTGCTGAGGGGTTAGGGAGAAAATGGTTTGCAGAGAAAGGTTTGTTTTATTGCAATTATTTAGAAAGCAAGTCGGAGTGGGGGGGGAACTCTGGTATTAAGTGGAAACATGTGTGGTGCAGAAGATCCTCTTGGGAAAAGCAAAAATAAATTCCTTTCAGTCAGCAGGCCTGGGGCAGAGCAGCAAAGGCCCTTAGCGATGGTCACACTCTGTCCCCCCTTCTCCCCACCACTGTCTTCTTTCTCTCTCACTGTTTCTTTCTGTCTGTGTCTCCCCATGGTGCTGGGACAGGCCCCCAGCACCCAGCAGGTAGAAGGCAAGGCAGAGGTTCACTGGGGCACAGATTACTTTCTGGATGGAGATGAGACCACCCTCTAGTCCACCAAGGCTTGGGGAGCTCTGGAAAGGCCATAGATCCCACATGGGCCCAAACAGGCAGGGAGGGACTCAGAAGTTACTGAAGATCTCACGCTTCCGGTTCCAGTCCATTTGTGGTGCCCGCTTGTTGACCCTTGTGGCTCGAGCTTTCTCCTTGGCCTCAGCTGCTGTGGGGCTCAGGTGGAGGCCACTCTCCTGGAATGGATCTCGCTTCCAGGTACCACCATCCTGGGGGCAGGTAGGGCAGGCAAGGTGCCAGAAGTGAGCTCTAGACATGGGCCCCAGACAGTTACCTTCCCAAGAAACTTACACCAGAGGCCACCTGGGGGACATGGCAGTGGGTGCAGGAAAGCTTCCTGGAGGTGGTGGGCCTACTGTCCAGGCTGGAATCTCCACAGACGCCTACCCTCAAGGCCCCTGGCACATATATGTTTGAGCATAGCAGCAGAGTTACCTCAGTGTCCTTGTCTGAGGCCGGGAGGTCACTTCGGGACGAGCACACTGAGCCACCATTGAGCTGGGAAACCAAGGGCAAGGCAGGGCTTCAGGGTTCCCACCCAGACAGCCACTAGTGTACACAGATACACACATACACACATACCACAGCTGAGCATGCATACCTTTGCTCACACACCACAGCTACACATGCATACCTTTACACACACACTATACCTTTGCATGCAGGCCTTTGCACACACACACACACCACAGCTGCATCCACTACTCCGTTAGTAGTAACCACCAACCCTCTACTACTGTCCAGCTCCAGCTGAGCAGGACACTGGGCACCCAGCAGTGAATAGGCAGGTGGTGGCCCTAGTCTGTCACGATATGGGAGGGCAGCTATGGTGCAGGAATCACCCATGAGTATCACCTGGGATGAAGTCAGAGCCAGGTTCCAAGGAGGTGGGGACTGCAGGATGAAATCTGTAGCCAGGTAGTACCAGGAACAGACAAGAGAGGGCAGTGGCCCCAGAACCAGAACCACAGGTCCCTGCCTACCCTGTGTGACTAGGGCATGGCAGACCAAGGACGGACAGGATCCCCATAGTGGATATTAAAGTTGAGGTTGTGCTCGCTTTGGCAGCACATATACTAAAGTTGGGTAATGGGGCCAGACATGGGTCTGGGTCTCACAACCACACCTACTCGAGGGCAGGACTCTCCAGGGGAAGGGAGGCCTGGGGACCCAGAGGTGTACCTGTGGTCACCTGGACCCACCCTCTCACCTGGGCAGGGCTGGTCCCGTTGGTAACTGGTGATGGCAGTGGACCTGTGGAGACAGCATGTCAGTGACAGCTCTCCCCCCACACTGACCCTACCCCATGCCCCCAGGCACTGGCCCACCTTCTACATGCTCTTCAGTGGGCGTAACCCGCAGCCGCTTGAAGTACTCGTCTGTCTCAGGGTCCACCACCAGTAGCCGGGCCTCATGTTCCCGTGCCTTGATGCGCGCAACAACCTCAGCATGGCGCAGCCCCTCCACATTCTGTCCATTCACCTGCCACCACCAGCACAGGGTCAGCAGGGCCAGAGGGGCCCGGCCTGCCCCACACTACCTAGCCAGGTGTGCCATCAAATATTCATCAAAGCCACCACCAGCTGAGGCAGCAAGAAGAGTGCCAGCTCAGGTTCCCAGTGTCTCCCCTCCCTTGTCAAGGACCAAAGGCCCAGTCATGGACACACATGGTGCGTCAGTGGGCAGGGTACCTCAATGAGCCGGTCCTGGGCACGGAGGCCAGAGTGAGCAGCAGGTGAGCCTGGGTCCACGGATCGGATGTACTGGCCAGGCCGGGACTTGTCACTGTGCAAGTTAAATCCGTAGCCCTGAGGTCCCTTTTGAAGGTGACACAGCCGAGGACGCAGCTCTCTTGGGGGCCCACTGACATCCTGCAGTCACAAGGGACATGAGATTAGGCTCTAGCCTCCTAGCCCTTGCAGCCACTCATCTGGATACCACCCACCACCCCAGCAGGGGTCTCAGGCCTTGGCAACACTCCATGTCCTCCATGCCCCAAGGGCTCAGTGAACCTGCCTGGGACCAAGTTTTAGCTGTGGGACCTTGGGCAAAGCCTCAGTTTCCAAATGTGAAATGTTTTCAGTTGGGAGAGCTGCCTGTGCACAGGCTGGGGTTGTAGGAAGAGGCCAAGTGGAATTAAGCTGCCATCCATCACAGTGACAGACCAAGAGGGATGTCTGCAGCCCCAGGCCTGCCTGTGCATCCCACCCCTAGGAGCTTCCTGCCCCGCTTCCAAAGCCTGGTCAGTTCTGTTCTTCCAGGAGGTGGGCTGTGGGCTGCAGCCTGTGTGGTGGCTGTTTGCTTTCACATTCCAGTGCAAAGTGGAGCTAGTCCCACCCCTGCAACCCAGAGAGAAGGGGGCAGAGCTGGAAGGGGAGCCCCAGCAACCCCCCCATCTCCCTACCCAAGATACAGGAGCACACAGTACCAGCAGGGAGCCCCCACTGCCACCCAAGGCCCTGCTTCAATTTACCTCTGGCATCCTGCAGCTGGGCTCCAGCCCAGGGGACTATGTAGACAGGGGCCAGCCCCAGTGACCCCCACCCAGCCAGCGACCAGGACAGTGACTGTGGTGCTGAATGGCCAGCAGCTGCTGGTGCCCAGTTACACATGGCTGTGGCTGTGGCCCGGGTGAGTAGGCGGGTAGCAGCTCAGGTTTCTGAAGGCGTGTGCAGGTGACAGTGTGTTGGCCCCTCCCTCACCTTCCACCTCCCTGCATCTTGTCACTAAGGGATCTGGCTAGGCTGGGACTAGAGGCAGCACTAGGGGAGGGTCCCTCAGATCTCAGAGAAAGTATCCAAGCCACAGGCACCTGTCCTCCTGTAGGCCAGACCATCCCCTGGCTGCTTCAGCTGCCCAACCTTTGAGCTCATTCCAAACTCCAAATCTGATGGGGAAGGTTCTTTTTTTTGTGTGCTGGGGATTGAATTCAGGACCTTGTGCTTGCAAGGCAAGCACTCTAACCACTGAGCTAAATCTCCAACCCTGATGGGGAAGGTTCTTGTTCATGGCACCTGCACAACTACAGAAGCAAGGGTGTCTTCCTGCTGCTGCCTTGTCCCAGGTTCTGGGCCTGCCCAGCCTGCGCCCCTGCTCTGGACTCCTTCTCTGACTCCAAAGCCCGGCCAGATCCCTTGTGTGGAGTCTCCTGCTGACTCTTTGAACCCTTGTGTGGCCACCATCTGGCCCTATTTCACTAAGAATGGCAGGGGCCAGGCTGCTACTCCTCAACCCCCCAGAGGCTCAGCTGAGTACACATGGGCTGAATTTCAGGGTATAAGACCCCCAAGGTCTCTAAGGCCCTATCACATAGACTCATCCTCTCTCCCAGACAGACCTGGAGGTTCAGATGAGGGGCTTTGGAATAGGCATTGACAGCTCTCACAGAAGTGTCTCTCGGGGACATACCATCAAGAGCACACCCTGAGATAGGAAGGAAGACAGAGACAGAAGCCAGAGCCAGTGCCAAGTATAGAATTGTGATGTGACCAAGTCTGGCTCAGGGACCTGGCCCAGGATGCAGGGCCACATCACATGGTCACAGAGACAAGACATCCAAGTTTACACTTTTAAACCTCCTACAGGGACACACACAGCCACCCACACATGCAAACACAAGGCCCATAACGCCAGTCCCTGTGGCCTCTTCCCACAGCCTCTGTAATGGCCTACAGGGCGGGGTCTCTCAAGGCCCCCAAACGGGAAGCAGGATTTGGCAGGGGTATCCGGGGCCGTGAGGCCAGGCTAAGGGCCACATCCGTGTTCTCAGGGCCATTCTAGCCACCCCCCTGCCTCAACACAGAACACCCGCCTCTCACTGCACAGGCCAAGAGGTTCCTGCTAATTACTAACACAAGTCCCTCTCATTACAAGCGGGTCCAAGGGGTGCCAAACTTGGCATGGGACCCTCAACTGGAGGGACTACAACAGAGGGGGCCTGGCCAGCTTGAGTGGGAGGGGGAGCAACAGCGCAGGGGTTGGGGGGGCGGTTTGCATTGCTCGAATTCCTTCTCTTTTGCCTGGCTCTGCACACTTCCTGCTGCCTCCCTCCAAGCCCTCTGGCTCCCACAGGCTCCCAGCCTGATGGCCAAAGTGCTAGGCAAGCCCTGGTCCCCCCGCTGAGCCTGTGGCCAAAGAAGCTGGCATGGAAGTGCCCCAAGAGCCAGGCTGTGCCCCCCCAGATGGTGACTCACCAGCCCTGGCAGAGAAAGGCCACCATTGTTGCTTGGGGTCCAGCCTACTTACATGAAGTTCCCTGAGTCCCTTCTCCCTCCCCTGGAGGAATGAGCAGAGGCTGGGGTCCCCACAGCCCAGCCCTTCGCCCACTCCACCTGACCTGCACAAGCCCCCAGGGTGGGCTCTGTGGAAGAACTCCTGGAGCTGGGGTGGGTGGTGTGGAATTCCTGGAGCGGGCCATGAGTGGCAGGACAAAAGTGGCAGGCAGTCAGAGTACAGCCTGGAGTGGTCTGAGCTCTCTGTCCAGTCAAGGCTGCCACCCCACTTATCTACCTTCTGCAGTAGCCCAGGTTCCCTGGGGATGGGTGGGAACATACAGGCTGAGTCACTTTGGGGAGTAGGGTGGTGGCTGAGCCTTGTCCCCTGCTGAGCTTCCAACCCAGCACCCCCCACCTAACTGGGTTTCCGTCCCAAGAAAGGAAGGAAGGAAGCCACTGGGAGGCCCTGCCCTGTTGGACCCAGAGCTGGGGAGACAAGGAGGCAAGGGAGGGGACCCCAGCCCCAGAGAAGGAGGAGGGCTGTAAGAGCTGGGGAGCCCCAGAAGCCCTCTTGCAGACACTGCATCCAGTACCCTGCAGCCACCCACCCCTTACCCAGTCAACCCCCAAAGCTCTCCAGATGGGTGGGATCACAGCTAGAGGGTGAGAGGATAGAGGGCAAGGGTCTGTCACCACTTCTCTGGCCCTGGCACTGCTGGCTGCACTGTCTCTGGGGGCTGTTCCTGTCATCACTGCTAGAATCAGCTGCACTGCAGCTGCAGCCAACCCCGGCATCGTGTGGTCTCCGGCTGAGTCACTACTAATAAGGCCTTCTAGGCCGCCAAAGAGAAGGACAGACTACACCAGTGTCCTCCATGCCCCACCTTCCCTGCCCAGCCTAGGACAGAGGACACTGGAGGCACAGAGAGGCAAAGCCAGCCTTTGCTTCCCATGGGGCACCTAGTAGGGCCCACACATACCTCCTAGTTTTCTCTCTTCCACAAACACCCCCATCAGAGAACATCCTGGCAGGGTGCACACCACCCTCCCACACTCCTTGCATTCAACCCCAGGACAAACAGTCTGTAAGCCTGACTTATGGAGGTCACCCACATGAGGCCCCAGTCTCCCAGGGGGTGACCTGATCACCAGGTTCCATTGACCTCCCAGAGTCCCTGTCCCCAAATTAGCTTCATCCACAGAGGGACCTGCCCATCACACACCCGCCCCCTTTGTTCCTCTAAATATACACCCAAAGGAAGGCCCCTCCTAGGGCTTCCTGCAGCCCCCAGAGCCTGAAATAGCGGGAGAGGGGGAAGGTCCCACCCAAGGCTGAGGTGCCTTAGCCACCACACCTCCAGATAAGACCCAAGGGCGGATTTTTCCACAGGAAGGTGAACTCAGCCACCACCATTTGTGTCTAAATCAATGGACAAATGCTGAGGGGGAGGGGTGTTTCCTCCTGGGGGAGGAAGAGGGGGGGTGCCTAATCCTCAGCCAGGAGAAGGGGGCCCTGGGACCAGGTGGCCACCAGCAGGACTTCCCTGAAAGACTCCTGACCTTTGGCAGCTCTGGGGTAGTCTAGACTCTGGGGCTCAGCACATGCCCTCCAGTCCCAGAAAACAAAAAGCATCCATGGGTCCCCTGGCCAGGTCTTTGCCCAGGGCTGGGGTGTGGGGCTTCTGCTGGGAATGCCATCTCCCCATCCCAAGACAGGCTCCACAAGATTCAGATCCCAGGCACAGCTAGGGAAAGAGATGTTAAATGTCAAGGTCACAAGCATAAGTCCTGAGTTTGATCAATAGCACAAAAAAAAAAAAAAAAAAAAGATGTCAGGGTCCTCTGCACACCCAGAAACTTCAGACCTGACAACACCCTACCCCTCGGCTACTGGTTCTCAAAGTGGGATCTGGGGATCTAGGATCTAGGGTTCTCAAAATGGGATAGGACTTAAATTCTTTTGGGTAGTGATGATGGGGTTCTGGGTATAAGAGACAACATGAGGGTCTCCAGGAGGCAGAACAAACAGCCCCAGGCCCTTCCTCCTGGCCTCAAGGCACACACCCAGGTATTGTAGCTACCTGGAAGGAGGTGGGACAGGTTCTCCCTTGTTCTTCTTCTTCTTTTTTTTTTTTTTTTTAAAAAAAACAAGGTCTCTCCATGTAGTTCAGACTGGGCCCAGGCTGGCCTTGAACTGGTGGCTATCCTCCTGCCTCAACCTCCCAAATGCTAGGATTACAGGCATATGCCACCACACTCTTCTTTTCTGGGACTGCTGGCCTGGAAAGGAAGCAGGGACAAGGGGCGTGTGCTATACAAGACGGGCACAGGTAAGCATAATCTCAGCACTCAAGAGGTTGAGGCAGGAGGATCACCATGAGTTCAAGGCCAGCCTGGGCTACGGGGGCAAGACTTTGTCTTGATCCTCCCCCCCAAAAAAGAGGGGCACAGGGCCTTTTTATCTGGGGGAGGATCCCTATTAGGACCCAACACATGAAGGGTAGGGGTGAGCAGCCAGTGCAAATCATTGACCGGGTGGCTGGCCCTGCCCTTATTCCTTGGCCCACTCCAGCTCCAGCCATTCTGGGCCCCCAATTCAGTATGTCCACAGCTCCCCACAACCACAGTACTGCCCACAGAGGAGATAGCCTTCTGCAGGCCTTCCCAAGACAAACTCCCAGGGCCACACAGACACTCGGCAATGGTTGCCTGTAGAGGTGACCAGAAGTGCAGATTGTCATCAGAAGGCTGAGATGGTAGCTCTGGGAGAAGCCTGACTGGCCTCATAGCCAGAGTCTGCCGTACCTTCTGGCCAGCATCAGAGCTGAGGCTGCCCCCATGTGCCCAGTTGGGCTTCGGCTCCCAGGGGTCGTGGGCCGGTGGAAGGCCTCGCTGGGCCATCTCCTCAGTGCAGGTCAGCTGACGCCGGCGAAGCTCCTCATCCGTCTCCTTGTCTACCACCAGCAGCCGTGTCTGCCCTTCCACAGCCTTGATCCTCTGTACCACCTGGGACAGGCGGGTGGTGAGAGAGGGTCAGCGGCCAGCACTCTAGGCAACACATGGATGCTAGCACCACCCTGGGCTGACCCAGGCTTAGGTTAGCAGGAAAGAGGCTGATCTGCAGGGGTGGGCGGCTGGACCGAGAGGCCTGCAGGCTCTACCTCCCCACTCCCAGGTTCCAGTAGCACCCTCCATTTTATCCTGCAGTGCCTGACACTTTTGCCTGGACTGCAAATGCACTGGGGTCCTCTCAGTCCTCGCCCTCAGCCCAGGGTCTTCTCTAAGAGGGCGTTGGAAGGAGGACCTGGGAAGAAGCCACAGGATACAGCCAGAATAGAGTCAGTCAGTCTAAAAGTGGTAAAGATGTGCCTGGCTGGGCTTCAGGTTTTCAGTCTATGAGTATATGTGCACATGTGTACTCTCATGCACATTATCGGTTTGGGTCTGTCTGGTATACAAGAGAGGTATGTCCCGTGGTGCCACTGTGGTGTGCTTAGGCCCGCTTCTGTCCCCAGCATAAGTTGAAACTCCTGCCTCTGGCTCTCCCATTCTCTTCCAGGTCATGACCAGGGACCAATTCCTGCTGGATCTGCAGAAATGTGAAGATCTGGATTTCTGGCCCAGGTACCTCCACACATTTCAGTAAGCAGGATTCGGTCCAGCAGGTGAGGGGGCCATGTGCAGGTGCACTGTAGGTCAGGTGTGGCTTTATAGCTGTCCATGTGTCTAAGTGGATACCTATGAAATGTGGTGAGCACGTAGGCAGTCATGGAGTGGGCAGGGTGTTTGTGTGTACCTACAGGGAGAAAGGGAAGTGCCTGCCAGCACAGGGTAAGAAGGGTGACAATGCCGGCCCCTCCCCCATGGCCCCCACCACTGTTTTGGTCAGCAAATGTTGTCAATATATGGATAGGAAGGTCTGACCAGGGCCCATCCTCTCTGGTCCTCTAATGTCCCTCCAGTCTCCCCATGACCCAGAGAGTGACAGGAAGAACCCAACATCCTGCTACTTCCTGGCATGGCACCTGGGTAAGTTACCTACAATCTCAAAGCATCAGTTTCTCATCTGTAAAATGGAGGTTGTAGCTGTACTTCTTCCCCTCCTGGGCATGTGGGGAGGGTCCATTATGGTTCTGTGCGAAGTTCTTGGACTCCAGCACCCCAGAACCCTGGGATAAGCAGGTGCACTTAGGGTGAGGGTGGTAGTGACTGCCAGAGGCCAGGCAACAGTTCTGCCAGCCTCTCTCCCACCTGTTGAACCAACCCTCCAGCCCCTACCCCTACCCTTTTTCAGCACACAGCCATATTCAGTTGATGCTCTAGGAAAAAGACAGGATGGCAGGTGGATGGATAAGACAGACCCCTGGGGAAGATAGGAGTTTAGTTCCTGGCGCAGCCAAGAACCAGACTGCTATCTCCAGGACCCAGGACTGGCCACAAAGACAGGTCCTGACCTGACTGGCTGGTGCTGTAAGGGACACAAGGAACCTGGAGCAGAAAGGGATGGAGGAAGGCTGGACCCCAGCCAGCATCTAGAGTAAGTCCACTGCCAGTAAGAGATAGATACCCCGAGGAGCAGAAGATGCAAAAAGAAAAACATGCATGCACTCCAGGCCCTCCTCCAGCTGCAGGAGGCAGGAGCTTCTGTAGTGTCCCCAGTCCAGCCAGGGAGCCTCAGAGAAGGAGGCACCTCGGGAGCCAAGAAACGTGCTGCCACACCCAGCTGGATGCACATTAGTACACCAGCTTCAGACATGGCCAAGTACACATAGCCAGACATGCAGACGGGTGCACACACACACATGCAGAGCCCAGCTCACACACAACAGGTAACCAGATGTGTCCAACCCAGTCCTAGGCACACAGTCCAGTACACAAGCAGACACATAGGTGTACCCTTACTATTACCCCTTCCCAGTACAGAGTGGCAGATATGTGCACATATGGATGACCCCAAAGGGAACTGCATGCTCACACACAGTCTCAGTTGTGTACACACACTCAAAGAAAAGCACTTGCGCCAAGATGTCCCAATGTGCCGGAACCCCCACAGTCACACTGAGGCCAAAGCACAGAAGGAGCAAGAGCCAAGGGCCAGAGCAGCCGCAGTGGCCCCTCCCTGCCAGGACACCCCCCCACACGTGCAGCACTGGGCTTCCCCTCCAGGATCCGGCCGGACCACATCCCCCATTTCGCCACAGAGCCCACACAGGCCGCCTGCGCGCAGCCCCACCAGCCTGGCCCCAACAGGGTTAGGTGAGGCAGGGGTGGTCTGCACCCCAGGAAGGGGACGGCCGAGTCGGGGCGCAGGCACCCACCTGGTGGTGCGTCTCACCCTCCACGTTGACGCCGTTGACCTCGACCAGGCGGTCACCGGCGCGCAACGCGGCCGCCTCGGCGGGGGACCCGGGCTCCACGCGCCTGATGAACTGCCCGCGGCGGCCCTTCTCTCCGTGCAGGTGGAAGCCGTAGCCTTGCTCGCCGCGCACCAGGCGGCACAGGCGCGGCCGCAGCGGCTCCGGCGCGGCCATGGCGCCGCTGCCCCCCGGCCAGCCGCTGCTGCCCACGACACGCACAGCAGGCAGGCAGTAGCGCGGGGGCGCAGGTGGTGACACTGGGGACCCGAGGCGGCCTCGGCGACTCCTGCTCGCTCCCGCGAGTCTCCTCGGGCTCCGGGCTCCGGCTCCGGCTCCAGCTCCGGCCCCAGACCGGGCCCCGCCAGGCCTGCGGCGCCGCCCCCGCGCCCGCCCCTTCTCCGCCCCCGCTGCCGGGCTGCCCCCACCCGACCCAAGCCCTGCCGGCTAGGCCCCTGCGCGGAAGCCCCGCAACCCCAGAGACCACTGGGGTGGGGGACTGCTGGCCAGGGCAGTTCCGGAGTCACTGGGGACCCTTCTGTCTCTCCTACATTCTGGGCATCCTCCCCAGCACCAGCACCTTTGCCTTCGATCTTCGATTCCAGGAGTATTGTTGGACACTTGTGTGCGCTGCACTAAAACAGGCTCCTGGGACAGGGAGCGGCTTAGAGAAAGGGTTCTCTGGCAGGGCCCAGAAGGTACAACCAGAACCACAGCCCGCTCCATCCTCACCCTGTCTCCACTCCTCAGAATCCCCTCTGCCTGTCCCCCCTTTGCTGTCCCTGAATCTAGATCCCCTCGTGCAGCCGGAGTTGTCCTGGCTCAGAGCAGTCCCAGTTCAGGAGGCAAAAAGAGAGGTTTAAAGAGAAATGCAGCATCCCCTCCCTAGATCATGAGAGCTGGTGGTTGAGTGACTCCTCGAACCTCCTAGAGTGGGTTTGTGTCCACTAACCATCCTGCCGTCCATATTCCACGCCTTTGGGGAGCCTGAATTTGACCAGCTGAAATGGAAGGGTCTTTAGTGCCCTCCTCCTGACCTGGGATGAACTTTGCTGAGGCCTTTGGTCCCTGAGCTCTAGGGGATGGTCAGCTGGCCCACATTAGCCAAGTCCCTGAAGTTCTCCCTTTGCCTGCCCTCCCCTCCCAGCCCTGCTGCCTTCCCAAGGATGATTGTTCCCCTTCTGACAGCAGAACAGTAATAATTACAGGGAACATCTCTTATACATTCTCCAGCCTCTCTAAGTGCAATTTACCTGAACAATGGGAGCAGAGGGGAGTATTTTGCAGGAAACTGAGAGCAGGAGAGGAAAGAAAGCCATGAAAGGTTCCCCAGCTCGGCTTTGGCTCAGGGCTGTGAGACCACACTTCACAGAGGAGCATCTTCTCAGACACAAAAGAAGGTCAAGTCCCAGGCTCACCCCAGCCCACAGACCTACACATACCTGCTTCCCAGGGTTCAAGCATGGCCCGCCTAGACAGTTCCCCATGTGGCTAGGAGAAGCAGGCTTGTCTTGTTCCTTGCCTCTCTCTCCCTTTCAGCTCTCCAATGCCCTCTGCTGGGCTCCCTCCCCTTCCCCTCCCAATAAAGAGGCAGGGCCTGCCTCTGGGCAGCCACTTGGTCATGGCCCCTTGGGTACCCATGTCCCAGTAGCTGCCCTTAAAAACCACTTAGAGGGTTGGAGATTTAGTTGAGTGGTAGAGTGCTTGCCTAGCAAGCGTGAGCCCCTGAATTTGATCCCCAGCACCCCCCACAAAAAAAGAAAAAAAAAAGCCACTTAGTCCAAGGCTATATAGATGCTTCCCACCCCACCCCCTCTGCAGTTCCTAGTTGATGCTGCCATAGGCTCCATCCTGTCTGACTACCTCCATTATGTCTGTCTGCCTGTCCAGAGGCTGCCTATCTAGCCTGTGACTGGCTTCCTTGGCCCCAGCCTGGTACTGCTACCCTCAGAGACTGTGAGAATGGGTGTGGGCAATATTTCTACCACATACCCATGAGGTTCAACCTGCAGCAACCAAGACCATCTGAACCTGCCAGGCTGTCACTTAATGGCCACACTAGAGTGGAAGGAAGTGGCTCCATGGGAGACCACCAGGCAGGGACTGGGAAAGGCAGGGGCCAGAGTTCCTAAAACAGGGGACTTGGTAATCTCTTACCTGTATGTAGGACATATTCCAGATCACCCTTGGGCTCTCCCTGGCCTTCTGCAGCCCAGGGCTCAGCTCCACACCTGCCCTGTGACCTAAAATGGGACAAAAAAAAAAACATAGCCAGAGGGAAGGGTAATGAGGGATATGTGGTCACAGCCAGGGTCAAGGAATCAAAGATGTGTCACGGGAAGCTGTAATCACAGAATAGCAAAGGAGTCTCCAAAGGAAAAAGGGAACAAGAAGTACCAGGGAAAGTAATAGTAACAAGGCAACATTTTAGGATAACAAAGGGTCAGGGTAACTGAGAGTGTGCCTGTGCCTGGCCGAGTAGGAAACAGTGACAGAATAAAGAAAAACATCCAGAGAACACTGGGCCACCATTTTTCAGGGGGTAGCAGGAATAAGTGAGAGATGACAGAGTAAATGTGAAGAGCCCAAAGCTGCAGAGTGGTACACAAAGTGACACACAGTTCTCATGGATAAGTCCTCCCAGGGCCCCACTCTCTGCCAGTCCAGGGACCCCAGGCAGCCAGGATGCTGTTGAGGAGATGGGAGACAGAGAGAGGGGCAAGCAGGAAGGTACCAACAAAGGCCTGGAGGTAAGGACAGGAAAATGGCAAGGATCTCCAAGAATGGGACAGGGGAGAGGGACCATGAGGCCTTAGGGTGATGCCAAGGAAGGATGGACTTTATTTGCTAGTTCTTTGAGGAGTGGAGTGACCTGGCCCCTAGGCCAGCAGCAGGTAGAAAGGTCAAAACAGGTCATCAAGGGCCTGGGCCAGTCCTCACCCCACCCTAACCCTGCCAACTTGCTAAACAGGGGATGGAGTTCTCTGTCACAGAGGGAGACCTGGTGAGTCCCACCTCTCAGCTCTTACCCTCTCTTGGGCTGTCAAAGGACCCTCCTAGGATGGGAGTGGCCCTTGCACCCCCATTGGGGCAGAGGGCTTTTCTCTGAGCATTGGACCTGCAACACCTCTCAGGTGGAGGTAGAAGCCTGGGGTCTATGGGGGTGGAGCCATGAACCTAAATCCCAGTAACGGCCTAGTGTATCCCGGGCACCGCAGCCTCCCTAATGGGTACTAATGAATGGCCCCACGAGCATCACCAGGGTAGTTCAAGCCCTCCACCCTCAGATTGCACTGCTTCAGAGACCAGACGTGGGAAGCGGGAGCACGGGGCGGGGGCAGGAAACGCGCGGTCGGAGAGGGTGGGGCGGCCTCACTCCGCCCCACTAGGCCCCGCCCCTCCACCACGGCCCCTCCTATTGCCGCAGGAGTCCCTCCTCGTTGGCTGCTGTCCGAAACGGCAGCCGCCTAGCGCCCCCTGGCGAGAATGTGTGGATTGAGTCTCTCGGAAGTGGGAGGGGCTGCCCCAAGCCCTTATCCGTCTAGCTTGGACCAGGTCTAGTACTGCAGCGTGGGAATCGGGATGAGGTCAGGGCCATGGAGCCTGCTATGCATGAGTCCCATGGGGAGTGACAGGCAGAGAAACCCGGCCTCTGCTAATTGACTAACTGGTTCACCCCGACCGACACGCACCATTCTGGGCCGGGGTATATCCAGGCAACCTTGCCAAGTGTCGCAGTACTTGTAACCAAATATTTTTTTTTTTTTTAACTTTAAATGTCTTTTTTTTTTTTTTTTTGTGGTGCCGGGGATCGAACTCAGGCCCTTGTGCTTGCAAGGCAAGCACTCTAATCACTGAGCTAAATCCCCAGCTTGTAACCAAATATTTGAAGACCACTTGGCACCAGACAGTAGCAAACACTGGGTAAATAGCTCCAATTCCCAGGGAAACAGGGATTTGTGTACCTTGGCCCGGAACAAGAGAGGCCCAGGGTTAGGACAGCCCTCAGGGGAGCAATTAACTCAGTTGGAGCCCTGGAGTCATCCTTCAGGGTGGGAGCTCTGGATGGTTCAGGAATCAGGAATCGTGCCCAGAGGTCCTGCAGGTGGGAGCAGAAGGTGGGGAAGCAGAGGGAGCCGAGTCTGGGGATAGGGCCAACCCTGTGGCCTGGCCAGAGAACATGGGTATTGTCCCATAGGCAGTGAGGGGGGCTATATTGGTACTGTGCACTGGCAGTGACGAAGTTAAGAAATTCACGTGGTGTTTTTGTTTGTCTGTTGTTATTGAGACAAGGTCTTGCTATGTAGTTCAGGCTGGCCTTGAACTCACTGTGCAGCACAGGTTGGCATCCCACCTCAGCACCCTGAGTACTGGCATTACAGGCGTGCACCACCACACCTGGCAAAACCCATGTTTTGAAAGGTCAGGTTTGGTGAAGACTGGGGCCAGGAATGGAGGAGTGGGCTTGGAGGGAGAATGGATTCACCTGAGAGGCCCATGACCTCCCCTTGTCCCAGCATAGAACCTGAAAAAGGACTAGGTGAAATCAAGGAAAATAAATTTAGGAGTCCATAAGAATTGAGGGGTGGGATAAAAAGTAGCAGCAAAAAAAAAAAAAAAAAAAAAAAAAGTAGCAGCCACACTTGAGATCCGAAATGGGGAGAAAGATGTATCCTGGGGTCAGAATGGGACGATAGACCTGGGGCCAATCCTTGCTGGGTGGTCCCAGCGGAGACCCTGTAACATGGCCAAAAGGAGGGCTCCAAGGGCAGATGTCACCAGGGCGCAGTGAACCTTGAAGTTTGAGGTCTAAAATCAGAGGCCAGACTGACACTGGTTGAAAGGTAGGGGTGTAGGTTAGTGGTAAAGCTCTTGTCCACCATGTATGAGGCCCTGGGTCCAATTCCCACCACGACCACCAGCACACACACAAAAACTGCATGCACGAAGAGGAAGCAGGAGGATGGAGGGACCCAGACACTTATGGGGGAACTGGAGGGGACCCCAGTGGGGTGAGATCCTTGTTAATTCGAGATGGCAGAGGACATTTATGTCAAGGCTTGAGCCAGTGACCAGAAATACAGAGGCACGTAAAAGGCGGAGGGTTCCTTGAGGAGAGATGAAGTGCTCATGTGAACGGCCTTCTTCCCCAGAAGGGCACGCAGTGGTAAGGAATGAGGTTGGTGCTTCCTAACTCTCCAGAAGCATTTGGCTGATGGAAGGGAGGGGGTTCAAGGTTAAAACTGGGGGGAGTGTGTGCTGGGGATTCAATCAAGGTTAAAATTGATGCTGGGAGATAGGCTAAAGGGTGGGTCTGCTGCCTGTTATGAAAGCAGAGCCCTCAATGCAGGTTTGCCTTCCCCTATACCTCAGCAGATAGGGAGGGATACAGGGTTTGCCTTGCTCTCTCTCCCCCATATTCTCCCATATGAGTTCATAGGGTCAGTCATCAGTCCCTGGGACCTGGTCTAATGACCCACTCCTGAGCAGGAGGGGGATCACCAGTGGAGGAAGGGACCTAGACCCCCGCTTCTTGCCTCGCTCCTCCCAATCTGCCCCACAAGGACATAGATTGCTGCAGCTGGTGAGCCTCTTTGCCTCTTCTCCCGCTTTCTCCCCCTCCCTCTCCCCCCTTCCTGGCTAAAGGAAGGGGCTCTTGATATTTGCCAGGGCGTGGGCGAGGCTATGTACGCCCTGAAGGTAGATGCAAAGTACACAGTGGGATGAAAAGGGTCACACGCGGGGGCGCAGGAATCAGGCTGGTTTTATTGACCAGAGCACCGGGCCTGGCTGGAGCTGCGCGTCCTGGTTCATGAGCAAGGCCGACGGGGGCAGTGAATGCTCTCGGGGCCGTCCTGGAGCCAAGCGGGGCTGGCGAAAGCCATTTGCTGCAGGGACCGTGGCGAAGGCGAAGAGGTCTCTCCAAAGGCTCTAGAAAAAACATCAGGACCCTGGGAAGGGGGCCAAGCGCTGTCCCAGGCTTCAAGAGCAGAGTACTGCCATTGAGGATACAGTCGCAGTAGGGAGTTGGGATGGGGGTAGGGGTACCAGAGCACATATCTTCTTTTTTTTAGGGGGGAGGTGTGTGTGCCGGGGCTCGAACTCAGGGTCTTAGTGCTTGCCTAAGCAAGGGCTCTACCACCGAGCTAAATCCCCAACCCCCTAGAGCACATTTCTATCAGATGTCTAAGACCCTCTTGCCTGCTGACGCCGTTCCCCCACCCCCCGCCCCGGTCACTCACACACCCCTTACCTAGCAGACACCTCTGAGGTCCAGGAGTGGATGCCCAGCCTCGGCTCGAGCTCCAGGGCACGCAGACTTCGAGGCTCACGGATCGGGAGCCCTACTCTGAGGCTCCGTAGTCGCGCCTCCCACAGCTCCCGCACCCCCAAGGGAAGCAGAAGAAGGGCGTCGCGGGCTGCGGGCCCAGGAGCCACGGAGTCCCAGACGAGGGGACCGGCGGCCGGGCGCAGTGCGCGGCGCCACATATAGGGCGAGCGGCGCAGCCCCATGAGTAGACCGGCTGCGCGGCCCACCGTGTGGTAGCGGGGACTCGCCACGTGCTTGTACCAGGCGCCCGCGGGCGGCGGCGGCAGCAGTAACAGGAACACCAGCACCCCGAGCAGCCGTCCACCCCCAGGAGCCCCCCGCCCCGGGCTCCACACCACCCGGTTCCGCTCCAGGGCGCTCACGTCTACGGCCGCCCGGCGGGGCGGGCCAGCAACTGGTTCCGTGGGATCTGTGCGCGCGGCGGTGGAGCTGGGTCGGTCCGGTCGTCCGTGAGAAGGCGAAGGATAGAGGCCAGCAGTTGGTCCTCCGCGGGTCCGACTATAACCGCTTGCTCGGTGGCCCCGCCCTGGCCCGCCCCCACAGTACCTACTGGGCTGGAGGCGGAGGCTGCTAGGAGCATCTGGCTGAATAGCGGCTGGCTGGAACTGCTCTTGAGGGCCCACTGGGACCATCCCTGCCTCCTCTGCTTCCCCGTCCTCCCCCAGTGGAGCTGCCAGAGAGGGAATCATGGGACCACTGGCTTCACGGCACAAGATGGGGGGGGTGGCTAGGGGCCAAGGGACACCCCCTTGTCCTAAGAGTCCTGCAAGAAGGGTACCAGCAGAGCCAGGAGGAGGAGGCTGGCCCAGTTCTAGCAGGTAACACAGAGGGTCAAATTGGAGCTCTGGACGCCATTCAAGAGCCCTCCGTGTGACTCATCCTGGAGGGCTGTCCCACCAACCAATTGATTTCCCAGCTGTAGCATGATGGATGCTTGGAAACCCCAAGTTGGGCCACCTCAAGCACCTCCTGAAGGGGTCAATGGCTCCCGCAAGGTCTGTAAGATAAAGAGGCAGCCCATTCTGTACCCTCAGCCCTCATCCAGCAGGATGGGGCCCTGACAACCCCCCAAGTACCTCCTCTTTGATCATGAATTCCCCCCTCCGCTCCAGACCACTTCGCCAGTCAATCTCATATACGTTGGTCTTAACCAACAACAATCACTTCTGTGCTGGGAACATCTTTCCTTTTCCTCTCCACCTGGCAAACTCCATCCTTCAAGACTCTGCTAAAATGGCCCTAGTCTGAACAGACCCTTCAAGCATTCCTCCAGGACCACCTGGGTTTAATACCCCCCTACCAGAGAACAGGACCTAATGTAATCTTTCCTGACCACTGTGCCCCACCAAGCCCAGAGTGAAACCAGCCCTCAAGATAATCTAGCAGAGGGGCTGGGGATTTAGCTCAGTGATTAGAGTGCTTGCCTTGTAAGCACAAGGGCCTGAGTTCAATCCCCGGCACCACCAAAAAAAAAAAAAAAAAAAAAAAAAAAGATAATCTAGCAGAGGGAGGGATAGGGAAGAGGGGGGTAACCAAGATATATCATGTACAGGTACAAAGTAACCATGATGAACATGATCATTATGTATACAATGTACCAATCCATGTTTTTGGTAAAAAAATTTAAATTAGGGTTGGGGATTTAGCTCAGTGATAGAGCGCTTGCCTTGCAAGCACAAGACCCTGAGTTCGATCCCCAGCACAAAAAAAAAAAATTAAATTAAAAAAAAATAAAGATAATCTGGCCCTTCCCTCAGCAATCTGGCTGTTCTTGTAGCAGTTTTTAGGTCCCAGGATAGGGATCCTTTTGGGTATCATTTTAAAAATGCCTTTTTTTTTTTGAGACAGGGTCTCACTATGTAGTTCAGGCTGGCCTTGAACTTACTGTGTAATCTAGACTGGCCTCGAACTCATGGTGATCCTCCTGCCTCAGCCTCCCAACTGCCAGGACTACAGATGTGCATTACCACACCCAGCCAAAAAATGCCTTTTAAAAAAATTTAACACATCTTATTTTATTCAGATAGCAGATACTCTGATCATATATGGTCCAAGAATATTCAAATAATAAATATAATCAGATGTTAAAAATCTTTTTTTTGGGGGGGGGTTGCTGGAGATTGAACTCAGGGCCTTGCCCTTGCTAGACAATCACTCTACCACTGAACTAAATCTGCAACCCCAAAGTTTTTTGGTTTTGGGGTTTTTTTGAGACAAGGTCTCACTATGTAGTACAGTTCTAGTGGTCTTGAGTGAATTCACAGCAATCCTCCTGCCTCAGCCTCGTGGAGTGCTGGGAATACAGGCATGTGCTATATACTCAGCTAAAGATTGGTTTTTGAACATTATAGCCAATGATGCCTTGCTTGCTTATGATCTCTCTGATATAAAACCACATCCACACTTCAGTGGCCAGCAAACCATTCAGCACAGCTTCCTTAACTGTGAGCTAATTGAAGCTACCAGTTTGAGCACTATTGACTATTTTCTTCAGGCCCTGAATAGCTGTAGTGATCTCAGCAGAGGTTGGAGGAACCAGCTCAACTCTGGCATAGTGCCAAAATGTGGCTAACCTTGGCTTCAAGTAAGTCACAGCAGAGATCACCAGTGCTGGGGCCTTTTTTGTAAGGTTACAAACTAGGCCATAATTCTAGGATGGACAGGCCATCACCTAGAACAGCTGGCTGAAGGTCACTGAAATGGCTTATTTTGATCTTAAAACAATGTTACTGAAGGAGGAGCAAGATCATAAGAATTGATTTGTCCTGGATAATGTGTGGGAAACACAGTGAGGGTGAAGTGTGACCAGATCCTTAATAGAAAGCCTTAATTTGGGTGAATGAGGCATGCCTGTCTCCAAGGGCACAAAGGGTGGAGAAGACAGAGTAACTGCTCTTGCAGCAGGAGGGCCCAGGTCGGGGGGAGGGCAGTGGCTGACAGACCCCTAGAGAAGTTTACAACCCCCAGCAGGTACTTCTCGAACACCAGCCAGAATGTATGAGAACCTGGCCCTGGAGCCTGGTGACTGGATTCAGATCTGTCTCAGACTTGATTGTGTGTGTGTGTGGGGGGGTGGCTGTTAAAGTGCCACAACCTCTCCTGCTTCAGTCTCCGCCTTTGAAACTGGGGAGAGTAATAGTGGCTACCCTACCATCTTGTTGCATTAATAATCTAATAATCCAGTTGTGGGCCCTGTCAACCAGTAGGTGCTCAATAAATGCTTATAGCTAGGACCCATTGTTGCTGTTGCAGAGGGTGACCAACCCCCAAACTGTCAGGGAAAACACTGAGATGGCAGTGTTAGTGGGGGATGCAGAGAAGAGTGCGGAGCCTGGAGGACTGCTGGGACTGGGCCACCAAGGGCTGCCCCCGCAGTGCTCCCTTGAGGCCCCAAGGACTTGAGAGCCACCAAGAGTGTGTGGTGGGCGGGTAGTGCAGGCCAGGCCGCTAGGGTCCTTTAGTGCCGTCGCCCACTCTGGATCAAGGACCCCAAGGGACTATAGTCCAGCTGGAGAGGATCTTAGGTGTCTCCTGGAAGTGGCCTGGGGGAAGCAAAACAATATGAAAACAATTGTTTATGCTGGGATGGAAGTCCACTGGCGGCTGGAAAATTGAAGTAGAGCTTGGATAAATTTCAAAAATACAGTGATTCACGAAGGGAGAGGCTACCACTTCTTGAGGCTTAAATACCAGCAGCGGGTTCCCTTGTCTTATTTATGCCTGTATGACCTCAAGGAGTGAAGATATCAGGATACAGGGGAAAGGTAAAGAATACATGGGCACAGCGGAAGAGGGTACCAATTGGCTGGGGGTGTGCAAAGGTAGGCCTGGGCCAAAAGAACAAAGCATACCCCCGGTTTGGCAAGCAGAGGAAAGGCTTTGTGCCCTGCCTCACCTAGAACCCAGGGTGCCTGGTAACAAAGCCTTAGGGGTCTGGAGCCAAAACTCCACTGGGGCAAGTACTAGGCTCTAGTGATGGGCCTACCAATCTATCGAAGCTGATGCTTCTTCCTGGGGCTCTCCTCTCATTTTCCCCTCAACAGCTCCTCTTAGAAACTGATTGGTCACGGCTAGGACTTTGCACAGACCCTGGCCCTGAACAAGTTCTCTGCAGTAAGCATACAATAAATGAGCAAACCTCTCTTATTGGTTTTTTTTGTTTTGTTTTTTTTTTTTTTTTTTTTTTTTTTTTTTTTTTTTTTTTTTTTTTTTTTTTTTTTTTT
>PVJO010000403.1:80368-99241 GCA_004026905.1 Hystrix cristata | reverse complement strand
CCCGCACCACCAAAAAAAAAAAATAAATAAATAAAACAAGGCTTTGCTAAATTGCCCAGAATGGCCTTGAACTTGTGATTCTCCTGCCTCAGTCTCCAGAGTAGCTGGGATTACCAGCATACATCATCACAGCTGGTTTAAATTATCCTTATCTAGGTAATACACATTGTAAATCTAATGCTACCATACAGGGGAAAAGCTGTCTGTGCCAGCCTTTCACACCTTGGTACTGTTCTCCAGAGGACACTGTTTCCAACACTTTCAGCTGTCTCTAGTACTTATTTCCATATTTTCAAACCATAAATTTAAGTGTTATTTTCTAAATGGTGGTCCAGAAAGCCTAAGAGTGTATCTTAACATTTGCATGTTACATATGTGTACCCCTGTGTGCTCAAAGCCCAGAACAAGACAAAAAAGATTCCCAAAATGGGTGTGGTAGCACACACCTGTAATTCCTGCACTTGGGAGGTAGAGGCAGAAGGATCACTGCAAGTTCGAGGCTAGCCTGGGCTACATAGTGAGTTCAAGGCCAGCCTAACTACATAGCAAGACCCTGTCTCAAAAAACCAAAAAATTAAAAAAAAGAAAAGATAAGATATCCATGTCCCTGCCAGAACCCAACACAATTCATTTACTATCTTAGATCAGAAACCCTCAACCTCAGCACCACTGGCATCTGGGGGTCAGTATCAGTTAGGGTTCACTAGAGGAACAGATTTTTTTTTTTTTTTTGTGGTGCCGGGGATTGAACTCAGGCCCTTGTGCTTGCAAGGCAAGCACTCTAATCACTGAGCTAAATCCCCAGCCCCGTAGAGGAACAGATTTAATACAATATATATGATATATAAAGAATTTACAGGGTAGGCCTACAATGACCTGCAGAGTCAGAGGTAGAGGAATACAAAGGGGCTGTTTGCAGCTGGAGAGCTGGAGGATCTATTCAAAGGTCTGGAGTTCCCTGCAGAGTCCTGTTTGGAGAGTTGGTATTGGGAAGCCAAAGAGTCTGTGCTGGAAAGCTGAAGAGTGCATTGGAGACAGACATCCAAAGGTGATGAAAACTGGAGCAGAAGAAGCAAAAATGAGATTCCCTTCTTTCTCCATTTTATTCCATCCAGGCTACAAGCTTACTAATTAGTGCCACCCACATGCAGAGTGGGTTTTCCCTCTTCAATAAATCAATCATCCACACACCCAGAACTGTGCTGGACTGACCTGCAAGGTGTTTCTTTCAAGTCGACACCACAATTAACTGTCATAGGGTCTTTCCTGGCATATAAGGATGTTTAGAAGCATTCCTGTCCTCCACCCATGTGTGTGGGCAGAATGACACCCCCATCACGATGCTCACCCCCAATCCCTGCAACTGTGAATATCTATGCAGCACGGCAAGGGAGAATTTAAGGCTACAAATAACATTGCTAATCAGGTGACTTTAATATCAGCAGAGGTGCCTGAATTATCCAGGTAGGCCCAGTGTGCTCACAAAGGTTCATAATGGTGGCAGACAGAGGCACTGGAGAGGAAATTTGATGAAAACAGAAATAGGACTCACAGGTGAAGCAAGAGACTGTAAACCACAGTGTATAGGGATCCTCTAGCAGCTTGAAAGGCAAAGTAGGAGCAGGTTCTGCCTAGTAGCCCAGCAGTCTCCAAAAAGGAACATAGCACTCTGGACACTGAGATCTTAACCTAGGGCAACCACACGGGATTTCTGAACTCTAGAACTGTAAGATAATTTTAATTTGTGGTAATTTTCTACAGCAGCCATAGGAAACGAATACACTATTAGATGTCATTAACTCCTTCCCCACTGTGACCAAAAACCTGTTTAGACATTTCCAGAAGTCTCCTGAGGGGCTGGGGCAATGTCACCCTTGGTTGAGAACCATTGACCTAAGTTATAAACTATTTTTTATTTGTTTTAGGCAACATCAAATGGCTTCTAAGGTGATATTTTCTCTCAACCTGATCACTCCATTTCCCCTCCCTCCATCTTCCTAATATGATCTTATCATAACTTATGTTTAAATCATTAGTGTCTACATATTATTTATTTTTTCTTGAGGTGGATGCTGGAGATCGAATTCAGGGCCTTGCTTACTAGGTAAGTGCTCTACTACTGAGCTAAATCCCCAGCCCTACATATTATTTATTAATATTATTAATAAATACAGTAGTGCAGGGCACGATGGTATATGCCTGTAGTCCCAGCACTAGGGAGGCCTAGGCAGGAGGATTGCCGAATTCAAGGCCAGTTTAGGCTATATGGCAAGTTCAAGGGGAGACTACACAGTGAGATGCTGTCTCAAAAGAGCAGAAACAATAAATAGGTATTGGGGTTGGGGATTTAGCTCAGCGGTAGAGTGCTTGCCTAGCAAGTGCAAGGCCCTGAGTTCAATCCCCAGCACCAAAAAAAAAAAGGTACTAGGTAAATACTCTCTGGTAAGCCAATTAGTGTACTGTTTACATTTCCTTTCTCACTGAGAGCTTCCTAATTATTTTTCTTCATATGTATATACATACATATGTATATATGAATGCATATGTCAAGCTTTCTTTGTGTGTGTGTGCATCAGACTTTCTTGCAGTAACTTTTGTACTTCCAAGCACAAGTATCAGTTCCACATATACTCTGGAGATAACCCCCTGGCAACTGGCAGCCTCCTGCCCATCTGAACCTCCACTCTCAGCCTCTGCACAGGCATCAACCTGCACTTCCCTGTAGCATTTATCTGGGTTGGAGCTGGTTTACTGGATCCCAGGCCTTTTTCCAACTTCTGCCTTATTTTGGAGAAGCAAACACTCTGGGGTTTCAGGGAATTCTAGTTTCCAGTGTTCCAGGATTATAAATCCACTGCAATTCTGATTTTTTTTTTTTTTTGGTACTGGGGATTGAACTCAGGGCCTTGCGCTTGCGAGGCGAGCACTCTAACCACTGAGCTAAATCCCCAGCCCAATTCTGATTTTTTGAGAAAAAAAAAACACATACACAATCCTGGGGATCAAATCCAGGGACATCTAGGCAAGCACTCTACTACTGAGCTACATCTGTAGCCCTACAATAGTTCTTTATAAGGTTTCTTTTGACTGTCTGGGTCTGTTTTGGTCTGTCTTCCACTCTATACTTCTCATGAGTCTGCAGGGCCTTGACTGCCTGTCTACATTTGGGAACAAGACTCTACACAGTACTAACTGCAAAGTTTTTTTGTGGGGGCAGGACTTGCGGAATAGCAGGCATTGCTGTAGGATAGCTGTACAGCAGGCAGCTTTCCATTCCTAATAGGGTGGAGCTGGTTTCTCCAGTGGAAAATCCTCCAGTCTCCTGCTGGGGATAGGTGGAGTAGGTATAGCATCTAGGCTGGGAGGAGAGCCCAGACCTCAGTTCAGTGCATGGGCTTCCATACACTAATTTGTAGTCACCCACTTCAGGCCACCTGGGTGGTTCTGAAATTTCTCATCAGGTTCCCCAGAGGGCTACAGGATGCTCTGTAAAATGAGTCATCGTCCTTCATTCCTGCCAGTCCAAAATTTGTATCTATCTTTCATTAGCTGCTCTCCCTTCTCATTCTTTTGTGCTACCGGATTAATAGCTATTTAAATTGCTTCACTATCCTTTTAGTGGGTTTTTGTGAAGGTGAGACGACATCTACAGGCAGGCAGTCCACCTGGTTTATGCTGTAGTGACTTGTTTTACAGATGAAGAAGTTAAAGGATTCAGTGAGCCAACCAAGGTCAGCAGGAAATAAATGGCAGAAATGGAGTGCCAAGACTGTATTTAAGTCTAAGCTCATCCCCTCAAAATATTCTGCCTTTTTTCTAGAAGCGTACAGGTTAGGACTGTCCTCCCTTCATGGCAAAGGTGAGGAGGAGGGCTCCCAACAGCTGCAGAGACCTGAAGTCCTAGGATTCACCACCATCCATTCACAAGTCCTTGTGCTTCTCTGTGCCAAAGACTAGGCTGGGCTGTGCTACCAGGAGGACATGAGGTCTCTTCTCCTGAAGAACTAAGCAAGACAGCCACATATCTTTTCCAACAGAAGGCTGGGGGGCAGGGTACCAGGTAAGACGCTTGAGCATTTTCTAAATACAGGTTCTATTTTTTTGAGGGGGGTGGGTGTTGCGGATTGAACTCATGGCCTTGTGCTTGCTAGGCAACTGCTGTACCACAACCCAACGTTTTCCAAATACAAAAGGGGCCTGGGCTGGCTGGGTACCTGACAAGGCTTTATTTACTTATTTGCAGCTCTAGGGATCCAAATCAGGGCCTTGTACATACTAGCCAAGAAGTGCCCTACCACTGAGCTACACCTCCAGCCCATGTTGCTAAATTTAACAGATGGGATGGCAGCTGGGCATGGTGGTGCACGCCTGTAATTCCTGCATTCTAGAAGGCTGAGACAGGAGGACTGCAAGTTTGAGCCCAGCCCGAGCAATTTAGTGACATAATCAAGACCCTGTTTCAAAATTTTAAAAGGTCTGGGTATGTAGCTCAGTACCAAGACTGTGGATTCAATCCCCGCTATTGGAAACAAACAAAAACCCCCACAAAGACACGAAGTCCAGTTAAATTTGGATTTCAGGTAAAGAATAACCCTTTAGTGTAACTATGGCCTATCAGTATTTGAGCGATATTTATACTAAAACACTATTCACGGTTTATCGAAAATACACTAGGCGCCCAGTACTTCCTCGGGCATACCTAGCCCTGAGCATCCAGGGAGGAAACGGCCGACCAGGAGGAGGTCCGCCTAATGGGTCCGAGCTTCTCCGAGAAGCGCCGAGGTCCTCCGAGCGTGCGGAGCGGCCTAGAGCGCCCAGGCGAGCGGTAATCTCCTAGCGTACTTCCGAAGGGCGGAGCGGTTGCCGGGCGGGGCCGTGACGTCACCCGGAAGGGGCGGGCGCGCCGGGAGCTAGGCCGTGCCGCGCCGGCCGGGTGGGGGCCGGAGCCGGGCCATGGCGGCAGCAGTGGGCGCCGAGGGGCGGCGCGCGGCCGTGGAGGTGACGGCCGTGGCGCCTCCCGAGCGGGGTGGTGGGAGCTGCGTGCTGTGCTGCGGGGACCTGGAGGCCACGGCTCTGGGTCGCTGCGACCACCCGGTGTGCTACCGCTGCTCCACCAAGATGCGGGTGCTGTGCGAGCAGCGATACTGCGCCGTGTGCCGCGAGGAGCTGCGCCAGGTGGGCCGGCGGCGGGGCGCGGGGCGAGGGGCTCTGAGGCTTGGCTTTCGCGCCGTCGGCGCCGAGAAGACGCTCGGGGACCGCCCGGGTGGGGTCAGGGAGGCAGGAGGCAGCGCCGGGCTGGCGGAGGAGGAGCGACTCCTGGGCTGGCGGAGGAGAAGCGGACTTTTCCCAGCGGCCCCGGCCACGGAATGGGACAGTCGGGGGCGCCCCGACCCTCCCTTCTAGAAGCTCGTTCCTACGGGTCCCCACTGGGATGGGCGAGACACACAGGGAAACCTCCAGAGGCCGACTGCTCTGGAAACAGGGGGTTAAACTGTGAGTACGTCCACCTCAGCTGGGTTTCTCGGCCCCTCTGGTGACCCTGAGACGACTCCTAAAACAGGCGTTTTCATTTGTAGAGTGGCGGTGACATTCGGGTGCTTGCCCAGTGGGGACAAAAGTGTTAGGAAGTTTTTCTCCTCCTTTCCAGTTCCACCTTTGGGGCTTCTTCTTTCCAGATCGGAGGGGGCACGTTTCTGACTCTCTTAAGACTCGGAAACCCTGGAGAGGTCAGAGGGCACATGGAGCTTTCCTCCACGCTGCCAGCAGTGCGAGCTGCTGGCAGAAGCATCCAGCTGGACCTCCTTTGGTTTGCTGCCCTTAGAGATCTGTTTGCTTCCAGTATTGTGAAATGCTTGATTTGTTTTGTTTTTTGGATTTTGGTTTTGTTGTTTGTTTGGGTTTTTTGTTTCCCCATGGAATGTTTTCTCCTGGTGGCTTTTGTCAAGGAATCTGAGTTTCCTGTCCCTAAAAGTGAAGCAAGACAGCAATTGAGAAATGGGTTCTTTTTAAATTTTGAGTAGACACGTGAAAGGGTCGAAAGAGAAGCTGGAATCCTGTGAGTATTGCCTGGGCACCTGCTTGGTTCCCTATTGGAAAAAAGCATTTGGAGATGGTATTAGTCTGTAATGTAGAAGGAGGTGGACCCACACCGGGAGAGATCTAGGGTGTAGGAGCAGTTGGGGAAGCCTTTCACCCTCTGCTTACTCAGAGGGCCTCTCCCGGACTTGCAGGAGCCTGCTTTGCCAGCCAGTCTTACATAAAATGACGTAACTCTCTAATGTCCAGGTTCCCTAGCACACCTGTAGCTTCTTCCAAGACGTTTTTGAATGACGTCCTAGCCCTGGCTTTGGGTCTGACTCAGGAAGTGAGTGAACACTCATGCATTCCTACTATAGCCAGCATCTGCCCATTCCTTCTGGGCCCCACACCCTCCAAGACCTCTGTGTCTGGAGTGTTGACACGAGCTGTCAACAGGCCCTAACTGTTGTGGTTTGGCACTGGATGACCCTGAGTGAGCCTGGGCTCCCTCTTGGGCCTGCCCTGCATTGCTGGGCAGCAGGAATCAGTGGTGGCAGGGGTCCTGGGAAATTTGCTGCTGGGTAAGATCAGCTTGGGTTTTTTTTTTTTTGGGGTGGGGGTGGGGGTGGGTGGGTGCCTGCTGGGGATTGAACTCAGGGCCTTGCGCTTGCTAGGCAGTCTCTCTACCACTGAGCTAAATCCCCAATACACACCCCCACACTTGTTTGGTTTTTTGTTTTGTTTTGTTTTGTTTTTGAGACAGGGTCTTGCTCTGTAGTTCAGGCTGGCCTTGAACTCACTATGTAGCCCAGGCTGGCCTCAAACTTGCTGCGATCCTTTTGCCTCAGCCTCCTGAGTGCTGGGATTACAGGTGTGTGCCACCATACCTGCCCTGATCTTCTTCCTTTCCGTCCTGAATTTGCGGGTTCACTTTACCCCTTCTTTTCCATTGGTGAGTCCTATGTTACTCTCTAAATATGCCCTGTGTCCCATGCCCACCCAGGAGTCCCACAGTGACCTTCAGTCCCTGAATCCTGCTACTGCTTTGTCTTTCCTTATGCGACTAAGTCTGAAAATTGAGAGAAGAGAGTGCCAAGATGTTGTGTGGAATAGGCAGGGTTCATTTCCTGGTTAATTCAGTATACCTTGACCTTGTGTCAGCCCAGGATGGGGGCTAGGACTGGCAGGGAGCGGGCACTTTGCAGCCGTGGTCAGGCAAAGAACCCGATCAGCCTGGACTTCACAGCAGGTGCTCAGGGCAAAAGCCAAGATGGCTCCATCTGATGGAGGGCAACAGAAGCACAGCTCTTCCTAGATGTGGCTGATCAAGACCCTAGGGTGATGCAGCCTCCTCTATTCTCCTCTGGACACTTCTCACGGACATTTTTTGCCATTTGTGTCTTGCTTTCAGTCTTTTTTTTTTTTTTTGAACTCAGGGCCTTGTGCTTGCAAGGTGAGCACTCTAACCACTGAGCTAAATCCCCAGCCCCCTTGCTGTCAATCTTGACATGTCCTTGGTTCATTGTAGGAGTCCCAAGGGGTCTGCAGGTCACCTAGTGTAGCCATACTCCTGTGTCACGGGCAGGAAATGGGAGGGACATGCTGAATGCCACCCTAGGGTTACCCCAAGGCCCAGCTCAGTGGGCTGGACCTGATGACTCAGGTTATATTTCTCTGTTGTTAATACCCCTGCCTGTCACCATGCCTCCTGCCTCAGTCTCTGTAACGTTATCTTTGTTCCTGCCCCAATCTGTGTGGTGTGAGTGATCCCCAGTGGGCCACCTAATGGTACTTCCTTCCCCACATCTGGGGCCTCCCCTTCCCCAAGGTGAACCTTCAGTGTTTCCCTCTTGCTGGTGTTTGTTGCCCCACCTGTCCTTTTGTTCACTCTTCACTCTTTGAGTGCCCACTACATGCTGAAAGTGGGGAGCAGGAAGGCCCCCAGGCAGATACCCACACTAGTCTCTGTAGGGGCTTGTGGAGGGAGGGTTCCTCTTCCTGGGTAGGCCTCTCACCCTTCTCTGCCACTCAGTCTCCTCAGAAACTGACCTGACTATCCCTATGACACACTTAGGAGAGCTCCTTTCCTCTTGGACCTTTGTTGTCCATGGCCCATTTCCTAAACCTTTTCCCATGGTTCTGGTCCCTTCATGAGCTCACCCAGTGCCCTCTTCCCCATTTCCCAGCCTGGGCCATTCCCACCTGGCTGCTCAGAAGATGAATGTTCTTGAGCCTCCGTGCTTCGGGGTGTCTGCCCCCACCTGCTGTACAGATCGGACTGTTTGTCCAGGCTCAGCTTGACACCTGAGCCTGCTGCCTGTGCTCAGCCTTGACACCTGCCCCTGCTGCCTGTGCTTCATGGTGCTGAGGCCCTGGTGGTACAAGGCTCATGCACTTTAGTCATCTTGCCCCGCTCTACCCCAGCTCCTTCATGTAGGGTGCTGTTGGCTCCTGATCTCCCCTTCATCCCAAGCTACCCTTTCGTATCCCTGCTTCTCCTCTTTCCACAACTGATCTTGGCCCCAGAGAGGCTGTGCACAGAGATGTCTTGAGGGCATGCAGTATGGTGTCATGCTTGGGGCATGAATGCCACAGGAACCAAAGTGGCAAGGATAGATTGGCCTTCAGCATGACCTGGCACTGTCTGAACAGAGGCAGCACCTTGGGGAGACAGCAGTGGAGACTGGCTACCCGGAAGGGTGCCCACACCCCAGGAACAGATTGGGCTCCTTTGTGGCAGCCCAAGATGCTGCCCAGGGTGGATCTGAGCGCACAGCTGAGGAGGGTGCTGGAGTGACGGGGGCGTCCTTGGCGCGGGTTTCCTCCAGGGAAGGAAGTTGTTCCTCTGCTGCGTCTGTTGGGCTTGGATGCTTTTTTGGCAGCCTCATGGAGTTTCCTCAGGCTGCTCTTCTGGCTGCCTTGCAGGCAACACTGGGCTCCTTGATCTTTTGCGTATGCTGCCTCAGAGAAGCTAAATAGGGTGTGGTCCTGTTTAGTGCTCTGAGTCCCTGCTGGCATTTCACAAGGGATCTTGTACTCTGTGTTCTAACAGCATCCAGAGCCGTTTATGGCCTTATGTACCTGCCTGGGTCTGGGCCAGAGCAACCCTGACAGTTGCTGGAAGGCAGAGCTGGGCATAAGCCACAGGAGGGCAGGTTGTACAAGAAGAGGCCAGCACAGGGCCCAGAGGCTCTGTCCATGTGCTGGGCCTGAGGAGAAGCTGCCAGGGAAGGAGGAAGCCAGGGGCCCACAGAAGAGACCCTGCCAGGACCTATGACTTTTATTATTTGGACCTCTGGGGTAGAGCTGTGCCTCTTGCTTAAAGGTAGTATCAGGAGGGGCTGGGGATTTAGCTCAAGTGGTAGAGTGTTTGCCTAGCAGGTACAAGGCCCTGAGTTTGATCCCCAACACCCCCAACCCCCACCCTGCCAAAAAGAAAGATGGTTTCAGGAGCATGCTGCAAATGAGGCGCCCACCTGAGTTTGGCATTTAGCATGCAGCAGAGGACAAAAGTCATGTTATGAAGTTATGCTGCCCAGCCTTTACAGACATGACAAGGGCCACTGCTCACCGGCCCCCTCCCTGCATTGGTGTAGCTGGACCACAACAGCTCCTTGGGCTCCTAATGTGGGTGGGTCTTGGTGTCCTCTTTCCCAAACGTATCATGGCAGAAGTAGAGCTGATTTCTCCTGCCTCTCCCCACACCCTCCCAGGGAACCAGTTTTAGTCACTTGGCTGCTGGGGCCACGTGTGGCCTTGGGCATGCCTGAGGCTCACTCTCCCCGGCCAGTTCCGAGCTTGCCTAAGTTCATATCCACGCTGATCCCAAAAATCCTCCTTGGATGAGCCTAAACATACAGGGGTGCCCTTGATGTGAACTTTCCCAAGGCAGGGGTGCTTTTTTGTATGTGCTGAGAAGGCCGTAGAGCTATTTTCAGGGCTGAGCTACCATGTATGACCAGTGCCAGGCTCTGGGGGCAGTGGCAGAGAGGAGACAGCAAGGGGTGGGCTTGGTCTGGGGAGGGGTATGATGGCAGGGGTCGCTGTGGGTGTGGGATGCTGAGAGTCCTCCTCGCCAGTGGCTTCATGGAGAGAAGAGGGAACTCTGCAGGGAGGAGAAGAGGCCTGAGTCTGTAGGGTCCCAGGCCACTGTGAGGGTACTGGTATAGGGGTCTCGTCATCTGATCATAGTCTGTTGGCCAGGTTCTGTGGAAGAACAGAGTAGGCTAACATCTATGCCCCCAGCCCTTACGGGAAGGGACAGAGGAAGGGTCCTTTGACCCTTGAGACATGGCCGTACTGCAAAGGTTTCAAGGCAGTGCCTGCTGGGCCTGCACAATTCATCCCTGGGCTCCACACAACCCACAGTAACATGCAGGAGCTGTGGGAGCCCCTCTCTTTTGCGGCATCATGGAAATGGGAGGGGGTACTAGATTGGATGGTCTTGATGCCCAGGTCTTGAGGATGTCACCTGATGCATCCTAGGCTGGCAACATTTATTTCCTTAGCTTCTGCCTGTAATATATCCCTCTCTGCTCCCAGTTAAAGCTCTTCTGTGGGCAACCCACACTCCCACCCTCCATTTGGTCCCTGTCCCTGCACGGCTAGGGTGGTGCTGGGTAGAGCCATGGGTGACTGCTGGGGCCCCGTGGTATGTTTGGCTGCCCCCTAGTGGAGAGTCTGGGTATCATATCTGTCTGTAGTTGCAGTGAGTGGGTAGTTTGGGATGAGGAGCAGCCTAGGCCAGCCCAGAAACTGTGGGTGCTGCCCATCTGGGCCCTTGAGGGGCTCCCCTTCTTTGTATCTGCTGCACCCTTGGATGGCCAGACGGACCCTACTCACCGCCGAGTCTTGCTTTTGGATCCAGGTGGTCTTTGGGAAAAAGCTTCCTGCCTTTGCCATGATACCCATCCATCAGCTGCAGCATGAGAAGAAATATGACATCTACTTTGCAGATGGGAAGGTGTTTGCATTGTACAGGTGAGGGAGCCTTAGTCTGGAGGATCTGCAGCTACTCTGTGTCTGTGGGGCCCTTCATAGTGGGGGTGGGTGGGTCCCCCTTACCTCGTGCTCTTCAAAGCCCTGAGGGGGCAGAGCTACACTCTGGGGAGAGTGTAGCTGATGTCAGGGCCCAGCTGACATCAGCCTTAGGGTCAGTTATCTGATGTTAAACCGGTTGCTGCCTTTCCTGGACCTTGGTTCCTTTCCTGGTTCCTATCTAGGATGGCAGTGGAGATAGCAGAGATAGGTGCAGCCTCTGCTATCTGAGTTCTTTGAGGGGCATGAGAGCACATGCAGGTAGGCTTTTTTTTTTTCCCTCTTTTTTCTTTTTTTGGTGCTGGAGATCAAACTCAGGCCTTGGGCTTGGTAGGCAAGCACTTTAACCCTGAGCTAAATCCCCAGCCCCCATGCATGTAGGCTTTTAAGCAAGACTCCAAAATCCAGTAAAAGGTGTAGCTACTATGGGTAGTTCCCAGCGTTGGAACCATGGCCTTGGACCCCAGCCCCTGAGCAATATTTTCTCCTTGTATATTATGGCACTCACTGATAATCCCAACACTCTGAGGGACTAAGGCAGAAGAATCTCAAGTTTGAGCCAGGGCTGAGCAATTTAGCAACTCAGTGACACTGTGTCTTAAGTTAAAAATTGCGGGGGGGAGGGTGCAGCTCAGTATGAAGACCCTGGGTTCAATCCCCAGTACCACACACACAAAAAAGTCATTGTCTCCCTGACCTGGGGTCAGACTCCTGGATGAGATTCCAGTCAGCAAGGCTCTGATGTCTCCCCAGGCAGCTGCTGCAGCATGAGTGCCCACAGTGCCCTCAGCTGCCCCCTTTCGGCCTCTTTGGGGACCTGGAGCAGCACATGCGGAAGCAGCATGAGCTCTTCTGCTGCAAGTTGTGCCTGAAGCACCTCAAGGTGCGTCTGCCCTGGGAATGGAGTTGGGGGTAGAGGGGTGGGCTATAGTCCTGGGGAGCCTGGGCAGAGGCCAGGCAGCTACTTGAGTTCAGCCACTTGTGCCTCTGACCGTCCCCCATGTCTTGGTCCCCAAAGACCCCTGGTCCTCCCAGAGCATCAGGCTGCTGGCACCTGGGGCAGGGAGGGGCTCCTGGTGACCGCTTGGGTCTGCCAGACTTCTGGCATTTGGCACTCAGGGCCCTGGGGCAGAGCTGGTGCCAAGCAGGGCCCCGTTCTTCTGCTCCACTGCCATCTGGTGGGAAAAGTAGGAGGCCTGGTAGCCCCCGCCTTGTGCCTAGCCCCCCATTCTCTGCAGATCTTCACATATGAACGCAAGTGGTATTCACGAAAGGACCTGGCTCGGCACCGCATGCAGGGAGACCCTGATGACACATCACACCGGGGGCACCCACTTTGCAAGTTCTGTGATGAACGCTACCTGGACAATGATGAACTGCTCAAGCATCTGCGCCGCGACCACTACTTCTGCCACTTCTGTGACTCAGACGGGGCCCAGGATTACTACAGGTGGGTGGGTCAGGGCTGCTGCCCAGGGCACAGGAGGTAACCCTCCTCTGGGGCTGAGAGGGCAGCTAGAAGTCTGGTAGCCAGTGAGGCTCCTGCTAAACCCCGGATGTCTCATCCCACCAGCGACTACGCATACTTGCGTGAGCACTTCCGGGAGAAGCACTTCTTGTGTGAGGAGGGCCGCTGCAGCACAGAGCAGTTTACCCACGCCTTCCGCACTGAGATTGATCTCAAGGCACACAAGATGGCCTGCCATAGCCGCAGCCGTGCGGAGGCACGCCAGAACCGCCAGATTGACCTGCAGTTTAGCTTCGCACCAAGGCACTCACGCCGGAGTGAGGGTGAGCCAGGCATCTGAGGGCTGTAGGCTGGCCTGGGTGTCCCAGGGTAGCCGACAGGGTCCATGAGGTCTGTGCCTGCTCCTGAGGCCTCAAATGTGGGTCGGGATTCACCTCTCTGCAGCTCAGCTGGGAATGAAGGCAGTAGCCACTGAGCTTCTCTCTCCTCACCCACCGAGCTATGCTCTGAGCACTCAAATACAGTGGCAACAACCAGGAGCTCTTCACTCCCCCTGTCTTCTGTAGTGTCCTGCATCTGCTGTTTTTGGGTCCCTGGGGCTCTTCCTGCTTCAGGAGGCTGTTACTGAGCACAGCTCTATGTAGATCCTGCCCACTGCAGTGCATGCTGTGACTTGGCTTGTATGGACTCTACAAGGTGTCTGGGCTTATCCCCAGGTTCATGGCTCATGAACCTCTCCCTCAGTATGACCTGGATGGCAAGGCCTGTTAGTCCTTCTGCCCTGCTAGGGCCCAGAACAATGACAGGCTGTGTGCTGACCACAGGGGTCGTCAGCGGTGAGGACTATGAGGAGGTGGACAGGTACAACCGCCAGGGCCGAGCAGGCCGGGCCAGCGGGCGTGGAGCCCAGCAGAGCCGCCGAGGAAGCTGGAGGTACAAGAGGTGGGAGGATTTGCATGCTACTGACGTTCTCCTGGCACTACCCAGGTGGTCCCAGTGGCTAATAACTGAACTAAGAATAGACACAGGTCAGGGAACCTCGGCCTGACTCCTGGGGACTTGAGTGTGGCAACAAGCTCTGCTTAGTGTCCTCAGTGAGCAGATTCTTCCTCCTTCCCTCTAGTGTTAGCCAGAAACACCAGGACAGGGTGGTGGAGGGGTGGTGGCGGTGGGGGTGGGTAGGGGGGGGGTGAAATGGCTCTTGTCACTCAGGAGGTCAGTACAGTTGTGCCAGAAAGGGCTGGCACAGCAGGCATGTGCCAAGGCTATGGCTCTAGGCCTTGCTCAGCTTCAGCCCACCTTCCTAATCCCAGGGAAGAAGAGGATAGAGAAGTAGCAGCTGCCATCCGGGCCTCAGTGGCCACTCAGCAGCAGGATGAGACTCGTAGGAGCGAGGACCGTGAGGAGGGCAGCAGGCCCAAGAAAGAGGAAGCAGCTGCCCGGGGGCCTGAGGAGCCCCGTGGTCCTCGGCGCCTGCCCCGTACTCAGGGGGAAGGCCTAGGTGAGATGGCCCTGCTTGCTGGCAACTTCCCTAGGCCCGGATAGTGGCCAGTACCTTCCCTGGGAGGTAGACACATACTTTTGCTGATTCTGCCAAGGCTGTCTCCACACTCTGACATAAGGGTCATCTCCTGTCTCATAGGCCCCAAAGAAGCCTCAGGAAATGGTCCAATAAGCCAAGAAGCCTTCCCAGCCCCAGGCCCAGGCACAGCAGCTGCCCCTCCAAGGTGTGTGTGGGGAATAGGGTAAAGGCACAGTGCCTACAGTGGGCAGTGGGGAGCAGGTCACAGCCTGGTGAGCTGCTGACCAGCTCTCCCATTTCTGGACCCAGCACCCTCCTGCCACCCACCCCAAAGCTCAAGGATGAAGACTTCCCCAGCCTCCATACTTCTACTTCCTCCTGCTGCCCAGTGACGGCCCCAGGTCCTGTAGGATTGGCACTGGTGTACCCTGGTCCCACCAGGGGCAGGAACACCTTCCAGGAGGAGGACTTCCCTGCCTTGGTGTCCTCAGCTGCAAAGCCCAGCACTACTACCCCCAGCCTCATCTCTGCCTGGAACAGCAGCTGTGGCAAGAAGGGGGCCCTTCCCACCCCTGGGGCTCAGGCTGCCATTGGGGGTGCCCACCCCCCAAGGAAGCCAGGGAAAGGCACCAGGGCCTGCCGGAAGGGTGGCCTATCCCCCATGGAAGAGGAGGAGGGAGGTGGCCTCACTGTGCAGGAGCTGCGGACCACACCTACCACAGTAGCTGTCTCCTCCCTGCTGGGGTCAGCCTCAACCCATACCTCTGCCAAGGTCAGCAAGAAGAAGAAGGTGGGCTCTGAGAAGCCTGGTGCTGTGCCATCCCCTCCAGTGCCCCCTGAACGTACACCAAACCCCCCTGGGGCTGAGCAGGCCCTTGACATCCCTGTGAGCCGAGCTGAGGGGCCAGTACCAGTCGTTGTCAATGGACACACCGAGGGGCCAGCTCTGGCGCGGAGTGCCCCCAAGGAACCCCCTGGGCTCCCAAGGCCCCTGGGGCCCCTCCCCTGCCCCGCACCCCAGGAAGACTTCCCGGCGCTGGGAGGCCCCTGCCCACCCAGGATGCCTCCTCCCCCAGGTACGAGTGGCCAGCTCCACCTACTATGTGGATATCTGGGAAGGGCCCCAAGTGCTAGTGTCAGGCTGGAGCCCAGGGGCACAGACAAGCTCATGGCCAGAAGTGTGAGGTTCAGATCCAACTCCCAGCAGTGGGCGGGGGCCAGTGCACTGCTGCCCAGCTGCCTCAACAGCCTGGGCCCATTCTTGATACAGGTACCGTCAGCCCTGAGCCCTGTGACGTAGTTCCACCATTTAACCTGTGTTCCTTTCCTTTCTGTGAAATGGATCTCAGCACAGTCCTGGGGCTGAGGGTGTATGAGCTGACATAGGTTAGGGTTCCCATGTGGTGGGGGCTGGCCCTGGGCCTGGTGTGTTGGAGGCATGGTCTGCAGACAGAAACCTCACCCAGTGGGCTGGATGGCCTGAAAGAAGCCATCCGACAAGGGCCATGTTTGGGTCTTGTGCTGCCCTGCAGGCTTCAACACTGTGGTGCTCCTCAAGAGTGCCCCGCCCCCACCCCCACCAGGCCTGATGCCTCCCATCAGCAAGCCACCCCCTGGCTTCTCCAGCCTCCTGCCTGGCCCCCACCCAGCCTGCGTCCCCAGCCCTACCACCACCACCACCACCACCACCACCATGAAAGTGTAAGTGGACTGGACTGGACTGTCTGGCCTCCTGCCACTGGGTACAAGTGCCAGAAGGGTGGCCCAGCTGCCACCCTAAAGCTAGAGCTCCTTTTTCCTGTCCTGATTCCAGACCCAGGCTGACACCCACACCATGGGCCTACTTGGTCCCTGAGAACTTTCGGGAGAGGAACCTCCAGCTCATCCAGTCCATCAAGGACTTCCTGCAGAGCGATGAGGCCTGCTTCAGCAAGTTCAAGAGCCACTCCGGGGAGTTCAGACAGGTACCAGGGAAGGGGTGCAGAAAGGCCAGCCTATGTTTACCAGGCCCCAGAGTGGGGCCAATGAGACTGGCTGTATTCTCTGGGCGGCAGGGAATGATCTCTGCAGCTCAGTATTACAGGAGCTGCCGGGACCTGCTTGGGGAGAACTTCCAGAAAATCTTCAGCGAGTTGCTGGTGCTGCTGCCGGACACAGCCAAGCAGCAGGAACTGCTATCTGCACACATGGACTTCTGCAGCCGTGAAAAGCCTCCTGTTGCCAAATCTAAGAAGAATAAGAAGAATGCATGGCAGGCCAGCACCCAGCAGGGGGGCCTGGACTGCTGCGTGTGCCCTACCTGTCAGCAGGTTCTTGCACATGGTGATGTCAGCAGCCACCAGGCATTACATGCTGCTCGGGACGATGACTTCCCCTCCCTGCAAGCTATTGCCAGGATCATCACGTAGCTCCTGCCAGAGTGGGCAGGAGCTGTAGCACCTGTGCAGTTCCTTTCCCTTCCTTCCTCCTCTCGGCTGCCAGGCAGCCAAGTGAGGCCCTGAGGAGGCCACTGCTCAGAGCTTGTGGTTGGCCAAGCCTGCCAGGGGTCACCAGGAAGGGCCACCATGGGCTGACAGCATACCGTCTTGCAGACGTCTCATCCCCTGCTCATTAGTGGGCCAGTCTTGGTTTGTATTTTGTGCTTTTGGAAGGTGCCAAGGGAGGGAAGGGCTGGGATGCTGGGAACTGTGCTTGCAGTCACAGCCAGAGGCCACAGAGGCGCAGACTGGGCCCCCTGAGTCTGGGGCCTTACAGCCCCCAGAGCCGAAAGCTGTGAGTCCACTGGTGCTGGGGTCAGACATTGAGTGTGTTGTATAAGGAGCTGGCTGGCTGTTTCATAACTCAAGAATGTTGGGAATTAAAAGCAGACACAAAATTGTGCTACTTGAAGTTGAATCTTTTTACAAGACAAGCTGAAACTGGGATCTTAAATTGTCTCTGACCTTTTATAAGACAGTTTATCTTCAAATAAATTTATTTTGCAGTATTGCATCTAGCTGGTGTCCTGAGCTTCTGTGCCTTCCAGTATAGTTGAAAGCCAGGACACTCAAATCAGACTTAGCATATCAACAGCTCAGGGTCAGCCTGTGAGCACCAGTATAGGGGAGGCCCGCCAGGAGAACGGGGCAGCTGGGGTTTGCTCAGAGGATGAGGTCCCAGCTCCATCCTGGTGTGGTGGGTCTGGCATTGCCCATGCCTTCCAGGAGCAGATCCTGTCATCTGTCATGTTTGACAGAATTTAGGGCAGTGGTGGTGGACTTACGGCATGTGTGCCACGGCAGGATATTTATATCATTGTAAGCTCTAAAAGGTTTGCCATCACTGACCTAGGGAAACTGATATCCAATAACATGGGCATAAAACAGAGACCTGAAGTTTATATACACAGGCCAGTGAAAGAACTATTAAGGACAATCTCTTTTTTGGGGGGGAGGGGGCTGCTGGGGATTGTACTCAGGGCCTTGCACTTGCTAGGCAAGTGCTCTACCACTTGAGCTAAATTCCTAACCCTGGATTAAGGACAGTCTCCAACATGAAAACACATCTAGAAACAGTGGGGGCATAACTGAAGTAGTACAAAAAATAATTTGTGCCTAATTACTAGGGTCTAAAGCCGAGTGTGGTGGCACATGCCTATAATCCCAGCCCTTGAGGAGGCTGAGGGAGGAGGATTGCCATGAGTTTGAGGCCAGCCTGGGCTACAAAGTGAGCTCAAGACCAGGCTGAACTACAAAGTGAGACCTTGTCTCAAAAAAAAAAAAAAAAAAACACGAAAGGGGCTGGGGATTTAGCTCAGTGGTTAGAGTGCTTGCCTTGTAAGCACAAGGCCCCGAATTCAATCCCCGGCACCAAAACAAAACAAAAAAAAAACAACTAATTACTAGGGTCTAGTATTTTGGAGGGGCAGCAAACATGCTGACATGCTGAAGCCTCCTCCATCCTGCTCCAAACACAGATAAATTATAAGGGAAAAGTCTACTTAGCCACATTCAAATTAGGCCAAGAAAAGGTCCTTAGATCAGAAAAATCAGGTGTGTTTCTAAAACAGAAAGGGGCACCATGGGGACAAAAGGGTCATAGCTGCATGGCTGCACTGGCAGAGCCCACCTGAAACTCAGGACTTGGACAATGGCACTCATGTCCCCCAGGTGGCTGTGGTGGGGCCTGGGAAGAGAACAGCTTTTGCTCCCCTGGGCTGGGTGGAAGTCATGGGCACTCCTCACCATATAAGCACAGCCTCTCCTAGCTGATGCCCTGTGGAGGATCATGGCATCCTGGAGCAGGAGTACAGCAGTCAGGTTTCATTAAGGAAACTGGGGTAAGTCATGAAGGAAGGAACGAGATCTGTAACGACACTGGACACCACAGAGTGCCAATCTCTGCCTGACACAAGCTTACCTCTTTATCCTCACCCTACCCTACACAGTAGGACCCTTCATTCTTTCACAGGAGGTGAACCTGGCCACAGACAGGGTGAGAGACCTCCCCAACACTTCTTGGCCAAGGTACAACAAAGCTTGTCAAGATGGGTCTTAATCGTGCTTTACTTAACTAAGGGGCTATAAGAGAGAACCAGTTAGGAATCTTAGAAATAAAAAGTAGCATAAAAATCTCAACACATTAGGCATGGTGGTTGTTATGGTTTGTGTCTAGATGTCCCCCCAAAGCCTCATGTGGTAAGAGATAGCTGGATCTAGAGTGTGGGCTGCCCTGAGGGCAGGTAGCCTAGATAGATACAGGAAGAAGCTTAACTAGCTGCTTGTTTGCATTGCTGATTTGCATACATTCCTTGCATTTTCCTCACTTTACTTTGCGGCCGGCTGCGAGT
>PVJO010000403.1:64103-80268 GCA_004026905.1 Hystrix cristata | reverse complement strand
GCCAGCCTGGGCTACCTAGTGAGTTTGAGGCCAGCCTGAACTACATAGTGAGACCCTGTCTCAAAAAACAAAAAAAATGCGGTCAGGGATTTAGCTCAGTGATAGAGCTGCTTGTGTAGCAAGCTCAAGGGCCAGAGTTTGATCCCCAGAGTTGTTGGAAGAAAATGAGGTGCAGAAAAAAACAAAGAAATAATGATTGAAAACCTCTCAAATTTGGTGAGAAAGACAAGCCTACAGATTCTGGAAGCTCAACAGACTGCAAAAAGAATAAATACAAGTCCACATCCAGACATATAATAATCAAACTGTGAAAAACTACTTTTTTTTTTTCCCTTTGGTGCTGGGGATCAAACTCGGGGCCCTGCACTTGTGAGACAAGCACTCTAACCACTGAGCTAAATCCCCAGTCCCTGAAAAACTACTTATAACAAACACAAAAGCAGCCAGAGGAAAATAACACATTACTTACAAGGGGATGGGTTTTGCCACAGAAGTCATGGAGGCCAAGAAAGAGGTTAAAAAAAAAAAAATGTCAGTTCTGGGGATTGAACCCAGGGCTTTTAGTGCCATTGAGCTGAATCCTGAGCCCTTTAAAAAAATTTTTTTTTTAATTTTTAAACAAAAAAGGAAAATAAAAATGTTTTGTTTTTTATTTCCAGTTTTTTGGGGGGCTGGGGATTGAACTCAGGACCTTGTGCTTGCTAGGCAAGTGCTCTACCACTGAGCTAAATCCCCAACTCCCTTTCTAAAATTTTTTTGAAACAGTCTCAAAATATAGTTCAAACTGGCCTTGAACTCACTACGTAGCCCAGGCTGGTTTTGAACTCCTGGTCGTTCTGCCTCAGCCTCCCAAGTGCTGGGATTATAGGTGTATGCCATTAAACCTGGCTAAAAAGAATTTTTGGTGGGGTTGGGGGTGGTTTCTGAGACAGGGTCTTGCTATGTTGTTCAGACTGGCTCTGAACTCACTATGTAGCCCAGGCTGGCTGTGAACTCACAATTATCCTCCTGCCTCAGCCTCCTGAGTGCAGAGATTATAGGCATGCACCACCATGCTCAACTGAAATGTTCTTTTTACTATGAGACAGGTTCTCAGAGCTGGACATGAACTTGTGCTCCTCCTGCCTCAGCCTCCCAGAGTACTGGGATTACAAGTATATACCTCTATGCCCATAGTGTTTTCAAAGAGCTAAAAGAAATGTTGATCTAGAATTTTCAATTTTAAAAAATGTTTTGTTGGGGTTGAGGATTTAGCTCAGTGGTAGAGCCTTCCTTAGCAAGCACAAGGCCCTAAGTTTAATGCCCAGCAGCCCCCCCAAAAATATTACTGAGTGCAGTAGAGCACACCTATATCAGCAGTACTTGGAAGGATGAGGCAGGAATAGTGTCTGAGCCCAGGAGTTTGAGGCTAGCCTAGGTAACATAGGAAGACCCCCACCTTTAAATGAATAGAGCGCATGTATTGCTAAATGATGTTATAAAAATAGACAGGAAAGAGTACCTTTCTATTTCTATAATTTGCACAGATCAGCAAATAAAGAGCTGGGTGTGGTGGTGCACGCCTATAATCCCAGCACTTGGGAGGCTGATGCAGGAGGATCACTGTGAGTTCAAGGCTGGTCCGAACTACACAGTGAGACCCTGTCTCAAAAAAAAATTTTTTTTTCTGCATTCTGCCTGGTGCCATGGTGCTCATCTGTAATTGTATCTACTCAGGATGCTGAGATAGGAGAATCATGAATTTGAGGCTAGCATGGGCAATATAGCAAGATACCATCTCAAAACAATAATAGAAGAAGAAAATAGATAAATTAAAATGGAATGCTTTAAATATTCAAAAAATCCAAAAAGTCTGTGACATATTCAAGTCCCTACATTCGATCCCCTGCCCCACAAAGATAAAAAATAACCCAAAAAAGGGTTGGGGATTGACTTCAGTGGTTAGAGTGCTTGCCTAGCAAGCTCAAAGCCCGGAATTCGATCCCTGGCACCAAAAACAAAACAAAACAAAACAAAACCGCAAAAAGGTAAGAAAGGGGCGAGGAATCAAAACAAAAAGAAGGGAGGGTAACCACAAACAGAAAACAACAAAATAGTAGACTAAATTCAACCATATTGATGATTACATTAAGTATAAATGGTCTGAGCAATAATTAAATGAGGATGAGTTATGTAACAATGGCAACAATGTAGCACTTGGTTGTTTATAAGAAACTCACTTCAGATACAATGATAACAGCCAAATTAAAAGTAAAAGGAAGGAGGCTGGGGGTGTAGCTCAGTTGCAGAGCACTTGCCAAGCTTAAGGCCATGGGTTCCATGCCCAGCATACACACACAGAAAAGATACATACCACACAGTGCACGATATAACAGAGAGGAGGCGTGGGCCTGTGCTCCCGCTCATTGCCACTCACCCTGCATCACCCTTCCTCAGCTGCATGCTCACACTCAGGGTCCCTGTAGCACCAATTGCCTCAGGAGCCAGTGCCATGGTTTGCATCTTGAATGGCTCATGTGTCCATGGCGTGGTCCTCAGTCTGTGGTACTATTGTGAAGTGATGGAACCTTTAGGAAGTGAGGCCTAGAAGAAGAAAGATACGTTATTAGAGGTGAGCCCTTGAAAGGGACACTGGGATGCTGGACTCTTCCTTTTTCTCTGTTCCCCGGCTGCTATGAGGTCAGCAGCTTTGTCCATCCCCCATGGACTTCTTGCCATGATGTGCTGGCTCATGTCAGGCCCAAAAGCAATGGAGCCAACCAATTATGGGCTGAAACTTTTGGAACTGTGAGCCAAAATAAACACTTACTGATGGATTGATTGATTGTGGTACTGGGGAATGAACCCAGGGCCTTCACCCTGAGCTATATCCCTAGCCCTTTTTGAGACACGGTCTCTCTAAATCACTATGTAAACCAGGTGTGGTGGTACACACCTGTAATCCCAGCACTCAGGAGGCTGAGGCAGGAGGATCCCAGGAGTTTGACTAGCCTGGGTTATACAATTACCTCAAGGCCAACCTGGACTACATAGTGAGACACTGCCTCCAAAAAACAAAAACAAAAACGAACAATCAGAAAAAGTTACTATATAGTCTACACTGGGCTATGTAGCTCATGATACTGCTGTTTATAAGAAATTCACTTCAGATATAATGATATCAGGTAGGTTAAAATTAAAAGGAAGGAGGCTGATGGTGTAGCTCAGTTGCAGAGCTCTTGCCAAGCATCCTCAAGGCCCCAAAGCATGCTCAGCCTCCCAAAATGCTGGAATTACAGGTATGCACCACTATGCCTGTTGAAATCTTTCCTCTTTTAATGTTTATCTCAGATATTTTGTCACAGTGACAGAAAATTGACCAACACAGCCAGCCTCATAGTCTTTGTCCTGCAGAAGAGCCCAGAGCCACCCTGGCCCAAGGCCTGGCTCTCACAGAGGGTGGCCTCTCCAGTTGCTGGCTCTGGCAGTGCCTCAGTGGCACCCAGCTCCCTTCCACAGCTTACTTGGCAGCTGTGCACAAGTTCTGGCCCAGACAATCTAGCAAACATCTCTGCCAGGCAAGAGAATAGTCACTCTTCCACAAGGTCTAAATTCTCTTTTGGTGCTTGCTTCGGCAGCACATACACTAAATCTTCTTTTGAAGTGTGTCCTTTCTATGTATACTCTGAGCTCTAGGCTATCAGAATTATCTTCCCATCATTACTGTTTGTGACTCTCTTCTCACAGCTTGGAAAGTGTATATATTAAAATTTCTCTGCTTAGGGCTGGGGATTTAGCTCAGTGGTTAGAGTGCTCGCCTTACAAGCACAAGGCCCTGAGTTCAATCCCCAGTACCAAAAAAAAAAAAAAATTTCTCTGCTTAAATTATTGAGTGGTGTCAGGTTCAGTCTTCAGTAATGCAAATAATAATAGCTGCTAGTATTTGGTTTCTTATTTTATTTTTTAAATTTTTTATTTTATTTTATTTTTTTTGGTGCCGGAAATTGAACTCGGGTCCTTGCGCTTGCTAGGCAAGCACTCTAACCACTGAGCAAAATCCCCAGCCCCTTGTTTCTTATTTTAAAGCAGAGTCTTGCTAAGTTGTTCAGGCTGGGTTCAAACTTGGGATCCTGGTTGAGGATTTAGCTCAGTGGTAGAGCATGTGCCTAGCAAGTGCAAGACCCTGAGTTTGATCCCCAGCACCCAAAAAACCCAAAAACCCCCAAAAACTTGAGATCCTCCAGCTTCAGCCTCCCAGAATAATGGGATTACAGGGATGTACTGTCACCACATCTAGCTATTTTTTCGCAAAAGCATGGGGAGGGGTGGAATCCAACTCAAGGCCTTTCACTTGCTAGGTAAGCCCTCTACCACTGAGCTAAATCCCCAACCCACCCCCCACCCCGGCAAAAGCAGTTTTGGTTTTTTTCTGGTGCTGGGGATTGAACTCAGGGCCTTGCATTTGCTAGGCAGGCTCTAAATCCCCAGCCAAAAGCAGTTTTTGAGGCTGTCTCAGAAGAAAGCACAAACCACATGCTGCATTTGTGTGTTTTGTGCACGTGTGTTTTTGAGACATGGTCTTGCTATGTAGTTCAGGCTGGGCTTGCACACACAGTAATGCTCCTGTCTAACCCTCCTGAGTCCTAGAAGTACCTCACCACACCTGGCATAAACCACACTTTTAATAAGTAAAGATGGGGCTGGAGATTTAGTTCAGTGGATAGAGGGCTTGTCTAGCAAGCACAAGGTCCTGAGCTCGATCCACAGCACCAAAAATGAAAACGACAACAATAAAGTAAAGAACCTGGGAGTTTTTCTGTTCTGTCATTCTTTGATGATCCCCAATCATTTTATTCTCTTATTCAGTTTATTCTTGGAGACACCAAGGTCAAGGCATCCTGGCTTTAATGATACATCTGGTTTTTGAGGGAGTATGAGGGGTAGGGAAGAACACATACCATACTCTTTTTTTTTTTTTTATTCTCTAAGGAACAAAGGAGGTTAAGAGTAGGAATTTTATTGGGAGAGAGAAAGAGAGCTCCTGAGAGACAGGAGGGGACCCGAGTGGGTTGCCCCACATACCATACTCTTAAAAGGTAACAATAAGTCCTGAGTTAGGGCCCAGGAGTGCACTAGCCTTTTGTCTCCATGGTGGTCTTTGTCTCATTCCCAGCATTTCAGAGAGTCTGCTCTGAGTGGCAGAGTTTTTACCCATTCGGGGGCCTGGACCTGGTGTTCCCAGAGCCTGGAAGTCAGACTAGCATCCGCCTTCCTACCCACACCAGTATCCTGGGCCTTGAGGCCCCAGCCCCTGGTACCAGAAATGACTCCAGGAGCATCCAGATCACAGTCAACGCATTTATAATCTTTATTGTAAAGAAGTTGCAGTCGGAATATGGGACACTGAAAATACACAATCATGGATTGTTCCTTCAGAAGAGAGATCCATATATACAAAAACTGTAAACATATTCACTTAAATATCACTTAAATAATTGTTCTATGCTACAATGTATAGAGATGTCACTCAACTGCAACTCCCGAGGGAGGCATCTGTCTGTAAGAATGAAATATGGCAATGTGTCTGGTTTAACTTTATGGGAAAAGCCAGCTTTGTGCAATGCATGAATAGTCAGCTATGCATGAGGACCCCCACAGGGTTGGGCCTTAAAACGGGGTGCAGGGTAAGGAGGGAGAAACCGGTTCAAGAAGCCAAGGTAAGACAGTTTGCAGGGATGGCTGTCTCCAGGGGCACTATTGGCAGGTAGACCCTCCAGGCTTCTATCCTGATGAGAGGCCTGTCTTGTTTGGCACCCTGGTGTCCCATTCCTCCCTTATGCAAGGTCTTACTGAAGGGCTGTTGCCCAGACCCACAGCTGTCTTGCGCTTTCTGGGCCAGAACAGCCCACAGAGAGATGTGCAGCTTATGGGGTACTATGAGATGAAACCTGAAGACTTGACTACAATCACAGTAACACTAACAGGCCAGGCTGCTCTAGAGTCTATGAGTCAAAATGGAGGAAGGCTCCAGAGAGGGCAAACCAAGACAGGAGCAAAGGTAGTCACTATCCACAGCGAGAGGGGATGGGGAACAGTGGCCACACTCTCTGGCCTCAAGATGATGTTAGTGTCCTTACCCCTGGTCCTGGAAAGCCCAGCACCAGGCTGTGTAGGGCAGTTGGACCTCTGACCTTAGAGTAGACAGGTAAGCCCCAGATTGGCTGGCCCATGAAGGGACTCCTCTTCCCCAGCCCACCCCAGGCTGTGCTGCCCTCTTGCAGGATCTCAGATGTGGGCCCACTTGCTAGGGGGACTTGGTAGGCACAGCCTAGGAACACCAGAGGGGCTCCCTCTATTTGGCCCATGGAAGCCCACAGTGGCCACCCACCGTGTCCTAGTGCTGGGTGGGCAGGACCTGAGGGAGGTCCCAGGAGGCCTTGGGGCCTGCATTGGTGGGGTGGCTTTTGAGCCCTTGCCTGCACCTGCCAGTCCCTAATAGGCAGGCACCTGGTACCCTTTGGGGCTGGTGTCCAGGGTCTCGGTGAAGGGTGGGCTCTGGTAGGTCTCGGTGCCCTCCACACCACTGCCCACTGGGTAACCAGGGTAGGCCTGGCCTGCCCCAGTACCCAGCTGCTCTGTGGCGAAGAGTGACATGTCGGTGCCCAGTCGGAACCGCTGCAGGGCCTTGATGGTGAGCGCCACCTGGGTGGGGGTGGGGGTGGGTGTCAGTTGGGCCAGCCAAGTGCCACTATCCCCCACTGCGCCCTGGGCCCACACTTACCCAGCTGAGGATGGAGAAGAAGCTGAAAGTGATTGCAGCCCGAGCAGCGTCCCCAGCCTGTGTGGTGCCCGGCCCTGGCGTGGTGCGCTGCCACTGATTGGTGAGGAAGCAGAAGCCCACGAACCACAGGAATGACCAGAGACCTAAGGGTGGTGGCCGCAGCCAGGAATGCTCCATCACCAGCAGGAACCTAGGGTTCACTGTGTGCCTCACTTCCTCGGGTCTGTACTCGGCCCCAGGATGCCAGGCGCCGCGAGCGAGCGCAGGCCAGGTACAGGGTCCTGTGAGGCACCCCTGGGAACCGGCCCGCTCACGCTGACCCCTCACTCGCAGAAGCCGACCTGCCAGCCGCTGAAACCCCGAGGCATTCAGTGGGCCAGGCCTCGCCCCTCAGGTCAGGCCAGCTCTCCCGGTCCTGCCTACCTGAGAAGCCCAGGTCAAGCAGTACAGCGCGGCGACGGTCTCGGACGCTGCTGATCTGCTGGAAACGCACGTCGAGCAGCAAGAAGGCGGCGCAGGCAAGGAAAGCCCCGAGTCCCAGCACGACGCCAAAGCGGCAGGCGCCCGCGTTCCCGTTGAAGACGCAGCGCAGTTCCGGGCCGCTGTCGGCGTTCACGTAGCCCTCGTTGACGATGGGCCCGAACACGGCGATGGAGAACACCTGCGGGCAGCGGCGGCGGCGCTGCTCAAGGGCCTGTGGAGGCTCTCCTCCCTCTAGCACCTTGGGTCTCGGGGCCTGCGCCCGCATTCCCCTGCAGTACCGGGCCTATCTTTCCCACCGGTCAAGAATGTAGTAATTATAGACACCATGAACCAATTAGTGAGCATCTGCCAGGTCCAGGCACTCTACTAATACCACTACTTTTAAGTACAATCCTCCAAAAACCCATGGAATACCAATGTTCTGTGGTCAAATGCTTCCCCCTGAACTACAGAGCAGCTACATTGTTCTTATCCCCTTTGCAGCTGGGATATTGGGGCTCCAGCAGGTGAAGGGATTGTCCAGGGTCGCATGGCTTATCCAAGTCAGAGAAGAGATTCAAGCCAGCTCCTCTGCACGGCCTAGGTACCATGGCGTCCACTCAGGGCACACTCCAGAGTGTGGAACAGGAGTCTTCACGTCGGTTGGTTGGTGAGTCCGGGACTGCAGTCTGGAGAGTGTGGGGAAGGGAGGAGCGGATGGGAGGCTGCACAGAGCTGTAGGTCAGGCCCCAGGTCAAACCCATCCTCAGCAGTTGGGAACTGTGTCCCTGCCTCCTAGTTTTCCTGGGTAAACAGCTCAATGCTTGCAGGGCTGAGTGGGAGAACATCCACCAGCTTCCGAAGTGGTGGGTACCTGAGGGATGATGTTCCCCCACGGAACTGATTAATATCATCCATGAGTGTTTGGGTTCAAAAGGTGACATCACTGACCTTTGGAGTTTGGCTCAATCTCAGTACCTTCTGTGCACAGTTTGGGCAGGCAGGTAGCGGGTGGACCGAAGTCCTTTTAAACCCAACGCTGCTCTTGGGAACCCCGTATTTCCAAGAACTGGCCTGGGTCTCAACTTCATCATTTTGCTTTTTTCCTGCCCCACCTCCAAGAGACCCAGTCAAGGAAGAAGGTAGGACACGGAAATGTCCTCCCTGCTACAGAGTTCATGAGTTGGGACCAGCGCTGGGGCCAGAATGCAGGATTCCTGCTTCCTGGTCTGGTCAGTCACTCCACAGGGAAGGCCCCTGCCCCTCTCTGGGCACCGCCCTCTTCCAAGACAAAAGCCCAGAACTCAGCACCCCACTGTGTCTCTCTCTCTCCTGCCAGGAAGGGTGAACAGGAGTAAGGCATGCCCTAGTGGCCAGACTGCCTCAAACCTGGCACCTCCTCCAGGAAGTCCTCCCAGTGCAGAGACCCCTCCCTTAACTCTCACCCAAATCTGAGTGGCCTGGGGAAGGCTAGCTCCCTTCAAAGGGGCCTGGCAGCTGTATGCGGGAAAGAGGGGAACCCCTCCTGATCCCTTTTGGCTTCTTTAGCCTCCTCATCGAGCTGGGGCTGAGTGTTCAAGCCTTTGGGTGAATCGCATCCCCACCCTGGTGCCTGCTTCCAGGTCGTGGGAACGGGAAAAACGGCGAGAAGGCTGAGGAAGGGGACTGGAGTTAGTCCTAAGGAGGAATTGGGGGAAGGGGGCGACCGGCGGTGACCTCTCAAGGTCCCTGGGTCGCTGCCAGCCCCTCCCCCGCCCGCAGGTGGGCGCGCCCAGGGCGGTGACGTCACCTCAACCTGAGGACGGCGGGGGAGGGGCTGGGGAAGAGGAAGATGAGAGTGAGGGGCTGGGGGCTAGGGGTGGGGGGGACAAGAGACCAGGGCGGGGGGCCTGGGCAGGGGCCACTCACCCAGGACGCGACCCTCAACAGGGTCTGCGGCCGCCGCGCGAAGCTCACGGGGTCTAGGGCGGCCCCCGCGCGGCCGGCGCCGAACGAGGAACCCTCCATGGCCGGCCCGGGCGGCCACTAGCCCCCGGCGACCTCTGTCCGTCGGTCCCGACGGCCAGTCCCGCCCGAGGCTGCCGGGCTGCTGCCGAGACTGCTGATGCTCCGGATACCGCTGCCGCCGCCGCCTCCCGGGAGCGCGCGGCGGGGGCGCGCGGGGCGGGGCGGGGCCGAGTCTGCTGCCTTCACGGGTGGACGCGCGGGGCCCGGCCCTGCCCTTCGTCCGCCTCGCCTACCCTCACCTGCGGTTCCCGGCATGGTGGCGAAGCTCTGGTGACCAACCTCCAGGTCCCCCTGGGGGCAGAAGTGGGCCAGGGAAGACAGGGAAGGGCAAGTGAGTGCAGAAGGGGAAACTGAGGCCCAGCATCTTTCCCCCTGCTCGAAGGGAGAGACAACTGGCTCCTTGGTCCTGGTTCCAAAAGACCAGAGATAGGTAACTGAGGCCTTTCCTATGACCACCCCCGTGCACCCCAGCTCCTCTCTCAGAGGGGTCTAAACTGAGGGTCAAGTCGGAAGAGTGGCTTCTGCCCGCAGGGACATTTGTGTAGGAGGCAGAGCCCAAAGGGGCCCGCATAGGTGTGTGTTGGGTATCTCTGCTCCTTTCCTGGGCCAAGTGGTGGTCTGCAGAAGCTCTCCTTACTCCTGTTGTATCCTCCAAAGACTCCCTTGTGGCTGAAGTACTGAGTCTGAACTGAGAATTAAGAGAAAAGGCAGGGCTTGGGATTTAGCTCAGTGGTTGGAGTGCTTGCCTTGCAAGTATAAGGTCCTGAGTTTGATTCCCCAGCACCAAAAAAAAAAAAAGAGAGGAGGAGAGAAGCAGCAGAGACCCTTGGCCTCTACTGGGTCTCTCATAAACCCTGAGCCTGGTGACAGGATTCCTTTTCCCAAGAGCCTGGATGCCTCTTACATTGCTGGTCTTAGTGGACTCTGCCCCCTGAACAAATGTCCCTGGAAGCAGAGGTCATTTTCCTACCTGACCACTCTGGAGAAGGCAGAATGCAATAGGGGGTCATGGGAAAGTCCCCCCATTATGATGTCTGGTTTTCTGGGATCAGTGCAGGAACAAGCAGTCTGCACTAGTTGAGCATGGACAGTGCTGACTGCTTTACTGCAGTGGTATAGGGAGGAGTGTTAGTCTGGTTTTTTTTTGTGTTTTTTTTTTTTTTTTTGCTGCTGGGGATCGATCTCAGGGCCTTGCACTCGGTAGGCAAGCACTCTAACCACTGAGCTAAATCCCCAGCCCCTAGTCTGCTTTTCAGAGGGAAGCGTGGACACAAAGTGATGCCTGGCCCAGCACTCTGGGGACCCAGTACTTCTGGTCTCAAACTTCCTCAGCTGAGAAGTGAGCCAGTGGGCAGGGCAGATGTGGTCAGAGGTGCTGCCCACCAGCGTTTTGTCATGTTAGGTATGCCTCATACCCAGTCTCATCTCTCTCACCTGTCAGTGGCAAGTCTCTGTTTTCTAGTTATCCTTTTCCCTCATATTTGTATCAGCACCAAAACATACTGTGCATTCTTTGAAAAAAACAAACAGCTCTTGACCCCACTTCTCTCTGCTCCCTTTAGCAGCAAACTGCAGTTGTCATCCTCTGCTTCCAACACCTCTCCTCCCTGTCCCTCTGAAATCCCAATAAAGTTCCTAACTGCCCCAAACTTCTACCTACCAATCTCCCTGGCAGGTCTGATCCTGCTGGCCCCTTCCCTCCAGGATATGCTTACAGATGTCACCCTCTTGCATGGCAGGCAAGTATTTTACCACTGAGCTTCATTCTCATCTATCATGTACCCTTTCTTGGCAGCCCTTTCCAGATGTCTTCTGCCAGACCTGTGAGCCTTAGGGGCCCAGCTTGTCTTGGGACTCCTCTTCTATACTGGCTCCCTTACTGTACATGCTGACAGCACTCAAATACCAGTTTGAGCCTGAACTGGAACCTTCCTTTGCACTGTTTTAGCCTGGATGCCTGGAAAATAGTCCAAGGTGAAGAGTTTGTGTTTGTGTGTGTGAAGCCAGTTAGGAAAAAAGGGAAGTGTAGCAGGGAAGGAGGGCATGAAAACATAGGTATCCTGTCCTGAGCTGAACATAGTTTCTGGAGGGCACCTGATGGCTCCCCAGCAAATGGGCATTAAGCTGCATTAGGCCTTGAGAAAAGTCAGAGGGAAGAGGCCCTGTGCCTGGGGGAGGAAGGATGAGCAACTTCTCTGCTCGGATCTCATTTGTGTCACCTGGTCCCTCTAGGCAGCACCTGCAGAAGCCAGTGTGTCCATGGGGTCCCTCAGGTGGAAGCACTTCAGCTCCTCTGCTGAAGGAACAAGAGGTCATGCCAAAGTTCACTCTTGCCCAAGAGAGGCTGACACCATAAGCATAAAAATGCCCAGGGCTTTATGATCACAAGACAGGGCACATACTGCTGCTTGGCTACTCTGGGAGCCAATGCCCGTGACAAGTGATGCTGAGCAGGTCCAGGGTCTAGGTTACCCCAAACTAAATTCATCACTTTTTTCTGTCTCACTGATGCAAAAAGCAACTCCCAGCTGCTATTTCTGGGATAACCTTGGTCCGCTCCCACTTTGGAGATGCTGCTCCTTCTTTCAGAAGCCAGAATCTGACAGGACACAGCTGAGCACAAAAGTGCAAGAGAGCCGAGTGTGGTGGCACATGCCTATAATCCCAGCACTCAGGAGGCTGTGACAGGAGGATTACCCCAAGTTCAAGGCCAGCCTGAACTACACAGTGAGACCCTGTCTCAAAAAAAAAAAAAAACCCAAAATAAAAAACACAAGGCCCCAAATTCAATCCCCAGCCACAACTGCCCAAAAACGGCAACAGTAGACCCTGGCCATCACTGCAAGCTCCAGAACAAAGCACACTGAAAACAGGATTCAGTCACTTTCCCAGCACTTTATTTTGGTCTTGACACTCTTAAGGAAGCGGCCCCCAGGATCCTCTTTGGACAAGCCTGCCACCACTATGAAAGGCCATGTGTCTGGCAGGGAGTGAGCAGCATGGTGAGTGGACTCTCAGGAAAAAAACTCTGCTTGAGCTTTCCCTATGGGGACTAAGCACAGAGCAGGCCTCATTCCACAAACAGCGATAGCATGGAGTCATTGAGGCCATAGTACTGTAGGCATCCCCAGCTACATAGTGGGAAGGCAATGAACTGACATCAAAGAGCAGGCACAGGGAACCCCGACCATGCCCCTCGTCTTCCTTTTGGGGAAATTAGGTCCATGTTATGGAGTTAGAGCAGGAGGCTACATGCTGATTGGCAAGTAGCAGCATGATTGCTCCTGCCTCCATCACCTGCAGTTCCACGGAGCCTCAGCTGAGGCAGAGGCCACAGAATGCTTTCAATGGGCACCTCCATTTCTACAGTATTCTGCCTATGGGGAGGGGGCTTGTGGACAGTGTCCTGGGGACTGTCCTACTGAGATACGACAGGATCTGGCTCAGATGTACTTTAATCAGTGCCCCACCCAGCCAGCCTGCCTCACAGGCCATGGCTGGCCCTCCTTTAGTCACAGGAACCGTCCTTCCAGCCGTCACGCCAGCGTTCATCCACCTGCGAGCAGTCGAAGTCAGGCTTGCCCAGCTTGCGGTTCACCTCGTTGTGCAGGTGGCATAGCCACTGGGTGAAGGATGCCCGAGTTCGAGTATCTGGCTGGTTCCTGCCTATCCTGTGTGTGGGGAGCACAAGAAAGATGATGGAAGAAACCAGTGGACACACTGTCCCTGTCAGCTCCGGGGGTGCTGGATGCTGCAGTGAACTATACGTGGGTGTGCCCTCATACTCTAAGGTACAGGAATTCCAAGAACAGAGCTAACCCTGTGGTTTCCTGGGTGTACACACCCAGGCTGTGCCACACATCCACTTGGAGCTTGGCAAACCCCGACAAATGCCCAGGGCAAGACGTTAAATAAAGGACAGACCGGTAACTTTATGACCTTGTAACAATCAGGAGGCCTCATCCCAGTGCCTCTGGCCTCAGGCAAAGTGCAGAGGGGTAGGGCCATGCACAACCACAGAACTGTAAACAGCATCTGAAGCCTGGTGCCTCAATTCAACAAGAAACCTCATTCTAGTTGCTCAGGGTTTAAAATGCATTGGCAGCTCTACCCAGCATCCAATCCCAAACCACTTATGGGGAAATAAGCTTGGCTCCTGGGTGTTTTGAAGAAGAGGCGGCTCTGGGGAGCAAAGTAGTATATTCCCAAGGTCTTAAAACCAGCGATCCAGTTCCATAAGTTAGACAAAGTGGAGCCCTAGCTAACCTATCCAAGACCTCCATGAGTCCAAAGCAAGGCACCGTCAGGAAACCCTTCCTAGAAGCATGGCTGCCACCAAAAAAAACCAGGGGCAGTTCCAGTCAGCTTAGCCTCTGAGGGGAAAAGAGAAAGCTCATATGACCCATCCTCTCCTGGGTGGTAGTCCCTGACCCTAGGCAATTCTCTGCCACCTTTCCATTTTGCTAGGCTCTCTGTGACATCAGCCAAGGGGCCACAGACCTTCGGGTAAGGTTCTGCTGCCTGCAGACAAGTCGCAGCTTACCTCTCCTTTATGTCTTCGGCACACTCCTCGCACGGGTAAAACTTGGAAAATAAATGTATGAACTGGGCCATGTCTTGCTGCTGTTCTGGGGTGGGCTGGTCCGGGTAGTAGGCGGCCAGGGTGTGGAGCACAGCCCAGCTGTGGCGGCCCAGATCCTCACGATCCTGTGGACAATCCTCCCTAAACTTCCTGTCCCGCTGCAGAAGTAGGCCGACTAAGGGTCAGTTTATTCTCTCCCAACCAGAGACCCACAAATAAACCTCTTTGAGGCAGCTCAGGGTACAGCGCTTGCTTAACATGAGCGAGGCCACCGGTTAGAATCCCAGCATCTCAAAAATATAAAAGTTCCCTTTTTTCAGCCCCAGCCAGAAACCCACTTAACAGGGACATAAGTCCTCAGGCGATTGGGATCCCTCCGAAAGCTCAAAGTTCAGGCCTAGGAGGGGTAGGGGTGGGGGTAGTAGGGTTTAGACATAGCCAACCCCCGGGGTGTGGGCCCATGGGATGCCTGCCCCTGGCTCCCGAGAACAAGGCGAGAGCCCGAGGGTCGGGGCTGAGAGGTCTCGTGGGGCACTACACCTGCTGCGTCCTCATCCATGTCTTGAAGTCTACGCAGGCCCGGCAGGGCCGCCTACGCAAGGAATCCTGGGTGCCCGGTGACTCCGGGGCCGGATCGGTGGCGTCCTTGCGCCCCGCGCCGCGACCCCGCGCGTCTGTCGCTAGGTCGTCAGTCACCTCAGACCGCGCGCCACCCGGCAAAAAGGAAAAAAAGCTGTCGCGGAAGGAGCGCGCCTGCTCGCCGGGCGCCGCCATCTTGCTTGCGCACAGCCTGCCGGGCCAGGCCGGCCTCCAGCTGGGCCTCCAGGTCGGCCTCCAGGTCGGCCTCCAAGCCAGTGCGCGTGCCGCTGCCAGCGCGCGCCCACAAGAACCGAGGCCCGAGGACCGGCCTGGAGGCGAGGCGGGGCCTGGAGGCGAGGCGGGGCCCGGCGTCTGGGCGGGGCCGGGGGCCGTGGCCCGGGCCAGGGGCGAGGCGGAACCGGAGGCCGGGGCGCGGGGCGAGGCCCAGGCCGGGGTGACGTTGGGGCCGGAGGCCCAGGCTCGCCTAGTGCCCCTGAGTCTCGTTCCCCGGGTTGGGCTTGGCGTCTGCCGTCCATTGCGCCGCTCGTGTTTCCTCCAGTAAAAGACCAGGGTGTGTTGGAAATAGCGCCGCGGCCGCGTTGAGCTCTCGGGCTGAGGCCCAGGCGAGATCTGGGATGCGGCCCGCGACGCCCCCATCGTTTCCCTCACACGGTCTGGTGACCCCGCGGTGGATCTCTGTGCCCTCAACTGGGCACCACGCCCACCTACCTGCTCCTGGCGCCATGACAACGCAGGGCATAGCGTGACAGCACAGAGGTCGGAAGATGCTAAGGCCCGGGAGCGAGGGGGCGGGCGCCTGGGGAACGTGGGCGGGGCCGCAGTTGCAGAAAAGGTGGAGCGTTCCCAGCTATTTCATATTTTGGATAAAAGATTACTTATCTTTTTTGTTTTTTGGTCTTCTGAGACAGGGTCTCGCTATGTAGTTTAGACTGGCCTCGAACTCACTAATAGCCTGGGCTGGCCTCAAACTCTCAGTGATCCTCTTGCCTCAGCTTCTCAAGTGCTAGGATTACAGGCCATGCCACCACAGCGGCCCATACTATTGTTTGTTTGTTTCATTTGTTTTCTTGGGACTGTGCTGGGGATCGAACTCAGGGCCTTGCCAGGGGCACTTGCTGGGCAAGTGCTCTACCACTGAGCTAAATCCCCAACTCCCATACTATTGTTTTTATTGTTGTGTTGTCAGTACTGGGGAGTTAACCCTGGGCATTGGTTAACCCAGGGCACTGAGCTACATCCCAACCTGTTTTTTTTATTTTTTGAGATACTGTCTCAATAAGTCGCTGAATTGCTCAGGCTAGGAAGTTGGAGATTTAGCTCAAATGGTAGAGCACTTGCCTAGCTAAGTGCAAGGAACCGATAAATAAATAGTCCAGGCTGGGCTCGAATTTGTAATCTTCCTGTCTCAGACTCCCACAATGCTGGGATTACAGGCACCTGCCATCATGCCCCTCTGGATAAAGGTGATAAAGGGTTTTTGTTTTTTTTGTTTTTTTTTTGAGACAGGGTCTTGCTATGTAGTTCAGGCTGAACTTGAACTCACTATGTAGCCCAGGCTGACCTTGAATTTGCAGTGATCTTCTTGCGTCAGCCTCCTGAGTACCAGGATTACAGGTGTGCTCCACCTGTAATGGCCAGCCCAAGGATAAAGGATTATTTTTTTTTTTTTTTTTTTTTTTTTTTTTTTTTTTTTTTTTTTTTTTTTTTTTTTTTTTTTTTTTTTTTTTTTTTTTTTTTTTTTTTTTTTTTTTTTT
>PVJO010000403.1:0-64003 GCA_004026905.1 Hystrix cristata | reverse complement strand
AGATATCAGCCTCCGAAATTCCTCTCCCTCCCTGTATTCATTCATTTTACAAAAATTTGTGTTAGGGGTTGGGGATTTAACTTGAGGGGTAGAGAGCTTGCCTAGCAAGCACAAGGCCCTGAGTTCGAGATCCCCAGCACCCAAAAAAATTTTTTTTTTGGGAATCACACTTGGGGCCTTATGCTTAGCAGGCAAGCACTTTAACCACTGGGCTAAATCCCCAGCCAAAATTTTGTGTTATTACACACTCTGTCCCAAGTACTATTCCAGGTACTGAGGAGGATAAGGAACAAATATCCATCCATGGTCTCCTTAGCTCATAGTTCAATCACTGATCAAAATAAGAAAAAGAACCAGCCATGTATGGTGGCAAATGCCTGTAATCTCAGCACTTGGGAGGCAAAGGCAGGAGGATTGCCGTGAGTCTGAGGCCAAGTGGGTTGTAGCGAGACACTGTCCTCCCCCCAAAAAAGACAAAAAACAACATCCCAGCGTTCTGAAGAGTGAGGCAGGAGGATTGTTAGTTCAAAACCAGCATGGGCTACATAGTGAATTCAAGACTGGCCTGGGCTATATAGCGAGTTCAAGGCCAGCCTGAACTACAGACTCTGTCCAAAACAAACAAACAAAAAACCCAAAAACCAACAAACCAAAAAAGATGGAAAAACTAGAGTCATACTAATAACTGTTCACATAAACTGTGGTGGAGCCATGTATACAGTGGAGAAAATACAGAAGGCCTTCTTGAGGAGGAACCCATTAAGCAGAGGCCTGAAGGTATAGGGGTCAGCTAAAGAGCCTCTTTAAAACCAAGCCTTAGATGAGGTCTTGATAGTTTGCAGGAGCAAAAAGGTCAATGGTGTAGGATTCTGGAAATGTGATAGGAAGAGAGATCCACCACCAAGGACTTTGTCAACTGCCATGGAGACTGGGATTTGTTCTAAAAGCAGTGGAAAAGTACTGCACAGTTTTGGGCAAGACTACCTTGATCTGATACCTTTTTTTTTCTGGGCAATGGGGATTGAACTCAGGGGTGCTCTATCCCTGAGCTACATCGCTAGCTCCCCCTCCCTTTTTTTTCCTTGATGCTGGGCATTGAACTCAGGGCCTTGCACTTGCCAGGCAAGCACTCTAACCACTGAGCTAAATCCCCAGCCCCCCAGCCCTTTTTTATTTGAGCCAGGGTCTCACTGAGTTGCCCAGGTAGGACTCGAACTTGTGATCTTCCTGCCTCAGTCTCCCTGAGTGCCAGGATTACAAGCATGAGCCACTGCACTTGGCTGACCTAACCCAAGCTCCATTTTGAAAAGACTGTCTATCATATGTACATATGCACAGATACTCTATCATATCTTCTTAGAAACAAGGGACCCCCTGCCATGCACAGGGTTGAGGGACCTCTTATACTTTTTTGAGACATTTTCTCACTTGGTAGTTCAGGCTGGCCTTGAATTCACTATGTAGGTCAGGTTGGCCTTGAATTTGCAGTGATCCTCTCACCTCAGCCCCCCAAGTGCTGAGATTACAGGCGTGCGTCACTATGCCTGGCCTGTTGTAGTTTTTTGTGAGAGAACATGGGGCCGATGGAGAGGAAAATAGGGAAAAATCCAGGTCTGGTGGGAGGTGTCAGTTGGAGAGGGCCTCAGAATTTTAGATTTCTGGCTGTGTCTGGCCTTCCCCCTGCTTTTCTCCTCCTACCTTCCAAGGTATCTGTCAAAAATCTGTGTATAAGAACCAATCACAGTGGGTGTGGTGGTATAGACCTATAATCCCAGGACTCAGGAGGCTGAGGCAGAAGAATCATCAACCTAGCCACATAGCTACCTGGTCAACCCGGCTACATAGTGAGTTCCAGGCCAGCCTGAACTACGTAGCAAGCCCGTCACAGAAAACAAAAAACCGAAACAAAACAAAAAAACAACCACTCTCTAAAGGTAGAAGGTGGTGAGAGATGGAAGAAGGAGACAGCCAAGAGTTTGTAAAGTGCAATTCCCTAGGGACTTTCAGACCAAAGCATGTCTTGGGTGCAGCAGATAGGATTGCCACACCCTGAAGCAAAATAAAGAGGCTTATATGCTAAACTACACAAAGGTCACCCAAGGCCAATCAGAATGTTCCTAGACTTAGTCAAAAACTATGTCAAGTGTCAGTTCCGAGACAGTCTGAGTGTAACTGCCAGGAAGGAAATGTTTGGCTGACCATCTTTGTGACTTCATTTATTCTCTAGCATTTAAGTTTGTGCTAGTATTTCCTGGTAGGTCAGATGAGGGTGAAGTCAGATGGCTGTGTCAAGTCAAACTAGATTCCTAGACAGGCAAGCAGGGTCTGTCCCACCTTGGACCCCACCAGGCAAGCTGGGCCCCCAGCTGAAGTTGGGAGGGGAGGGTGACAGCTGTGCTGAAGGCACCCTGCCATTCACCTGTGTCAGCAGGTGTTCACTGCCCAGGCCAAGAACAGGGCAGGTCTTAGGACTTCAGAGAGGGCCGCTGGTAGGGTACACAAAGGCCCTTTGTTGAGGTGAAGACAGTTTCCTGGAGTGATGTCCCAGATGCTGATCATTCTGGAGGGCCTAGAGTAGGGGAACTCTCTCTCTCAGCCATTTTTTAGGGCCAGCAGCTCTATCTCTGAATTCTGTGGGCCTCCATGCCTTTGTCCTCTGGAACCAATGACTCAGTGCTCAGTGCAAGAGCTTTGTCTGGTTTTAGCCTGATGTAGGAGGGTCTCTTAATGTCCTCGAGTCAAAGAAGAGAAAATTTGTGTTAAACAGATAATTATTTTTAGGGTTTTTTTTTTGTTTTTGTTTTACTGTACTAGGGATTGAACTCCATCCTCGCACATGCAAAACAAATGCTCTACCACTGAGCTACATGCCACAGACAGGATCGCTGCACCCTGAGGTGATGGCTCCAGCACCAGGAAGAATCACTGTGTACCCGAGTTGGGGCTCTAGAAATCTTCACTGTAAGGAAGTGAGCCCTTGGCCCAGGGATTACAGGGTCTCCTCTGCTCCAGTGATGGGGGAACGGGTCTGTCTGGCTGAGGAGGTTATGCAGTAAGTTGTGATAAATCACAGATTCAGAGGTGGCTCTCAGAATAGTCCTAGTGACCACCTCTTCAAACTCCAAGTGCTAGTGACCAAAAGACATACCCTCTTTTTCAATCCCCAAGTCTCACCAGCTCAAAGGATCCCTGGGGGGATCCTGTGAGGTCTACTCCTTCCACAACTTGGCCCAAAGAACTCAAAAATACCTGGGTGGTGAGGCTGGGGATTTAGTTCAGTGGTTAGAGTGCTTGCTTTGTAAGCACAAGGCCCTGAGTTCAATCTCCAGAAAAAAAAAAGTATCCGGGTGAGCAAGGTGGCACACACTTATAATCCTAGTATTGGGAGGCTGAGGCAAAAGGATAGCAAGTTCAGGGTGGTCTGGGCAATTTACTGAGACACCGTCTCAAAATTAAAAAGCAGCTGGACATGTATTTCAGGAAGAACATTTGCCTTGCATATGTGAATATAGGCTTCTGTCCCTAGCACAGAAAAAAATATATATATATCTCAGAGTAATTACCTGTTTAACACAAATTTCCTTTTCTTTGATTTGGGGACATTAAGAGACCCTATCGCATTAGGATTAAAACAGAGAGAGCACTTGTACTGAGTCATTGGTTCCAGATGACAAGGGTAAGGAGAGCCCCACAGAGTTCAGAGACAGAACTGTTGGGCCTAAAAATCGAAGACAGAGGTGGGCAGGAGGAGGAGGGAGAGAGACAGAGAATAGAGAGAGAGATACATATTATATTGGGTGGGTCCTGGCAGGAGGTTGCACTAGGAGGGTGGGGGAGCCCCAAGTGGCGGGCTGAGGCGGTGCTTTGAAGAGCCTTCCTTCTCCCTCTTCCCAAGGTCGTACTCTGGAGGGAGGGGCCCAGATGGCAGTCCCAGCCCCTCTACAGCCCTTCTAGATTCCAGGCAGTCTTACACACTTCCAGGGCTGACAGCTCATCCCTCCTTCTGAGTCCTTATCTTAGCCTGGCGTTCCTGTACTAAATCCCCTAGATCTTGGCCTTAAGAGACACCCAGGAAATTCTGAAGGACCAGAGGCGTGGTAACTCCACAGGATTCAACTTGGGGCATCAGCGGGGAATTCCACTCAGGCCAGTCTTCCGGGTATTTGTTCTGAACCTCTTTGAGGACAAGGAGGCAGCAAGAGCTCTTCCACTCCCTCGACACTCCAGAATCACTGACAACGGAGGCTGCAGCGATGGCAGGTTCCCGGTACCCTGTGTCAGTAGGAGCAGCAGCCCTGGTGCAAATGGAGCGGCTTCAGGTACGCTGGGACAGGGACCTTGCTAGCCCCAAGGGGGTGTCCCATCCAGTCTCTCCTAACCCTAACTTTCCTCACACAGATATTTGCCTTCTCTGTGCACTGGTCAGATGGCAGTGACACCTTTGTGCGCAGGAGCTGGGATGAATTCAGACAGCTACAGGCAAGTGACCCTGGGACTATACAAACAGGGTCATCCAGTGATCCCCACCTGAGGGCCTCCCTTTCTGCCTGTGAGGGCTTCCAGCCTCTATGGCCCCACGCTCCCTGGGGGTATACTGGGGTCTCAGAGACCAACATCCCACTCTCTCCTTCAGAAGACGCTCAAGGAGACCTTTCCAGTGGAGGCGGGCCTGTTGCGGAGATCTGACCGCCTTCTTCCTAAGCTTACAGGTCAGACCACCTCAGTCCCAGGAGATGAAGGAAAGGCAAAGCCTGGGGTGGGGTTTGCAGGCTCCCATAATGTGTCTTTGTTGCGCCTGCAGACGCTCCGCTGCTTTCCAGAGGAGGGCGCACGGGCCGTGGTCTGGCACGCCTTCGGCTGCTGGATACTTATGCACGGGCACTGCTGGCCACTGTGGACCGAGTGTTTCAGAGCCCAGTACTCATAGACTTCTTTGCTCCACAAGCCCGGGACCTGGAGTCTACACTGCCTCCTGGCAGGTGCCTAACCAGCCCCTTTTTCCAGCCTACTGAGGCATTAAGAAGCCATGACTGGGAGCCTCGGACAAGCTGGGGTGGTAGGCCCATTCCCACCCTCCCCACTGACCTGTTGCCTGTGCTGGCTGCCTTCCCCAGCATGGTGATCCTGCCTGTGTTGGAAGAGCCCTCACCCCGCCCTGTGGACAACCTTGACATCCACAGCCTGGAGGCTCAGAGCCTCTGCTGTGTGCAGCCCTTCTCCACCCAGGACACACAGGGTAGGCCCTTCCATGCGCAGGCCCAGGAAAGTCTGGATGTACTGCTACGACACCCCTCAGGTAGGGCTGACAGGGACCTGGGGACTTGCCCTTCTGCCCCCCGGATCAGAGTTGGCATTGGGACCCAAACCCCTCCCTTGCCTTGTGCACAGGCTGGTGGCTAGTGGAGAACGAAGACCAGCAGAAGGCCTGGTTTCCAGCTCCTTATCTGGAGGCAGCAGCCCAGGAGGCAGGCTCGATGCAGGGAAGCAGTGGTATGACCCTAGTCCCTCCCCCAGGCCCAAGGATGGCTCCCAAATGGGAAGGGAGGCAGGGGCATATTCTTGATGCCCACAGCTGCAGTGGAGTGGAGTGGGTACCAAGGGAGGATAGCCCCAAATGTGAGGGGGGCCCTGGCCTCTTGCCACAAGTTGTCCCAGGCTCCCAATCATGGCTTCTTAATGCCACCATGACCTATAAACACCCATTCCCAGGGATCCAGTTCTGTGCTTCCCATGCCTACAAGGGCAGCCGCACTGATGAGCTGTCGGTGCCAGCAGGGGCGCGTGTGCAGGTGTTGGAAACTTCAGACCGAGGCTGGTGGCTGTGCAGGTACACAATAGTGGGGCTTTGGCAGACCCTGCCTATGGGGTAGGAGTGGGGGAGGTCCCATCTCCGACCAAGCCTGGCCCTCTTTCAGGTACTGTGACCGAGCCGGTCTGCTCCCCTCAGTGCTCCTGCAACCTGAAGGGCTGGGTACATTCTTGAGCGGGCCAGTGATACTTGGTGGGGAGGGCAGGGAGAAGAACAAGGCTACTACCATTCCGCCTCCTGTGCCTGCCCGCCCTCCACTGAGTGCCATCCAGAGTCGCTGCTGCACCATCACACGAAGGGCACTGGTGCGGAACTTGGGGCCTCAGAACCCTCCCTGAAGGCCTGGCTTCACTCTGCAGAGAAGCTGGTTGTGCACCCCAACCCCAGCAAAGCAGAATGTGCAGGATCCAGATCCCTGGGATGGTGATGACAGACAGCTTCATCATCCCCAGGGCTGGGAGAGGGATAGATGAGGGTGGGAGAAGGAATTCCCATTTCCTGAGTAAAACTTCTGGATGACTCTCTGGTCTCACTGTGCTGAGGGCAAGGCCTGTGGAACTGCAGCCATGCTGGAGCTGGGGTGGGGTGATCTGCCACATTGAGACCATTAAGTGCCAACGTGCATCCTGGTTGGTGAAGGCTGTGGCTAGGGACCTGAGGGAAGACAGCCCAGATCCACGTGTGGATAGGAAAGTATGCCTTTATGTGACTCAGTGGGCTGGGGAGGCCGGAGGGAGAGGGGACAGCTTCATGTTGTGCCACAGGAAGTCCAAGAAGGTAGCTGCCTGCAGTGTCCGGCTCAGCCTCTGAAAATGCCGCTCTGGAAAGAACAGAGGGAAGTCATGAAGTGCACGTGCCCACCAGGCTGCTCCTCCACCCAGGCTGTGCCTACCTACCTGTGTAGGGCAGCAGGGCTTCGAGTGCAGCCCGCACACCCTCATAGGCCAGAAGCTCCTCAGGGGCCTCATGTTGCAGCAGCACACCCAGCACCGCCTGCGCTTCATGGCAATGCCGGGAGTTGGTGTTCCATATGACACAGAAACGCAGCAGGGCCTCTGTGGGCAATAGGGACAGTCATGGACCTGCCAGGCTATTCCACCCTCCTCTTGCTCACCATGCCACCTTTGCTGATTGGCTCCTGCCCACATGCCCAGGACCTTTCTGGTCTTGCCGCAGTTGGAGCACAGTGGTTTCTAGCTTCTCAAAAGCCTCTGGGTCCCTTCGAATGGCTGTGGGAGGAGGTAATTCTGAGCTCCAGGAAGGGGTTCAATGATCCCCCACTCCTGCCCTGCCCCTGCGGCATGCACTGACCCTGGATAACTGTCAGCACGGTGTGTGGCCGATCCAGGGAGATGGCCAGGCCCAGTGCTCGCAGGTACCGCTTTTCGTGGAGCAGGTTGTCCAGTTCTTGCTGCCTGGAAGTGAGAAGGGAAGGATAGGGCCACCTGTACTCTGACTGGGGCTGAAGGTAGAGTCAGGAGACCTGCACCTAGCACCTGTTGGTGTGAGCCCAGCCCCCAGGCCCAGCCATAAAGCAAGGACATGCAGACACTCTTTAGTTGACGGGGGTGCTGCTCCAGAGTCTGTGCTTACTTGACTACCTGCTCCTCCCGCTTGGCCTGCTCCTCTGCCTGTTCTGCTTCGGTCACATCCTGGGATCAGAATGGGGTTAGACATGTGTCCCTATTCCCTGCCCTGCCCATCCCTCCCTTCAGGGACTACAACCTTCCAGAGAATGACTCGTGAATCGCTGGCACCAGTGAGGGCGTGGTCATCTAGTTGGCTGCAGTGTAATCCCCAGACCTTGTCCTCATGGGCATCCAGTGTTCGTACACATTCGTTGTTCTTAATGGTCCAGAGCTTCAGGAGCCCATCGGAGCCACTGGGTTTGGGATGGAGGGCCTCAATGGGAAAGGCCTGCTCCCCACCCTACCCCCACCTCCACCCAACCCCTGGCCCACTGACCTGGACAGCAGCTGTGTGCCACGGCTCACAAAGGCCACTTTGAGCACAGAAGCATCATGCCCCTCAAATGTCTGTGGGGGAAAGATGCAGACATGAGATGTCATCTGGTGACATGTCACCGGGAGGACCTGGACCAGAGGGGATGTTGCTTACCTTGAGGCAGCTGAAGTCCTGAAGTGACCAAAGCTTGATGGTGCCATCAGCCGAGGCTGTGGCCAGCACCTGATCCATGGGTGAGAACTGAACACACCAGAGGCCACGTTGGTGGCCTGAGAAAACACCCAGAAGCTGGCACTGTGGCAGGGCCCAGAGTTTGGCTGTGCGGTCCTGTGAGCCTGTGGCCAACAGCTTGTCGTTGGGAGCGACAGCCACACTGTTGATGTCCTGGTGATGGGAAAAGACGGTAACTCAGACCACTACCCCAGCAAGGGGTTGGCCATCCCCATGCCAGGGCCATGTATAGTCACCTTGTTGTGACAGCGCTGGGTGGCCTGGGCCTGCAGAAGGATGGGTTCACTGTCTAGGGCAGTACTCTTGGACAGCAGGGCTTTAGGGAGGGGCCACAGCTTCACAGTGCAGTCCTGACTGCCCGTCACCAGAAAGGATTCCTTTAGCCTGCAGCCCAGTAGGAAAGAGGATACTGCTGAGGCCCAGATACCACTGTCAGCATATCACAGGAATGGTCTCATGGATCATGAGACCAGAGGGACTGTTCAAGGATGCAAATTGGCTCTGATCCTCTGGATGCACCACCTACTCTCAGTGCCCCATAACCAGCAACTTGGTACCCCCAGGGGACCCAAGCCCTAGCAGGGGTTGCCTTTCCTCGTTCAGTGCCATCCTCTCCACCATGATGCCCTCCCCACTTTGGCTACCCAAAGCTACTTCAAGGAATCCCCTCATGGTACCAGGGCTCTTTGGGCCCATTTTCTGTTCCTTGGGCTAGAGCCTTAAAGAAAAAGGCCAAAGCTGCTACCTTTTCCCCTCACCAGTGAGCTGGAACCTTGTTAGAGGCTTGGGTTTCCACCTTTTTTAAACCTCTGAATCCAGCTGTAACCCCACTACCTGGAGCAGCAGATGGTTCCCACACTGTGTGTGTGTCCAGAACCCTGAGCCACACAGGACACCCGGCCAGCCTTGCTCATCCTCCAGATGCGGATGCTCTGATCCTGGGAACAAGAGGAGTCGAGAGAGGTTGGGCTGTCATCCTATTGCCTTCACTTTCTTTCCTGGAGGGCTTGTGTCTCCACACCTTTTGAAGGACTGACCTTGGCACAGCTGGCAAAGAGCCACCCCTTTCGGAACACATCCAGGGCCAGGACAATATCTATGAAAGAGAAGGCAGTGGTCAGAGATCAAGTATGCTAAAGTAGTAGGGGGTGGGCAACAATCAAACCCAGAATGGGGCCCCAGGGCTATCAGCAGGCTCCACTTACCTGTATGGCCATGGAGGATCTGGCAAGCTGATGTCTGTAGCTCAAATACTTTCAGACAGGGGCTGTTGGAGGCCACAATAATGTGGGAGTCCTTGGGCCCAAGGAACCGGACATCCAAAACTTCCTCACTATAGCCTGCAAACTGGAAGGGTCAGGAAGGACATGAACCAGCGCCTTTATGAGTAGAAGCCTGGTACCCTCAGCCTGGGCTGGGCAGGGGCATGTGCTCACCTGTTTCAGCAGCTCTAGGGAGCATGCTTCATAGAGTAGTAGGTTGTGGTCGGCAGTGACACTGAGGAGCAGGCCAGTGGCACGGGCCAGGGAACAGTGGGTCAATTCTCGCCCTGGGCCTGGCAGCTGTGGCTGGGTATACACACACTGTCCAGAAGCTGCTTCCCACACACGCAGTATGCCTGTGTGGGGACAGGGCTGCTGGGACTCACAGACTCACAGGCCTACCCCAAATCTCATGGCCTGCCTGTGGCCAGCCCCATGTACCTTGGTCACCAGCTGTCAGGAAGTGTAGTCCCGAGTTCTTCACACCCAGTGCAGGAGCTGGCTCCTCGGGCAGCAGCACAGCAGCCTCTATACTCTAGGGATGCACTAGTTCAGAGGCTGCAGCTATTCCCCACTCTACCACTGGCCCCCCTCACTGGCCCTGGCCCACAGCTGCCCCTACCTCAAACACTGGCACAGTCTTTGTGATCTGGTACCTCTGAAGGTCCCAGACAATGCAGATCTTGTCACGGCCGGAGCTGGGGAGAAACAGATCCCTCAGTTCTGGAGTCTGAGCCTTGGTACCCACTGTCTGAGTTTTCCCTGCCTCTCAAGGCCTGCATGGTCTTGCCTGCCACCCACCTCAGCATGCTGTGGCCATCGGCGCTGAAGGCCAGGGAGGTGACGGCACTATAGTGGGCGGTCAGCTTGGCCAGGCACGAGCGGTCCTGCAGTGACCACACGCGAATGGCAGCATCCGCAGCTGAGGAAAAGAGCAGCAGGCGAGTGGGGTCCGGGTGGAAGGCCACCAAACTGCAGGTAGGCAGGGAATGAGTGAACTGTGCCACACAAAGTCGGTGCCTCTGCTCCCCACCCTCTGCTGCCCCCACTCACTGCACAACACCAGGTGAGCCCCGGAGGTGGTGTGTCCCATAGTGCCGCACAACATCCCAGACTCGCACAGCCCCATCACAGCCCCCTGCAGGAACATGTTTGAGGTGAGGGAATGGGTATGTCCAAACCCCCTGCCTCTGTCCCTTCCAACCCCCGCTGCCCAGCTGGGGCCCTACCTGTAGCTAGCAGTGTGGATGTGGGGTCGAAGGCCATGGTGGCCACAGGGGCTGTGTGTATTGCTTTCCACAGGCGGGTAACACTACCTTCTCGCCAGGCCCACTGAGCCAATAGCAGTGCCCGGCTGGCTGTCACCAGCACCTAAGGGAGGGTACAGTTCAGCCTGAGGGTGAGGTACTCTTACATCTCACAGTGTGGGAAAGAAGTATCAGAGCTCATCTCCTGCCCCTGCCTCACATACCTCATCGTCAGGGCTGAGGTCAAAGGTAGTGATGTCTTCTTGGTCCTCCTAAAGAAAAGAACAGAACAGAGTGCCATGACAACAGGCTGCCCTTTTTTACTAGAGTCCTCCCGCCCCCGGCTCACCCTATTCTCACCTGCTCTAGGCTCTGTAGCACAGTCCCGGAGGCCACATCTAGGACATTGACTCTGGTACCACAGGCACAGAAGAGGTGCTGGCCTGTCTGGTCCAGCTGGGGACACAGAAGTCTCAGATAAGGCAATACTAGGCAACCCTATACAGACCCTGCCTTCCCCTCCACCCAGTTCATTTTCCGGGATGGTACCTGTGCTTTCCCACCCTTGTAGAAAGGCTCAATCTTGCGCTCCACAGCATAGCTGGGAAGAGAACAAGGGAGTAGGTGATCACCCACTCTTAGCCACCAGTTCCTAGTCCTGGGCTGAGTGCTCTCCCAGAGGTGAACCCAAAAAGTCTTTGCCCTTGCAGGGTTCCAGGGCAGCAGCAGGCAACCCAGAGGGACAAGTAACTTTGTGGGTGGGTGGCACTACTCTTATGCTATGGATAGGTTGAGATCCTGGGCTGGTGGGTGATCTTCATGGGGTCTTGCAGCAGTAAGAGGTGGGCCTGAGTCAAGCAAAGCAGCCCAACAGCAGTCTTCAGACCAAGGGCCCTTGAGGGCCCCCTGCTGGCTGATGGAGGCCATCCCTGGGCAACTGAATCTAGGGCACTATGCTTCCCAGCATCTTCCCCCTTGGTTCCAGCACCCCTCCTCTCCACCCTAGATCCCTCTATTTCTACCTTTAACTGACCTTCCTCCCCAAGCAGCTGTCATTTCTGTGACCTCACTCATGCTGTCCACCAGCCTCTTTCCTCCCTCTCCACTCTGGTTCGGACCACTGCAATCTCCTCCAGATAGCTGCTCCAACCTCTTCACAGGGCATGCTACCTACTCTCAATCCTGCTCCCAGCTACCTCCTGTGCAACGATCTCATTAGCCTGCTTAAAAGCCTCCCCTCTCCTAACAAAGTCTCTAAGACTTTGCCCAGAAGGGTCTCTGCCCACCTTTCCTTGCTCTCTGAGTCCACACAGCAGGCCCTTGCTTCTGGCCTGGGCCCCCTGACATCTTCTATCCCCTGTATATGGTCTGGCCCTCTCTTCAGATTCCAGGGCTGAGCCAACACCACTCCACAGGAAGTCTGCCTGCCACACTGCGTACCAGACAGCTCTCCAACCGTGCTGTTAATACCACTAAATCTATGCTAGTGCTTGTCAAGGCGCATAGTCACTGATAGAAATGATTTATCCCAAGAGACTACACTACAGCTACAGGGCCAGGGCTGAGTTTATTCCCAGTACTAGTCATTTAGCACAGGCTGAGGGTCTGAAGGATCACAGGACTCACGGCCTTCCTGTGGACCCACCCACCTCCTGACCCTTTCTGCTTTCCAGAGAAGTGGGTCAACAGGAGAGACCTCTCCAGGCCGCCTGCAAACAGATAGGCCTTCGCCTCCTGCCACCACTCAGGACCAGCCCCGACTTGTGCTCCACTCGCCGCTTCCCTTTCCTCTGGGATTCCTTGTTCCCACTTCGCAGAACTAAAAGAGGCTCCTCGTCTAAGCAAGTAAAGGACACCTGGTACGCCTAGCCTGTCCCCCCTCCCCCGCGCCGAGACAGCAGTCCGTGAGTCGGTGCCGGCTCTCCAGCTTTCCATCGCCGTAGCCTCTTCCACGACCCTGCGGGCCAGGTGTCCTCTCAGACCCGAAAGGGTCCCCAGTCCCCCGCTGGCATCGCTCCAAGCGGGTCGCGATCGCCTCCGTTACTCCAGCAGCAAACCCGTGCCCCTCCGGAGCCAGGCTTACTTGGCCTTAAAGCGGCCCACTCCCGCCGCAGTTTCGGCCATGCTGTTCCCGACGTCACTGTCCGGCTCCTACACTGCCGCCGCTTGAGGAAGACCCGCGTGGCACGCCAAACTCTCGGCGCGCAGAGATGACATCATGATCCGAAAATACTGTGACGTCATCAGAACAGCGCCGTGGGCGCCACCTTTGTTGTGGGCGATGGCTGCTACGTCCGGAAGCGGAAGCCGGTGGCGAAGTTTCCAACCTGCGGGGTGCGGTGTGCGGGGGCATCGCCAGTCATCTGGCATTTTAATGGAAGTTTAAAAAGGCCAATGGAAGTGTTTATTCTTGCTGCTCAGCACTGTGGGGTTTGCTGCCCTGTGGGCCAGTCAGTGAGTGAGTAGAGTCAGAGACAACGAATAAATCAAGTCGGGTAGCTTTAGAGTCACTCAAATATTTATTATCTTTTTTGTGCAAAACGCTGCTTTAATCACTTGGGAAATACGGGAAATTGAAATCCCTGCCCTCCTGTAGCTCACTTTTCAGTGGGCAGAAGAGAGGATGGGCAGAGGAGGCAGGGAATATTACACTAAATGACTAGGGCTGTGGAAACAGTTTCGCAAGACATGGGACGGAGATGCAGTTTACTTTCTTTTTCTGTTTTTTTTTTGAGATATTCACTGTAGTTCAGGCCGGCCTTGAACTCACTATGTAGCCCAGGCTGGCCTCGGACTCGCAGCCTCCGGAGTGCTTGGATTACAGGCATGTAGCACCACGCCCAGCTAGGAAGTACAATTTTAAATGGGGTGAAGTAGGTTGTACTGAGACGGCGACACCTAAGCAACTGTAGTGAAGCATGGAGCCCTGTGGTTTTCTGGCAATCGTGCTGATAGTGTGATGGTGGGAGAGACAGAATCCAAATTCTTAAATATGTCGAACAAATAATTCCAAGAATCTACCCAATGGTAAAAGAATAAGCAACTGCACTTACTGAAGTTAATGGGGAAGGTGTATTCAGGGCGTACAGGTTCATGCCAGCAGAAACAAACCAGGTAGCGCATACAGAGGAAAAAAGTGGTGACTGGACAGTGGTGGAATAAAGAGAAGATAAATCAGGCTTTTGGATTTAAAAGATGTGTACTTCAACCAGGTGTGGTGATGCACACCTGTAATCCCAGCACTCAGGAGGCCCAGGCAGGACAATCACTTTGAGTTCGAGGCTAGCCTAGACTACATAGTGAGACCCTGTGTCAAACAGATAAACAAACGAAAAAACAAACAGGACACTGGCTGCCTCTAAGGGACGGTGAAAGAAGGCAGGATCTTTGTGAGCTATGATGAGGGCAGCCTGAGAGAGTTGATCATTTAGTACCACTTACTATTATGCTGGTAAAACAGATGTGTAGGAAGGAGACTGGGAGAGGAGATAAGACTTCCACAAGGAAAGACCTTGAGTGAAAAGGGGAAAGTAGGCAAATGGAGAGTAAGAGGAAGAGCTTTCCAGGAGGGAGAATAGCCAGTGCCAGGACCCAGTGGGGAGTAGGAATGGGAGACAGATCTAATAAACACAAAGGAAGGCTGGGGATTTAGCTCAGTGGTAAGAGTGCTTGCCTAGCAAGCTCAAGGCCCTGAGTTCGATCCCCAGCACAAAATATAAATAAATAAACACAATAAATAAACACAAGGGAAAAAGGTTAAAGTGCCCTGGAGAAGCTGGGCATGGTGGCACATGCCTGGAATCCCAGCACTCAGGAAGTTGAGGCAGGAGGATGGCTGCAAGTTCAAGGCCAGCCTGGGCTACATAGTGAGACCTTGTTTTAAAAAAACAAAACGATGGGTTGGGGATTTAGCTCAAGCGATAGAGTGCTTGCCTAGCAAGCACAAGACCCTGAGTTTGTCCTCAGCACGCCTCCCAGAACAAAACAAAAAAACAAATTCCAAAATACCGAAAAAGTGCCTCGGGGTGTGTTTGTGAGAAGAGAGTAATGCCTGGGGAGGTCAGCAGGGCTAAAGTGTGTGACAGGACATGATAACCAGCAGGCACAGAGGGGCAAGGTGGGTCAGGCCTGGGCTCCACATTTATTTACCCCTCTATTTCCAAAGCACCTTGGCCCTGTGCTCCCCACACCTCAGCCCCAACACTGTTTTCTGAGGGGCCATCAGCTTCGCGTGTGGCATCCTCTTCCAAGAGGTGGCTGAGCTGGGCCAGTTGCCGGCGTATGAGGCTGGAGGCACGATGCACTCGGCGTACACGCTGCAGCAGTCCCTGCAGCAGCACCTGGCTGCGCTCCTGTCTCTCACTCCAGGCCTCTCGCAGCTTGAGGTAACAGTTGTAATGAGCAAGTTCTGCTGTGCCCAGGTTGGCCCCACAGCCCAGGGGGCAGCGCTGCTGGCCACCCTGCTGGCAGTGCTGCTGATGTTCAGCCAGGGCACCACGCAACACCCTTGCAGAGCAGCCTTCGTTGGGGCAGGCCATCAGCTCAAACGGGCATGAGTCTTGGTGCCCTTTGCGGTGGGCCAGGGGGCATGTCACCAAGCAGCCAGCTTCAGCGTTCTTGCACTGGAGGTATGAGAGCTTTGTGTGAGCCAGACTAGGTGGGGCACTGCTAGCTGGGCACCTCATGGAATCCCATCTATGATATTATATTCCCCTGAACCAAGAACCAGTGAACCAGAAGCCTCCTGAGAGTTTCTAACTCTAGAGAGAACAGGTGGGAAATACCTGGGAGGTGGGGAGATCTTAGATGTTTAAGAATAGAGAAGTATGAGGGGTTAAAATTGTAGCTCAAATGGTGGAGCACTTGCCTAGCAAGTGCTAAGGCCTTGAGTTTGATCCCTAGCACCACCCACCCACAAAAATAGGGAAGTAGGTGGCCAGCTTGGTCTGGTGATTGGTGTGTTTGTCAGGTTTTTTTTTTTTTTAATAGTGCTGAAGATTGAAACCAGGATTTTGTACTTGCTAGGCAAGTTTTCTATCACCGAGCTACACTCTTAGCCCTCAGGGTGGTTTTTTTTTTTTTTTTTTTTTTTTTTTTGGTGACAAGGTCTTGCTCTGTAGTCCAGGCTATGATGACCACTCACTATGTTTTGTTTTTAAAATTCTTAGTTTCCAGCAAGGTGTGGTGGTGTATGCCTGTAATCCCAGCACTCGGGAATTTGAGGCCAGCCTGGGATACATAGCGAGCTCAAGGCCAGCCTAAACTACACAAAGTGATACCCTGACTTTTTTTTTTTGATGCTGGGGATCGAATTTATAAATCCCCAGCTGTTTTGTTTTTTAAAACAGGGTATCAGGGGTGGGGATTTAGCTCAGTGGTTAGAGTGCTTGCCTTGCAAGCACAAGGCCCTGAGTTTAATCCCCAGCACCAAAAAACAAAACAAAACAAAACAAAACTCTTAATTTCACCATCTGTAAAATTAAGGGGTTGAAGAGTAATGACCAGCACAGCAGGAACTTCATCCTCTAAAATTCCCATTTACAGCCAAATTCCAGCATCTCAGAAAGAGTAAGTTGTCTTAATTGCAGGGCAAGTAAATGGTACAGTCATGATTCAAATTTAGCCAGGTTTGCTGATCCCTGGGCTGCACTGGGTTCTTTTTTTTTTTTTTTTTTTTTGGTGCTGGGGATCGAACTCAGGCCCTTGTGCTTGCAAGGCAAGCACTTTAACCAGTGAGCTAAATCCCGCACTGGGCTCTTTTTGAAGATGGGTTCTCCTTCCCCCTCTCCCTGCTCTGCCCCACCCCCCCAAAGGTAATGAGAGTGGATGTGCACAGCTACCTTGACTTCTAGATGGCCAATGGTTTTCCGGAGTTTATTCACATGAACCATTTTTTTTCTTTTCACCTCTTTCCTGCAGCACGGACAGGTGTTTTGTCTGGAACAAGGCAGGAGTAGAGTTGATTGATAGGGGTGGGAAGGGGTTGGAGGTAACATGGCTGTTTGGTCTACTCTTCACCTACAATGGGTGATCCAGGTGGTCCCTTCTCCAGCTAGAGAAGGCTTGGTGTGTGTGTGTGTGTGGGGGGGGGGAGCTTTCAGCTCCAGGGCTGGAAGCCAAGGATTACAGACACTGAGGAGTGAGGAAACCCATACGCTTTAGTGTCCTGGGATTTGTGGCAGTCTTACAGCCACTGGGACTCAGTGTTTGGCAAACATTCCCATTCTGGGCTACACTAATGGCCCCCCTTGCCCTCCCATCTCCCTGGGTACCCTGAGGCACCTGGCTAGCCAGTGGAGGATGCATTTTTTGCAGAAGATGTGGCTGCATGGCAACCTCATTGGCTTCTTGAGAACCCCATGGCAGACAGAGCACAGGAACTTGCAGTCAGGAGGGCTGGCAAAGAGGTTGAGATCATACCCACCACTCTGCAAAGGTCAGGTCAATATTAGGCCTCACTGGGACCAGGCTCAAGTGCTTCCCACTCCACATACCCAGCAAGACCTCAACAATCTTTGGGAGGGAAGAGTCCCATGTAGGAGTCAGCACTACTTAGAGGATACAGTTGTAGGAGTCAACTCCTAAAACTACCAATTGTGGCTGGTGAAGCTTGCATGGCCCTGAGACTCAGCTAGAGCATCCTGAAAGGCTTCCTCCTCATACAGGGACGGTAATCCATTGTCCCTTCTTTCTGAATAGGTAAGCTCTGTCCCTGAACTGCTGGGCATCTGTCCAGAGTTGGGTATATTATCTCAGAACTGGAAGCAGGTGGGCCCCAGGCTTACCATGATCTGTGTCTGGATGGCAGCTCCACTGACACCAGGGCTCAGGAGCCTCCATTTCACAGCAGGTGTAGGGTGACATCACAGTGGCATTGTCCACTGTGACAGCTCAGGCCTATCACAGTTGTGGCCCAGGGATCACAGGGACGCTGCACCACCTAGTCCTTGCTGCCTTCTCCAAAGATGACTAGTAGTACAGCCCCAAGTCAGGACAGATCTCTCCTTGCCTTGTTTGTGGCTCACCTCCAGGCAGAACTGAGCAGGGAACCAAAGTCAGCAAAATCACAGGAACTGCTGCCTCCCATAGTCCTGCCTAAGTAGGCAGATCTTCAACAGCTTTGGGATTTTAGACATTCAACCATGGTTTATCTTCACTAACATCCGACACTGGCTCCATGGAAGAGTAGCCCTGCTTCCCCATCCAGAGCAGGTTGACCACCTGAGTAAACCTGTGAGGAAGAGCCTGGCTATACATGCTCCTGTGGTTCAGGATCATTGGAATGCAAGCTATCTAAGCCTAAGGAGTGCCAACCCTTTCGGGAGTTACAGAACAGGGACCCACTAAAAACTCATGAATTATGAACTCCACTTTCCCAACCTTGTTCCTGGTCTGGTGGCCCGGCTTCCCCCACCTTAGCCCAGACTACTTCACCTATCGGTGTAAAGGTTATGTCTGATACACGGATACAGACCTAGTTTTCAGACTAGGTGACAAGTGGGCGTCACCTGCCAGCCTCCCAATCGTTATCTTCGTGGGACCCAAGGCAGAGAGGTGGGCTGGTGTGGATGAAGACATCCACTAGGGCTCACCCAAGCCACGAGGGGGACAAATGCATCTTTCAGATGGACAGTTAGGGAAAAGCCTCAAGAACAGTCACATGGGGAAAATTCAGAATTTTATTTGAAAAATGGAGATAATCGAACTCTCCTGCTCACGCGGTCCTAGCGGCGTCGGCCTCGGGGTGACTCGGGGTCCTGTGGAGAGAAAAAAGGGGTCAGAGGTCCAGGGCCGGGGTCAGACCGCGCGTGCGGCAGCCGGGGCTGTCGGGGCCGGGGTTTCACCGTCCCACACTGGCAGTGGGCGGTGAGCTTAGGCCCCTGGAGGCTCTAGGCGCTGAATCTCACCCACGACTATGGCCAAAGCCGAGGGTGATTTTCAACAAACGCCGGGCTCCAAGCTACGAGCAGGTAAAAGGGACGGTTCATCAGCTTGAACATACCTAACAAAGTTGAAATTATACGGCGCCAAAATCGAAAGAACTACGGACCTTGGGCGCGCACAATTATAGTAGCTCACCCTCAACTGCGCAGGCGCAGATCGAGGCCCTCGCAGGGCAGGCAGAGCTAATCACAGTCACCGATGGGCTCTCGGCGCGTTCGGGGCGGGGCAACAGAGATCTCGCGGCGTTTGGTGGCGTATAAAGGTTTCTTCTCGGACCGTCCCGTTCTTCTTCGTCGGAAAAACACGTGAGTTTTTCTGAGGGTTATGGCGGCGGTTGTCCAGTGCGGTGGGGATCTGCGGACATCCGGCCAGAGCCGGGCCTACGGAAGCGGGCCGGGGCGGTCAGGGCGTCCGAGGCGGCCGGAGAGGCCTGAGCCCTATTGACTTTCTTGTCGCTTTCTGCAGCAAATGGCGGATGACGCCGGTGCAGCGGGAGGGCCCGGAGGCCCCGGGGGCCCAGGCATAGCAGGTCGCGGCGGCTTTCGCGGAGGCTTCGGCAGTGGTCTTCGCGGGCGCGGACGCGGGCGCGGCAGGGGCCGGGGCCGAGGTCGCGGGGCTCGGGGCGGTAAGGCCGAGGACAAGGAGGTAGGTTTGGCCGCGGGCGGAGCTGGTTTTGGGGTGGTGCCTCAGAAACGGCCCTGCTCATCGGCGTCTTTCTCCCCAGTGGATTCCTGTCACCAAGCTGGGCCGGCTGGTCAAGGACATGAAGATTAAGTCCCTGGAGGAAATATATCTTTTCTCCTTACCAATCAAGGTACTGATGCGACCCGCCAGCCTCCGTCCCGGAGCCTCATTTGGGCGGGGGAGGGGGGTGGCAGAGGTCCAAGAGAGAGGGCCTCTCTTGGAGAGGTGGGGTTGCCAGAGGGCGTAGGTTCGTTGATTCAGCTATGCTTGAGTAAGAGGACTTCACTTGGAGTAAATAAAGAGGCTGCCTATTTCATGGTAGGAAGCCTGGTGATGTTCCACCACCGCGGTCCCTGAGTGATTTGGTGTTCTTTCTTTCTTAAGGTTTTTAACATCTCTGCCAAAACATTTTGTTTGTTGCAGGAGTCTGAGATTATTGACTTTTTCCTGGGCACATCCCTCAAAGATGAAGTTCTGAAGATCATGCCCGTACAGAAGCAAACTCGTGCTGGCCAGCGAACCAGGTTCAAGGTATCAGGACTATTTTATGCCTTGTTTGGGCCCTTTGTATCAAAGGGGTGGGTGATTCTCTCCACTCTGCACGGTTACACTAGTTGTTGTGTGACTTTCGTACCGGGGAGAGAAAGAAAAGAGCTCTTTGGGACCTTGGACTGGCCTTATGGTGGCCTTTCTTTCCTTGAAGAGCACAACAGGCTTTGGATGGTGGTGGGTACCTAATCCGGTGGAGAACCACCAGCTACCTCACAGTCTCTTCACAGGCATTTGTCGCCATCGGGGACTACAATGGTCATGTTGGTCTGGGTGTAAAGTGCTCCAAGGAGGTAGCCACTGCTATTCGTGGTGCCATCATCCTGGCCAAGCTCTCCATTGTCCCTGTGCGGAGAGGCTACTGGGGGAACAAGATTGGGAAGCCCCACACTGTCCCTTGCAAGGTAGGCTGAGTGGTGGCGAGTGACAGGCTTGCAATGGAGGTGTCTTTTGGCCCTTATTCCTGATTGCTTTCTCAGGTGACAGGCCGCTGTGGTTCTGTGTTGGTGCGACTGATCCCTGCCCCTAGAGGCACTGGCATTGTCTCAGCCCCTGTACCCAAGAAGCTGCTGATGATGGCTGGTATTGATGACTGCTACACCTCTGCCAGGGGCTGCACTGCCACCCTGGGCAACTTTGGTAGGTGGACTACTCAAGGGCTTGGCAGTGCGTACTTCTCTCAGCTCCGCTGGATCACACAAGCCCAGTGTGTGCTTGGCGTATTTTACGGGAGAGAGAGGAAGGCCCTCCTAATGCACGACAGACCTGCCCCAAAGTGGCCTCTCTGTTCCTAGGAGTGCAACAGCTTCTGGTTTGGGGGTGGGCAGCTTCTCAAATCAGGCTACCCACCCTCCTTCCCTGATGTTTCTTCCCCAGCTAAGGCCACTTTTGATGCCATCTCCAAGACATACAGCTACTTGACCCCTGACCTCTGGAAAGAGACTGTGTTTACCAAGTCTCCGTACCAGGTACTGCAACTGTTAACCTGACAGTCGCTTGCTTTGTCATGAAGTTGGGGGATTTTTTTGGTCATGTAAGCCTAGGGGTTGTGTGTCACCACAAAACTTTTTATCTTTCTAGGAATTCACGGACCATCTTGTGAAAACCCATACCAGAGTCTCTGTCCAGAGGACTCAAGCTCCAGCAGTAGCTACAACATAAGGGTTTGCACAAGAAAAATAAAGTGAATGAAATCTGTCAATGGTTATCTTTTTTTGGCCTGTCTCCCATACATTTAGTGATGGTTTACATTTGGAAGGGCCTGGTATGATTAGGGACCTGGAGATAACAGCAGAAACAGGCAGTTTGTACCACTTTATTTCAGCAACACAAGAGTCAGTCAAGGGGTGCTCACAGGTTAGGCTTCAGGCAGCAGCAGCCTCCTTGGCAGCCTTTCTCTCTGCCAGCATCCTCTGCTTCTGCTTTGCCAAGCACTTTCTGGCAGAATAATGGGCTCCCAGGTCATTATCTGGGAAACAAGCAGAATGGGTGGGTGGGTAGCAACCCAGTTCACTCAAATCCCACGGAGAACTAGTGTCTTACATTGCAGAGGAAAAGCTAAATAGGTAAGATAAGTCCTGTACAGTGACAAGAACCACAGTTGTGAGGACAATGGATAAGGTGGTGGCATATCAGGGTAAGAGCAGCTGGGGGTTGGGTCAGGGTGGGAGCTCACTCACAGCGGTCCTGGTAGGCTTTAGCCACCTGGGTGAACTGTTCAAGTTCCTTGGCACAGTTCTGCTGGTAGCTCTCTCCTTCCCTCTGCTGACAGGCCTTAAGCCTCTCTTGGATGATATTGACAATTTGTTGATCAACTTGACTGGAAGAAAAAGACTGTCTAAGGAGGGGGCAGGGATAAAGTGAAAGCAGGACCTTGGGGCCCTATAGTCTGCCTCACCTTGAGGAACACTGGCTGGAAGAGGCCATCCCATGGCATCCCCAGGAAATTAAGCCCCACTCTTAGCATTCCCTGCTGTTCACTTACTAGTCCCTTCTCCATTGCATCTCGGCTTCAAACATGCACAGGACATCTTTCTCCTTGCACTCTGTTATGTCTGGCACACGACGGTACTCCCGGTGATAGTAATAGTATCTGTTCTTGGCATGCTGCTGCTCTATAAAATCTGCAAAGAAACCCCAGACTCAATTGCCTCATAAATTTGGATTTCAGATTTCATTCACTGAGAAGCGGGCTAGTCTCTAAATGGGAGTTTTTACACAGTTGTACTCTGAACAAGTGTAGGTCAACACTGTCCTGTGAAAGTGGGCTACAATTGATGCCCACTACCCTGAGAGTTTCAGCTGCACTATCTCTCATTGTCATGCCCACAACAACCCCACAGACAAGATCCTTCTCATTCACAGATAGGACCAGGACTCAGAAGCAGCTAGGGAATTGCGGGACAGGATTCAGAACCCAGTTCTGCAAGCCCACATCCCCAGCACAAGGATTCCCCCTGTGTAGACAGAGGCCCTGATAAATGTCACTCTGAACTTCTGGCTGAACTCGTGTATCCAAACTGTTCTAAGATGTGCTTGCCTTGGCAGCACACATACAAACTGTTCGAAGATACTCCAAGAAAGGAAGCTAGCTCCACTGCACCTGACTTTTGAAGGTCTGTAGATTCCATCCTCCCTAACCTGCCTGGCATGGTGGTGCAGGCCCATAGTCCCAGCTCTGGGAGGATCAAATAGGATGGCTTGAGCCCAGAGATTCTAGGTCAGCCTAGGCAAAATAAAGCTCTGGTCAAAAGCAAAAACAAACCAGGTGTGGTGGTGCACACCTGTAATCTCAGCACTTAGGCAGCTAAGGCGGGGCCACTGCAAATTCGAGGCCAGCCCAGACTACATAGTCAATTCAAGGCCAGTCTGAACTACACAGTGAGATCCTGTCAAAACAAAACGAAAAAAAAGCACCACCACTAACCAGTAATCCCTAACATCAGGAAGGGAGAAAACACCACCACCACCACCTGAGAATGCTATGCACCCCAAATGTTTTCCTGTTACACAAATGAATTGCTTCACTTAACGGATGAAGTGCTTGGCACTTGTGACTGATGGCACAGTGTGCCCTTGCTGCTGCCCACAAGGCTGGCAAACAATCACAAAGAGCCGCATGGAGCATTCTCTGGTTGGGACGAGAAATGAACAACGGGGCACTTCGGCTATCATCCTAGCACCAGCGATCACACTGCATGTGAAGACCTGTATCCTGAATGGGGCTTCTAACCATCCCGAGAACATGCGGGTGGTTAGGGAAGAATGTTCAACACAGGCTTCCTTTGCACACTGAGCAAAGTGTGCTGCGGGGTTGGGGTGGGGTTTAACAAGCTCAGGGGCTCAGATGATTTAAATGCAAACAATCTCTAATACAAAGGAAGGCTGAGGGGCTGGGGATTTAGCTCGGTGGTTAGAGTGCTTGCCTTGCAAGCACAACGCCCTGAGTTCGATCCCCAGCACCAAAAAAAACAAAAACAAAGGAAGGCTGAGAACGCAGGCCAGCGGTCCCTCCTTGGTATGGCGGAGGGTAGGGAAGGCCCTGGGAAGGGCGCCGGGTGCAGTGAGGAAGCCAAACGAGTCAACGGAGCTCCGGGGTTTCCTGGAGGGGGGCGGCAGGGGAGCGAAGTTTAGAGTACACGAGGAGGGTCAAAGGAGGCAACGGAGCTAGGGGGTTTCTAGATAGTCGCGGGGCGCCTGGACGCGGGGGCGATGGGGCACTAGGGGGTCCCCTCAGGGCGGGCGGAATCCAGGGCTCGTACCTCTCACGAGGGTCACAGGCCGGTCCACGAGAAGGTCGAAGGCCTTGGTCAAGTAGGTGATGGGGTTGGGCAGCGACGTCTGCGGCGAGGGCGCTGGCGTGCGGCGCGGGGGTTCAGGGTACACGTCCTTGTCGTAAGGGTCCGGCATGGCAGTGAGGGCGTACTGCGAGTGTCCAGTCGCCCGTGTAGGGCCTGCTCTGCCGCTCTTCGCCTTACCGAGGACACCGGAGCCCTGCGCCTGCGCAGTGGGGCGGACACGGCGCCTGCGTAGTGGGTGTTTCGCGTTCAGGAGGCTACGGAGCATCATGGATCTTGCACCTTTCCGCGGGCGCCCCCGCGTGGGACCTGGTGCCTTTGCTCCCGCGTCCTCCTCGCAGGCTCTCCGGGGAAAAGCAGTGAGAAACAACTCTAATGGCCAGAGATGTTGAACCTTTTTTCATATATTTGTTAACCAATTGTATTTCTTCCTCTGTGAAGTGTCTGTTCATTTCTCTAGCCCATTTCTTAAATGGTTCTTTAATTTTAGGTAGTTTGATTTTTTTGAGTTCTTTATATATTCTAGATGTTAGTCCTCTGAGGAGTAGCTGGCAAAATTGCTTTCCCATGCTGTAGGTTTTTTCTTCACTCTAATGATTGATTCTTTTGCTGTACAGAAGCTTTTCAGTCTGATATAACCCCATTCATTGGTTCTTGCTGTTATTTCTTGTCCAGTTGAGGCTCTCTTTAGAAAATCCTTTCCTACACCTATGTCTTCAAATGTTTGCCTATTTTATCTTCCAGAAGGTTTAATGTTTCTGAGTTTTTTGGGGGGTGGTTGTGCTAGGGATAGAACTGAGGGCCTTACACTTGCTAGGCAAGCGCTTTACCACTGAGCTAAATCCCCAACCCCATGTTTCTGGTTTTGTTTTGTTTTGTTTTGTTTTTTGAGACAGGGTCTTGCTGTCTAGCTCAGGCTGTCCTTGAACTCACTATGTAGCCCAGGCTGGCCTTGCATTCTTGGTGATCCTCCTGCCTCAGCCTCCTGAGTGCTGGGATTACAGGCACTACCGCACCCAGCTCCCATGTTTCTGTTTTAATGTTTAGATTTTTGACCCATTTTGATTTTAATTTAGTACATGGTGAGAAGGCTAGAGATTTACCTCAGTGGTTAGAGCACTTGCCTAGCAAGCACAAGGCCCTGAGTTTGATCCCCAGCACCAAAAAAAAAAAAAAAAAAAAGTACATGGTAAGAGATAAAGGTCTAGTTTCATTCTTCTACAGATAACCAGTTTTCCCAACACCACTTTTGAGTACGCTGTCTTTCCTCCAGGGTATGCTTTTGGACCCCTTGTTGAAGATCAAATAGTTGAATATGTCTGGGGAGGTTTCTGTATCCTCTATTCTGTTCCATTAATCCACATGGCTGTTTTTTTTTGTTTTGTCTTGTTTTTTTTTTTTGGTGCTGAGGATCAAACTCAGGTCCTTGTGCTCGCAAGGCAGGCACTTTAACCACTGAGCTAAATCCCCAGCCCCTCACATGGCTGTTTTTGTCCCAGTACCATGCTATTTTTTTTTTTTTTTTGGGTACCGGGAATCGGACTCAGGGTCTCATGCTTGTGAGGCCCATGCTATTTTTTTTTTTTTTTTTGTGGTGCCGGGGATCGAACTCAGGGCCTTGTGCTTGCTAGGCAAGTGCTCTAACCACTGAGCTAAATCCCCAGCCCTACCATGTCATTTTTATCACTAATGCTTTGTAGTATAGCTTCAAGTCTGGTATTGCTATGCCACTGCCTGCTTTGCTCTTATTGCCAACATCGCTGGTCATTAGAGAAATGCAAATTAAAATGCTAAGACTCCATCTTACTCCAGAAAGAATGGCAATCATTAGGAAATCAAACAACAACAAATGCTGGTATGGCTGTGGTGAGAAAGGGACCCTCTTACATTGTTGGTGGGTATGCCAACTAGTACAACCATTATGGAAATCAATATGGAGATTTCGCAAAGAATTGAAATTAGAAATTCCATACAACCCAGTTATTCCTCTGCTAGGTATCTTCCCCAAAGAGTTTAAGTCAACATACTACAATGATACATGCATCCCAGTGCTTATAGCAGCACCATTCCTAATAGCAAAATCCTGGAAGCAGCCTGTATACCTGTCAACAGATGATTGGATAAACAAATGTGGTATCTACATATAATGGAATACTACTCTGCTATAAAGAATGACAAATTTGAGGCATTTGTAGGAAAATGGATACACCTGGAAAATTCAGAGTGAAATAAATCAGACACACAAATTTAACTACTATATAGTATTTTTCATTTGAGTGAGGCAAAGTATAAGCAAAGAAAATGACAAAGGATGGATAGAAATGGACAAGGAGATGGATCTTGTCCAATAAGGAAGTGGTTCAAGGGAACAAACATGAAGAGTGAGGAGGAAGGGAAGGGGAAGCAAGAGGAATAAAGATGTGCCATGCACAGGATTCTAATAACTCCAATCAGTGTAAACATATGTCATACCATGAGCTAAGACAGTATCAATAAGTATGTAAAAGGTGATAGGGGAACCAGAGGAGGAGTGGGGAGGGGCAGGGAAGGAGATTAGAAAAAAAAATCTGTAATATGTACATGTTACTACTCACCAAGATGATTTTAAACTGTGTGAATTGCAAACATGTACCAATAAAATATATTTTAAAAAAGAAACGACTCTTAGTCGGGAGTGGTGGTACATGCTTGTAATCCCAGCACTTGGGAGGCTGAGGCAGGAGGACGCAGGCCAGCTTGGGTTACATAGTGAGTTTTTTGTTTTTGTTTCTGAGATAGGGTTTTTGCTATATTCATAGTGAGTTTTTAAATCCAGCCTGAACTATGTAGTGAGACCCTGTCTCTAAAAAATAAAAGAAACAAAAAATAAAAAGTAAAAATAAATAAAAGAAACAATTCAGTCAGGCACTGCTATGTGCCAGGCCCTGTGTCAAGGACAGTAGGAAATGAGTTAGAAATGGCCTGGCTTTTTTTTTTCGGGGTGCTAGTGATAAAACTCAAGGCCTTGCGCTTGCTAGGCAAGTGCTTTAACCACTGAGCTAAATCCCCAACCCATGGCCTGGCTCTCACAGAAAACATAGGTTGATAGAGCACACACAACAAAGAAGTGAATGAATAACACAAAATACCAAATGCTGGGCTTGCCTAGCCCCCACAGGCTTCTCTACAGCTCTGCGGTCTCTGCCAGGGCACCTCATGGACTGGCTGAATCAGTGAGCTTGGGGCCTCTCTGGGGCAGAGTGGGAAGCAGGCCTTGTCCCGAGGCCAGCCCATAGGGAGAGGGGTGCCCCACAGTTGCCTCTTGGCCAGGGCTGTGCTGGCCACCTCTAATGTCTACACCTGGCTGTTACCAGAGAGGGCTGAGAATCTGCAGCCATCAGCTCAAGGGGACCACAGGGTCTAGAAACACAGAAACGTTGGATCTTCACGTTATGAAATCTCAGAAACACGGAATCTTTTTTTTTTTTTTTGGTACCGGGAATCGAACTCAGGGCCTCATGCTTGTGAGGCAAACACTCTAAGCACTGAGCTAAATCCCCAGCCCTAGAAGCTTAACATTTTGGTAGCATAGAACCTTAGTATCTAGTGATGGAAAAATCCTCAAATTCTAGGGATATGTTAGGCCTAGAGATCATGTGATTCTGGGGAAGCGCCTACGCTTCCAGTTAAACAGGAGGCTGAGCCAGGATTTCTTGACCCCAGGAGTTTGAGACCAGTCTGGGCAACATAGCAAGACCCCATCTCAAAACATCCCATCTCAAAACATGAAACAGCTGGAGATTTAGCTGAAGTGGTACAGCACTTGCCTAGCAAGTGCAAGGCCCTGAGTTTGATCTCTAGCAGCCCCCTGCAAAAAAACCCCCCCAAAACAAAAAACAAAACAAAACAAGAGATTTTAACTATTTTTTCATTCAAAATTTAAATTTAAAGCCAGGCATGGTGGCACACACCTATAATTCCAGCACTCAGGAGGCTGAGGCAGGAGGATTGCCAAAAAGTTCAAGACCAGCCTGGGCTACATAGTGAGTTCAAGGCCAGCCTGAACTATACAGTGAGACCCTGTCTCAAAAAACCAAAAAACAAAATAAATAAACAAAACAAACAAAACCTTAAATTTTTTGTTTTAGGAATTGAACTCGGCCTTTGCACTGAGCTACATCCCCAGCCCTTTTACATAGTTATTTAGAGACAGTCTCAATAAGTCACTGAGTTGCCCAGCCTGGGTTTGAACTTGTGATCCTTCTGCCTCAACTTCCCAGAGTGCTGAGATTACAGAGTTACCCAGCCAGGAATCATGAGGGGATACATGGTCAATCCTCCCTGCTCTACCTCCCTATCTACCTTCTCTTTCTTTTCTTTTCTTTCTTTCTTTTTTTTTTTTTGGTGCTGGGGATTGAACTGAGGGACTTGTGCTTGCAAGGCAAGCACTCTAACCACTGAGCTAAATCCCTGGCCCTCCATCTACCTTTTCTACCTGGTATGTCCAGCTCAGTCTCACAGCCCTCGAGATAGGAAGCTGGAAATTTTCAGCAAATGGGACTCAGACTCTCCTCTTGGATGCTGCCCGAGAAGAAGCCCCTCACTGGGGTACCTCGCCTCTATCAGGCCAAGCTGGTTCTGTGCTGGGAGGGTTGTTACCCCAGTTCCTGGACATAGAGGAAGGGAGGGTCAGGCCTGGCTCTGGGTGTCCCTACCCAGGCTGCTCATCTGATGCCCCACCCTGGCTTGCTTCTGGCACCGGAGACCATGCTGGCCACATGGAATGACTGAGCTTCCCTGCCAGGGTCTAAATCTGGGACCTGACTGCTGTGTGTCCTGGCCCTGCCACTCGACCTCTGTTGCCTGGTGGGGAGGTCCCTTCCTGACCTGCAGGGATCGGCCGGCTGTCATGGTCAGTGGGCTGGGGCTGAATCTGGAACAAACTGACATTCTTGGGGCACGGGGTGGTGGGTGTCACTTGACTATCCTCAAAGCAGGGACAGTCCTCCCGATTATAAGGGATGGGAGGAAGAGGCAGCAAGGGGCCAGGGCTGGGCTGCTAGGCTGAGGAGGGGCAACAGATGGACAGGTGGCAGCAGCCACCTGCCCCGGGAGATCACCCTGCCTTGGTGTTTCCCAATCCTCCCGGTCCCACCACAGAGCCCATGGAGGCAGGAAACCATTGGTGTGGAGATCCCATCCCTAAATCTGGACCCCTTGTGACCTCCTTCCTGTAAACAGACTGGACAACACTGAGGACCACCTGGCCCTCTGCTTGGAGTTTCTAGCCCATTTTCCATATCTGGGCTCTGGGACCTGCCTGATGCCATTACCAGGAGATCCCAGCTCTGACCTCCCTTCTTCTTGCCCCCCAGTCCCACCGGAAGTTCTCTGCTCCACGACATGGACACTTGGGCTTCCTGCCACACAAGAGGAGCCACCGGCACCGGGGCAAGGTGAAAACGTGGCCAAAGGATGACCCCAGTCGACCCGTGCACCTCACAGCCTTCCTGGGCTACAAGGCGGGCATGACCCATACCCTGCGCGAGGTGCACCGCCCAGGGCTCAGTGAGTCACTGTGGGATATGTGGGGGGTAGTAGAGAGACTTCCAGATGCTAGGGGGCAGAACTGCTCTCTGACTCAGCATGGGCCATGGTCCTGGAAAGGCCCCTGCCCAAAAGACTCAGGACAGTGACAGATCAGAGTGGACCCTTATTAAGCACTGACCACAGGCAACATCTTGGGTGGGTTCTGTCACTGCCTTAGTTTACAAATGAGGAAACTGGGGTTGGGGATTTAGCTCAGTGGAAGAGCACTTGCCTAGCAAGCACAAGGCCCTAGTTCAATCCCTAGCACATCCCCCAAATAAATTTAAAAAAATGAGGAAACTGAGGCACAGAGTAGCTAAGAAATTAGTCAGTAAGTGGAGGAACTGGAATTCAAAGTTGGATACCAGCCTTCACTTCAAATCATCTGACAGGATGTCTGTACCTTTGGCCATTTCTGGACTATTTCTTCCATATATATATATATGGAAGATCTTTTTTTAAATTTTATTTTGAGACAAAGGTCTCACTCTGTAATTCAGGCTGGACTTGAACTCACTATGTAGCCTAGGTTGGCCTTGAACTCATGGTGATCCTCCTGCCTCAGCCTCCTGAGTGCTGGGATTATAGACACATGCCTCCACACCCAACTGCTTTTGTTTTGTTTTGAGATAATTACAGATGCACAAGGAGTTGTAAGAAATAACCAGATACTGACATAGATACAGTCCACTCCCTTATGAAGTTTTCCCAGTTGTGCACGTACTATATGTGTGTGAGTGAGTTTTGTGTACTTTGTCACCCGTGTCAATCTAGGTACGCCTGCTTTAGTCCAAATCCAAAACATTCTCCCTGCAGGGTCCCTAGGTTACCTTGTGTGCCATGCTCTACTGGCCCTTCCCCAGGCTCCTGGCAACACTTGACCACTTTCCATCTCTCCTCATATAGATTTTTCCCTTGCTTCTTTTTTTATTGTGGTAAAATATGCATAACATACAGTGTACTGCATTGGCCATACACAGAGGCAGACAGCTGTAATCCTAGCTACACAGGAGACTGAGTCAGGAGTATGGCAATTTTGAGGCTAGACTGGGCAGTTTAGAGAGACTCTTTTTCAAAATAAAATTTAGGCTGGGAATTTAGCTCAGTGGCTAGAGTGCTTGCCTAGCAAGCACAAGGCCCTGAGTTTGATCCCCAGCACAAAAAAAAAAAAAAAAAAAAAAAAATTAAAGCCAGGTACAGTGCCTATAATACTAGTAATCTGGGAGGTTGAGGCAAAGATGGTGGGTTCAAGCCCAGGCTGGGCAATTTAGTGACTTAGTGACACCCTGTCTCACGATAAAATTTAAAAAGGGCTGGGAAACCAAGGGTGGTGAGAGGTGGTGGCACATTCCTGTAATCACAACACTCAGGAGGCTGAGGCAGGAGGATCACCGCAAGTTTGAGGCCAGCCTGGGCTACAGAGTGAGTTCAAGGCCAGCCTGAATTATATAGGGAGACGCTGTCTCCAAAAAAAAAAAAAGTGCTGGGAATGTATCTCAGTATGAAGGCATGAAGGCCCTGTGTTCTATCCCTAGTACCAGAAAATAAATAAATAAAATAAAAAAATTTAAAAAGGCTGGGATATACTGGGCATGGTGGCACATGCCTGTAATCCCAGCATTGAGGGAGGCTGAGGCAGGAAGATTATAAATTTAAGGTCAACATGGGGAATTTAGTGAAACCCTGTCTCAAAAAAAAAAAAAAAAAGAGAGAGAGAGAGAAAGCTGGGGCTGTAGCTCAGTTTGAAGACCCTGCATTTAATCCCCAGTATCACATAAAAAAGGTTAGAGGTTGGGATGTAGCTTCATTGTACAGCATTTGTCTAGCATGTGTGTGAGGCTTTGGGTTCAATCTCTAGTACTATAAAACAAAAAGATTTCCTTAATCCTTTTTAACTATTCAGTGATATTAAGTATTGATATATATATTTCTCCCAGTTTTGTCTTTGAAATTCTTATGTGTCTATCTTTCTGTTTTGTTGGTTTGTTTTTGTTTTTCTTTTTTGAGACAGCGTCTCACTCTTTAATTCAGGCTGGCCTTGAACTCACTATCTAGCCCAGACTTACCTTAGCCTCACAGTGCTGAGGTTACAGGAGTGAGCCATCATACCTGGCTCTTTAAAAATTTTTTTTTTTTTTTTTTGGTGCTGGGAATCAAACTCAGGGCCTTGTGCTTGCAAGGCAAGCACTCTAACCACTGGGCTAAATCCCTAGCCTAAAAGGGGCTGGGGATTTAGCTCAGTGGTTAAAGTACTTGCCTTGTAAGTAGAATTGGACCCGAGTTCGATCCCCAGCACCAAAAAAAAAAAAAAATTTTTTTAAAAATTTGTGTTTTGTTTCATGGAAGTGTAATCAATAATATCTGTAAAACCATGTTTTTTTCTAGGTTTTGTTCTAGGTTTCTAGAATTTATAAAAATATCTTTATAATTATTAAAAGGAGGCTTAGCCGGGTGTGGTGGCGCACATCTGTAATCCCAGTATTCTGTGAGGCTGAGGCAGGAGGACTGCAAGTTCAAATCCTTCCTGGGCAATTTAGTGACACCTTTTCGCAAAATAAAAAATAAGTCTGGGAATGTAGTTCAGTGTGAAGGCCCTGGATTCAATCCCCAGCACTACAAAGAGAGGGGGAAACGAGGGAGAGAGAGAGAGAAAGGATGCCCAATCCAATCCCATCCTTCGGAGGAGCTGCCCTGATTGCTGGCCCCACACCTCCCTAGCCCACCTTCTGTGGCCAGTTCGTTGCTCCCTTCTCCATGGGCCTCAGGAGGTCCCCTTTATAGTCCTGACCCTGGGTCTCATCTAGAAATTTCCAAGCGGGAAGAGGTGGAGGCAGTGACGATTGTGGAGACGCCACCCCTGGTGGTGGTGGGTGTGGTGGGCTACGTGGCCACTCCTCGAGGCCTGAGGAGTTTCAAGACCATCTTTGCGGAACACCTCAGTGACGAGTGCCGCCGTCGCTTCTACAAGGACTGGTGAGGGCCATGCCCCAGCTTTGTGCTGGAACCAGAGGGGTGGGTGGGTAGGAGAGGGGTCAATATTGTGTGGAAGGTAACAAAGTATATGTGTGTGGGAGAGTGCTTTCACTTCAGTAAGAGATGAACAAGTATTAAAGGGCTGAAGAGGAAATCAGGATATAGGAAAGAGAAGGTAAATAGTACAATTCTCAGGGCTAATGTGATGGAATTTCGGAGTGGGTTGAGCCTCCTAGTGGCTAAGGTGAAAATAGAAACAGCCAATTGAGAAGTTCTTGTGTATAGAAAGGTACAGTATTCTCAGGTCTCGAGTCTTCTCTGGCACTAAGTTCTGATAAGGAAGGCCCATATGCCTGGGGAACCTTGCAGACCTCTCCACACGCATACATTATGGAGACACAGGTACAGGCCGGGCCTGACCCTCTATGGGAGGTGGTGAGCTGGGCTCCAGTCAGTGCAGGCTGTGTGACCAAGGCAATCTGTTTGATATCTCAAGTCCCTCTGCTGGAATATGGGACTAGGAGTCCTCCCTAAGTGGTGGGGACTGGATTACTGAAGTGTACCCAGTGCTACACTTAGAGCAAATGACCAGCAAATGCCAGGTGTCCTGCTTTTGCTGCTTCTATCATGAATTTGTCCCTCATCTGGGGCTTAAAATCCCCAGAACCTTAGTTTCTTCATTTAGACCTCGGATAGTCATTTTCACTTTCCCAAGTTCTGATGAGGGTATAAATGGTGTCCATCAAGCCCAAGGCCTGGTGTCTGCTCGCTGTGCCTGCTGGAGGCTTCAGAAGTAAGACCAGCAGCGCAGCAATGTGGCAGGTGGGGTGGCCTCCAAGTGTGAATCCCAAGGAGGCAGGGAGAATGCCCACTTTACAGGGAGGGGAGACACGGAGGCCTAAAGAGGGGGAACCTGTGTTCAAAGATGACATTGGAACCAGCCCAGGGGCCTCAGGGCAGGCCCTACTTAGTGGGCTGCAGGTAGGGTGGGGACAGGATGGCCTGGGGAGCTGCTCTGGCTGGGACTCCTGAGTACCTCCTGTACATGGTTCAGGCACAAGAGCAAGAAGAAAGCCTTCACCAAGGCCTGCAAGCGGTGGCGAGATGCTGATGGCAAAAAGCAGCTCCAGAAGGACTTTGCCGCCATGAAGAAGTACTGCAAAGTCATTCGGGTCATTGTCCACACACAGGTCAGCCCTGCCCCAGCCTCTCAGTCTGTCCACCCCAGGTTTCCTCCCCCTCCAGCTTCCAGGAGCCCTGACAAATGTCAGTCTAAAAATACTACAAGTCTCGGGCAAAGGGCTAATGACTGGCCAACTGCCTTGCTGGCCACCACAGCCCCAGGAACAGGATGTTGACTGTCAATGCCTGCCGAGGGGCCGCAGGGCATTGGCTGTGTCCCATGGTCACCTAAGGCCCTAAAATGGCCAGAAGGGTTTGGGTCTCCTGCCAGTCCAGGGTGCAGGGCCTTTGCCTCCCTGGTACAAGAGTGTGTGTGATTCAGTACTTGGGGTCTGGCTTGATGTGGGTGACAAGTAACCAATACCCTCTAGCTTCTTCAGGAACACTCCCTGGCCTCTTGTCTTCAGGAGAGGCTGCCTCTTCCCAGCTTTAGAGCCACCACGCCCCTGAATATACCCCATTCCCTGTTATTCTCAAACTTGAGTTCATGGGCAATGAGTCATGGTTAATGTCCATCTCCCTCCACTGACTTGAGCTCACTCCATGGGGACTGAGGCCACACCTACCATGTTCACTGTGGGGCCCCAGACCCCAGTGAAAGTCTAGTATGCAGTTGGTACTTCATAAATATTTGTTGGCCACTATGCTGTGATCTAACTGGCCTGTTTCCACCTATATGTCCCCACAGTCTGTGCCTCATGTAGTATCACCCAGAGATCTACTGGCTGATCATGTCACACCTGGTCTTCCTTATACAAACCTGCTTGGCCCTGCTACTCTCTTTGCTCACCACCATCTGGGCACATCGTTCTCCTTTTTTTTTTTGAGACAGAGTCTCACTAAGTTGCCCAGACTGGGTTTAAACTTGCAATCCTCCTGCCTCAGCCTCCCAAGTTTTAGGATTACAGGCATGTGCCACCACTCCTGGCTTGGTCTTTCTGTCCCACCAGCTCTTCAAGATCTTCCCAACCACAGTGACTTTGTACATGCTGTTCCTTCTGCCCAAAATTTTCTCCGATATTCACTTCATGGCTCCTTCCTGTTATTGGTGTCACCTACTCAGAAAGGCCCTCTCCAACCACTCTCTTAAGTATCCCCCCATAGTGTATCAGAGGACTTTGCCCTCTCCAAGAGTTTACTTGGCAGGACCATGTGTGCTGTATCCACAGTGCCCAGCATAGCACACAGCACGTAGCTGGAGCACAAGAACATATGCAAATGAATGAATGCACGAAAGACTTCAGGTAACCAGCTGGCCATGCCATGTCTGTAGGTGTAAGCGGCATGTGACCATCTGGTACCTGACCACTGTGCCATGTCCTGCAGATGAAGCTGCTGCCCTTCCGGCAGAAGAAGGCCCATATTATGGAGATCCAACTAAATGGTGGTACAGTGGCTGAGAAGGTGGCCTGGGCTCAGGCCCGGCTGGAGAAGCAGGTGCCAGTACACAGTGTTTTCAGCCAGAGTGAGGTCATCGACGTCATCGCTGTCACCAAGGGCCGGGGTGTCAAAGGTAGGGCTGGGTGGGGATGTCAGCTTCAGTGAAGGCTGCTGGAGGCAGTGGGAGCCATACTGCTCAGACACCAGCCTCTCCCACCTGCAGGAGTCACCAGCCGCTGGCATACCAAGAAGCTGCCACGGAAGACTCACAAGGGGCTGCGCAAAGTGGCCTGCATTGGCGCCTGGCATCCTGCCCGTGTGGGCTGCTCCATTGCCCGGGCTGGGCAGAAGGGTTACCACCACCGCACTGAGCTCAACAAGAAGGTGTGTTCTTGGCCCTGGGAGGGAATATGGTGGGTGTGCACGAACCAGACACTTGCCAGGGTCATGAAATGCCACCAGCACCTGGGTTTGAGAATGTGTGCTTATGGGTGGGGACATGCCCCTGGACTCAGAGCCCACCTCTGGCCTCTAGTATGCCCTCTTCTCCTGGTAGATCTACCGCATCGGCCGGGGGCTCCACATGGAAGATGGGAAGTTGGTCAAGAACAACGCGTCCACCAACTATGATGTGACTGACAAGTCCATCACGCCACTGGTGAGGGTGAATGGCTAGGGTGGCTGAGGGGGGATGGCAAGTATGGGGGGGCAGGGATGAGTCCTAGCTGAGTGCTATCCTGCGAGGTGGGCAGTGATGTGGGGCTTGGTGCAGCAGCAAGCAGCCAACTGGTGGCCTCAATCTCTGCCATCTCCTGTACCCTCTAGGCCTCCTCTGAGGAGCTAACACTCCAGCTCTGTAGAGGGGGGTGCCCCAACTCCCATCATGGTCTGAGAGCCAAACCCAGCCCAGTGGAGCCTGCAGCAAGTGATGCCAACCTTCTGAGCTTCAGTTTGCCTCCATAAAAATACAGATGTTACTAGATGTGGTGGCACATGCCTGCATTTTAGCACTCATGGGACTAGAGGGAGGAGGATCACAACAAATTTGAGGCCAGCATGGGATACATAGCGAGTTCAAGACCAACCTGAACTACATAGTGAGACTCTCTCAAAAAACCAAACAAAAACAGATATTGAGTAAGATAATGGACTTAAAGGACTTAGCATGTGGCTGAGATGCTGCCCTGATTAGTGATCTGTCTTCTTGGGGCTGGGCACAGGGACAGCCCTATGTGGAAAATTTTCCTAGGGCTCCCAGCTGTTGTGCCCTCCACCTCAGTTCAGCAAGCCTTTATTTGGCATGGCCTCTGGTTTGTCTCCCTCACAGGGTGGCTTCCCCCACTATGGGGAAGTCAACAACGACTACATCATGCTGAAGGGTTGCATCGCAGGTACCAAGAAGCGGGTCATTACGCTGAGGAAGGTCAGTGCAGCACATTGAGTTGGAAGGTGCGTCCCCTATGGGCTGTCCCAGCCACCTTGTCCTATTCTGCAGCCTGCTGTCCTGTTCCTGGGTGCAGTGGGTTGTGGGAGCAGAAAGGGAGGAGTCTGGCAGGAGGTGGGTGAAGGAGACTTTCCTGCTTGGAAGCAGAGGTGGTGATAGGAGGTGTTAGGGCCCACTCACCTTGACGACTCCTGTCCCTCGGACTCCCAGTCCCTCCTGGTGCACCACAGCCGCCAAGCCCTGGAGAATATTGAGCTCAAGTTCATCGACACCACCTCCAAGTTTGGCCATGGCCGCTTCCAGACAGCCCAAGAGAAAAGGGCCTTCATGGTGAGCTAGTCCCTTCTTATCTCGGGCTCAAACTCCACCTCCCGCCTGCTCCGGAGTGGGGAAGTTGGACATATATATAGGGCTGGCAGGGCCACCCCCGCACTGACCCATAGGAGGAGCCCGTTAAGGGTCCCGCAGGGGTGGCCTGGATCGCCTGGCGCTGGCCAGGGGCGGTGGCCCCGGACAGACTTGTAATGCTTATCCTGTCTTCCTCAGGGTCCCCAGAAGAAACATCTCGAGAAGGAGAAGCCAGAGGCCTCAGGAGATTTATAGGAGTGTGGGACAGAGGGACCTGAGGCGTGCAATCGGCTACCGCGGTCCCCGTGCTGTTCAATAAATGTTGGAGGCAATTCGACGTCTCAGGGTTGAGGTCGCGGAAAGGCTGGTTTATGGCCGGGCGCCCGGAGATTTACTCCAGGGACAAGACGAGGGGACACGACTCCGTGGGTGCGCTGTCACCCGACTCTCTGGCCCCATCCCAGGTGCCCCACCGCGCCGCTGCCAACCTTGGTGCAGCTGGCGGTAGGGACGGGGCGGGGCTTCGGGCAGCAGCTCAGGAGTGGTCCTTCGCAGCAAACGATGGGCGGGGTCTGATGAGAAGACCGGATTCATCTGGTCCTCGGGAGGGGACGGGGCTTCCTGGAGGCCGATGCCGGAACCTGCGACCCGAGCTGAGATTGGTCCTTGGGAGGGGGCGGGGACTCTTCCGTGTGATTGGTCCTCTTCAGGGGCGCGGCTCAGGCGTATGGAGTGATTGATTGGTCCTTGTGAAGGGGCTGCTGGCGCGGGTACTGGTTTAGGAATTAGAGGCCTTGGGCCAGTCCTGCCGGCGCCATGTCGTTCTGCAGCTTCTTCGGGGGCGAGATTTTCCAGAACCACTTTGAACCAGGTCCAGCCTACGACCTCTTGTATTAGAGGGGGTGTTGCCACCCTCCGGATGTCGGTGGAGCTCGGGGCCCTGGAATGGGACGAGTGCGGCCATCCGGAGGAGCGAACGTGGGGAAAGATGGTCGTGGAGGCGGTGGTAGTCCGGGAGGCCGGGGGAGTGGGGAGACCGGAGGGGACAGGGGCCCGGAGGAGGACAAGCCTCGAGCCTCACCGTGACTATTCCTGGCGTAACTGTGTCAGGGTCGGGACTTCGGAAGGGCCCAGTGGAACATCTGGTCCAGGAGTAGTGCCAGGTGTTACCCCAGCTGTTCTGGTTTCTAGGATCCGCGGGGTGAGTGGGCAAGCACTGAATATCCTATTCAGATGGTAATGTGCCAGCCCAGATGCCTCCCCACCTGCCCAAGACCATCAGGTTGGGTAACCGGACTAGGCCGCTGGCCAAGTGACCTTTTTGGCCAGTGAAGTTTGACCCATACAGCCTATGTGTGGTGGTTTGGGACATGGCTAGCTTTCGGCCCTGCTCCAGGCTCTGTGAGGCCTTGGTGAGTGTTCTTCTAGCTGGGCTCTCTAAATAATGGACTAATTTGATAAAAACAGGTCTATAGAGAAGACTAGGGCATTGGCTTCTCTGGGGCAAGATCTGTTAGGACTAGGGACTAGGCTGTTGGGACTAGGCTGTGAAACTAGGTATCTGTGGGGCCAGCTGTGACACAGGATGACCAGGGCAAAAGCCCTCCCCTGAAACCCTTTGTGGGCCCCCAGTTGTCCTGAGGCTGTCCTGCAGAAACTCTACTTCTAAGGCAGCTCCCTTCTTTTTTCATTTTTTTTTTTTTTTTGAATCAGGGTCTCATGTATTTCAGGCTGGTCTTGAACTTACTGTGTAGCCCAGGCTGGCCTCAAACTCGTAGTGATCCTGCCTCAGCTTCCTAAGTGCTGGGATTACTGACGTACACCACCATGCCTGATTTATGCTTTGTTCTTGAGTTCCTGGTAAAGGCTGAGCAGTTCACACACTCCAAGGGAGGCTGTCCTGGTTGGGGATGAGAGGTGACTTGGTACCTTTGGAGGTTCCTGTTTTTAGTTCTTCAAATAGTTCTGCAAATCAATTTTGCAACCTTTCCTGCCCCTTAAAAGGGATCTTTTGGGGGCAGGTTGGAAACTGTCCTTCCAACCCTTGTCTTCCTGGGGTTCTTGTTTAGTACAGAGGCTTGATCTCTGGGACTGTTCTCTTCCTGCCTGGAGAGAAGGCCAGTGGAAGAGTGATCAGGTGTTCAGATCAGGGCTTTGTTGGGTAGCTGGGTTGGCCACTTGAAGAGCGAGGGGAGGCAGGTGTTTAGCATTGACCATGTCAAGGCCCTCACTGTGTGGGGTCCTATGTAAGGAGTGGGTCCTGTGGGCTTATCAGATTGCCTGGGTTCTTCCTTGGCCACTTTCTCTCTTTTTTTTTGGGTACTGGGGATCAAACTCAGGGACTTGCACTTGCTAGGCAAGCACTCTAACCACTGAGCTAAATTCCCAGCAGCGCCCCCCCCCCCCTTTTTAAAGACAGAGCCTTGCCATGTAGTTCAGACTAGCCTTGAACTCACTATGTAGTCCAGGTTGGCCTTGAACTCATGGTGATCCTCCTGCCTCAGCCTCCCAGGTGCTGGGATTATAGGCATGCACCACCATGGCCAGCTTTTAAATTTTTTGGCTTGTTTTTTTATTCTGGTCACACACTTTTTCACTTGGTGCCTGCAACACCTAGCCTTAGCTTCCCCATCTATAAAGTGGAAATGCTAATGATTCCACATTACAGGGCCATTGAAAGAGGCAATGAGATGTGTGTGAAGGATGACTCCTGGTCCTTGGCACATCCCCTGAGTATGAGCTTGGTGCTGTGTCTCTTCAGGGCCAACTCATGGCCTGTGAGCAGCAAGTGCATGGAGAGGGTATGCAGCCTACCTTCAGAATGGGGGCAGCACTGCCCTCATCTAGGTCCAGGAATCAGGGAGCTCACCCCACACAATATGGAGCTGATGTCTCTGCTTTTGCTTTCTCCTGCCCCAGGTGTCTATGTGTGTGCCAAATGTGGCTATGAGCTGTTCTCTAGCCGTTCAAAGTATGCGCACTCGTCTCCATGGCCAGCATTCACAGATACTATCCACGCTGATAGTGTGACCAAACGTCAGGAGCACAACCGACCTGGAGCCCTGAAGGTGGGTGAGAGCAGCTGAGGCTGCAGCTCCTCAGGGAGTGCCAGAGAGCCAGTCACCTCTTCTTCCTCTGTTCCCTTTCTGCTGTCAGGATCTTGAGGCTTCTGTCCTTAGCAACAAGAGCTGCCACCCTAGTCTTGGGGCAGTCTGGCATCCTGATGGAACGTGGGCAGCAGGACAATATCCCTTACAGACTCTAGGTTGGAGGTCAACCTCACACAGCAGAAGGCCATCACCCTAGCAGTTTTGTGGGACCAGAAGCTCATGTGGTTATCTTATGGTCTTTCCAGGTGTCCTGTGGCAGGTGTGGCAACGGGCTGGGCCACGAGTTCCTGAATGATGGCCCCAAGCAGGGGCAGTCTCGATTCTGAATATTTAGCAGCTCGCTGAAGTTTATCCCTAAAGGTGAGCTTGACTTTTGCAGCTGCGGGACAGCCTGGTGTACATTGAGCTGGTGTGGGGTAGGGAAGAGTATGCTATTGTGCTCATCCACTTACCATGGCAAATTATCAGGGCACCAAATCATGCTGCCCAGGGCCTGCCCAGCCAGGGTCACCCGAAACAGTGGCTGCTGAGCAGGCACAAGGAGGCATATGTCCTACTTCCTCTGCCCGGTTGATCATGTATGCCCCAGAGGCGGGCACCTGAGGGAGGGTGTGGCAAAGGGTTTTCTCCTGTGGTCCTCTTTTTCTGTTTCCCTGCAACTGGAGTTAGTGGTAGGGGCAGGCAGAGGCTGAGGTCCTGGACCACGCAGCCATGTGTCCCACCAGCTGCAAACTTGTGCTTGCTTCTCAGCCTTTGAGCTTGTGTCTTCATCTGCACAGTGGCCATGGTAACAGTCTCCTTCACAGGGCAGCTGCATGTACTGCAGGGGCCCTGGACCTGCCACATAATAACACCTCAGTAAACCTGCACTGCTGTTGGAGCATTCTTAGCAGTTTTTTTCTTTTGCAGTACTGGAAATTGAATCCAGGGGCTTCACACTGAGCTATATCTCTAGCCTTTTTTGTATTTTTAATTTTGAGACAGGGTTTTGCTAAGTCACTGAGTTGCTCAGACTTGGCTCAAACTTGCAATCTTCCGGCCTCAGCTTCCCAGAGTGCTGGAATTACTGGTGTGCATCACCATATTTACCTTCTTAGCAACTGGTGTTGAGGAGCTGTTTGTGTGCACTCTATCAGCTCGGGCTCCTTTGCCCACTGGCGTCCTGTTCACACAGATCCTCATGCCTTGTCTGCTTGCAGACATGGGCAGACATAGGCAGCCCTGGCTCCTCTTCACACTTCGTAGTGTGAATCCCAGCTCTTCCCTGGTGTCCCCAGGACTGTGGTCAGTCCCCTCAATCTCATTCTCATACTCTGTAAGGTGGGGCTGTCAATGGCACATGCCACTGACTGCTGTGAGGTTGAGTGAGTGGTTTGTATGGGCCTGCTACATGATTAGTCTACAATGATGTATTTGTCTTTTTGTCATTGTTTGTGTAGAGAAAGGATTTTGGGTCCTCCTGTAAATCTCAGGGAATACACAGGGCACATAGGAGCTGGGCCTCTAGGCCTGTTGGCTTGCTTGGTGTCTGAAACATGATTTAATGGTGCCTTGCTTTCTCTCCTCTCCCTCCTTTCTTTTAGACAAAGAAACTTCTGCCTCCCAGGGGCACTAGATGGGCAGCCTACACTCACCCCAGAGAGACACTGACCATGCCTTGGCCATCACACCTTGACACTGGAACCCTGGACACTTAGACAGCGTTCTGAACGGGGTCTCCTTGGCAAAGCACTGGTTTGCGATAGTCCGTAGCCTTTTGCCAGGACAGGCCTTGGGATGGGGTGTGCACTGCTGGCTCTCTTAGCCTCTGGCTCACAGTTCCCAGAAGGTGGGCTCTGGGCTCAGCTCACCTTTGAATGATGTTGTGCCTCTATCTTCTCTTTTTTTCAGTTTGCTGTCCACTCCCTGGCTATCTTGACTTCCCCCTGTGGGGCCCTGGTTCTCCAAAGCTTATGTCTATCTCCCCCAGGCTGTGCTGTGACACAGAATTTAAAAGGCCTCCCTGGCCAGCTGCTTCAGCCCTGGTCACTGCATGATCTGCTCTGGTTAAATTCTTCTAGGCCAGCCAGGGTGGTGATGATCTGTGACCTGCTGGGGAGCAGGCGGATGAGCCACACCCTGGACCATCATCCTCTAGCAGAGAAACCTGAAGATATTTCACAATCTGCAGATGCAGCTTGCTTCACTCAGGCTGGGGAAGCTGCTGTTGCACCATTATCTGATGAGCTGGTCATTCCCTCCAGTTCACACTTGCAGAGATGTACTTTCCCAAGATTTGGCCACTGTGCCTTACTGTGTTACTGTCCAGAAGCTCTTGTCATCCAGAAGGGTGGGTGATGCTGAAGCCTGGCCCCCCATTTTGAGTATTTTCTGGAGTAATCAGGTAGAAATCAATAAATTGACAAAACCTGGGCTTGCTCTACTTTTCTTTTCCTCTTCAGTACTGGGGGTTGAACCCAGGCATTGCACAAGTCAGGCGAGCACACTGCCACTGAGCTACACCCCCAGACTGGGCTTACTACCTTTATTAACATCAGGGATATGCAGACATGAATGTCAGGATTTTGCACAATTTTTTTCATTTGCTTTGCCAATATTTGCTGCCAGTTCCGGGCTTGGTGCTAAAGTTAGAGTTGTAAGTTCTTCAAGCTCCCATAGTGAGCCTGAGGACTCAGACATAGTAAGTTAATGTCAGATGATGAAGCCAGGTGTGGTGGTGCATGCCTGTAATCCAAGCACTCGGGACGCTGAAGCAGGAGGGTTGCTGTGAGTTCAAGGCCAACCTGGGCTACAACCTGTAGTTCCAGGGCAGCCTGAACTACATAGTGAGACCCTGTCTCAAAAAAAAAAAAAGAAAAATCAGATGATGATAAGGGTAGTGAGCAATTAGCACAGAGTAATGGTGGTTGGATGTGTGGAGGGGTGACTAGGCGGCTGTCCTTTGCTTGTAGTAGTCAGGAAGACTCCATGGAGGAGGGGTCATCTCAGCTCAGCAGTGACAGTTAAAAGAATTGAGAGAAGCTTTCCACACTGGACACAGCATGTACAAAGGCTCTGGGACCTCGACAAACTTAGCCTGCTCCAGGCCCTGAAGAGTGAGGTACAAAATGACCCATGAGGAGCGTTGGGGATTTAGTTCAGTGGTAGACCACTTGCCTAGCAAGTGCAAGGCCCTGAATTTGATCTCTAGCACCCCGCCAAATAAAACAAAATGACAAAACAAAAAACAAAAAACAAAGTGACCCATGAAGAGATGTGGTATACTCTGTAAGAACTACATGATTTTAGGGGCTGGGGATTTAGCTCAGTGATTAGAGTGCTTGCCTTGCAAGCACAAGGGCCTGAGTTTGATCCCCGGCACCAAAAAAAAAAAAAAACAAACAAAAAAACAACAACAACAACAACAAAAAAAACCCTAGTGAAGAGATTTTAGCAAAGAGATGACAAAGCAAAGACGTGTGAGAGACATGCAAATGGGAAAACTGTTTCTGAAAAGCTATGGCCAAAGCACAAGAACTACATGATTTTTCCAATTTGTATGGACAGAAATCTGGGGAGTATGTGTGGGAATGGATATTGGCATGGGATGGTTGGGGAAGCAACATAAAGTTGACTTGGGCTGACTTTATTGATACAGGCTCACTAAGCAGAGATTGTGGGTTCAGTGTTGCAGCTCCAGGGTTAGAAACAGCTCTTAACAGTTCAGTCAGTTGGTAAAACACTGACAAGCAGCCTACACAAAATGCAGCTGAGATATCAGATCTGCCTTGGTTTATAGGAGTCACAGGAACCTGAAGTGGCGGGGGCCAAGGGACATTTGTTCATTGTCAAACACAAGGTGGATACAGTTCCTGGAAGGGATGGCAGAGTCAGAGCAGCAATCCCAATCCTATAGCTCTGGTTTGTGGCTCCTGGTGTCCCTCAAAGTAAAATGGTCAGTCTGGGGAAAATTTACTTGACCTGAACAGGCAAAAGAGTCCAGGGCCAGGGAACGAGTCTAACATGAATCGGAAACACCTATACCATTCAGTCAATTATATGGCTGGTTTATGCACTCAGAACCCTTTAGTTAAACATGAAGCCAGGTCCCCTGGATGGGAATCCTCAAATTTATTCTTTTAATCTTTCTCCCAGCTTTCTCTAAGGGAACATGTCACTTTCCTGGCTTCTCCACCCCAATAAGAATAGTGCTTTCAGAAGGCTGTGGCCACTTGGTCACCTGGCCACCTTTTGTGCTCAGCCTGAGGTCAGCATGTTGAAGATGGCCTGTGTTGGGGGCAAGGCAGGAGCTGGGTGTGTGGTCAGCAGGAAATTCAGGGCCCAGGACCAGCAAGGACCTTGAATTCTACCTACTTCTCCCATTACTCTCAGCTCTGCCTTCTGGCCTGTTGTGTTCTGAGAGTGAACTTGGACCCAAGAACAGACTGGCTTTTTCCTATAGACTGGCCAGTGTGTTGAGGCTGTGCCCCTGGACTGTTTTCTCATGCTTGTAGTGGGGACTCAGTGGGCACAGACCTGGCTGGCACACAATTCTATCAGTGGGGTGGGTGCTAAGGATAGTGAGCCTGGTGTGAGGGGAGTTGCCTGTACCAGTTGCTCATTTGTACATCCATGTTAAGGAGAGAGGGAGGGGATGGGAGTGGGGTGTTTAGACAAGGGAGGTCCGATGGGGGCTGGCAAGCAATGTCCTCAGAGGGTATGGGAGACCAGATGAGGCCCAGGGTCTCTTACACTGCGATCCAGGAAATAGATGGCTGTGGGCAGGGTCCATCTGCCAGGCAGCTGGAAGAGGGGAAATGGCATTTCCAGCTTTAACATCTCATGTAGAATTATAGATTACCCTGACACCATTCCCTCCTTCTGCTGGGTTACACCATAACTTCCAACCCAGCCTGGAGCCAGTTCCTCCTGGAGAAACAAAGGGCCTTTGACAGCACAGTGTCTCCCCCCCACCCCACCCCCCACTCGTACCCTATTCTTTGCCAGGTGGAGCCCCTGGGCACATCCTTGGAGACCAGGATTGGGTGTTCTGCTAGCCACTTCAGCCGCTGGAAGGCCTGGACCAGATGGGGTGGGTGGCCTGGGGCTGGGGGAAGAACAGCGAGAGAAAGAAGAGAGCTGTGTCCAGCAGGGGACATGCTAGCTTGGAGGGGCATCAGTAAATACTTGCAGAAGGAGTGAGCTGACAGTGCTTTGGACTTTCAGTCACTTCCAATTTTCCTTTCCCGGGTGAAAAGTGGGACAGAGTCCTGACCTTGGTAGGGTGTGGCTGGGGGGCTCAGGTCCCAGGGAGGACAGGTGGGAAGGGTCGTCCGGAAGGGTTGGTGAAGATCACTGCCAAGCTAGACCCGTCCTTCGTATCCTCCACTCCTGTATGTAAGAAGCCCACCTCAGGAGACGGGAGCAGGCTGGCCGGAAGGGGGCGCGGTAGCTCCGTGCGGCGAGGGAGTCGGGACAGGGTGCAGTTTCACAAAACGCCACCAGGGACACTATGACTATGACTTGACGACAATGGGGGGTTGCAGCGCCCAGCTCCTCTCCGGGAACCCTGGGTGGTCAGAGAGCAAGTCCTCGCCTCCGCCCTATGTGCAAACATGCCAGTGCCCAGGACTCTGGACGAGGCCTGCTGGAATCCGTGGGTGCGGGCCTGCTGGGGGAGGGAGGGAGACCAACCTGCTGGGCTTCAGGAAGTGACCTATGTGAAGGTGAGCAGTCGAGGCCAGGGTGCCCCTTCCTGAGTTAGCCCGAGTGGGATAGACCTGAGGGTGGGGGGAGAAAAAGGTGGTAAGAACAGTCGGTGAGGTGTATGCAGGACTCCCCAGCCCCTGGCCAGACAACTGGGTGGGACTCCATGTGCCCATGCCCTCCCCCACTACCAGCCTGCAGCCCTGCCATTGACACCTGGCCGGCCCCCCGAAGGTCCCTTTCCTCTGTTCACCTCTCACACCCCAGAGCGTGCTTGGCTGGCCATCCAGCCCGCTATCTTTGTAAAACAATAATCAGAGCGTGGGACTCCAGTGGGGAGCTGGGGCTGACCCCACCTCACCTCTTCACCTTGATTTCCCACTCCCTAAATGAGATCAGTGCTATTTATCATAATGTGTGTGTGTGTGTGGTTTTTTTTTTTTTTGTACTCAGGGCTTTCACACTGAGCTAAATCTCCAGCAACCTCCACTTCCCTTTTTTTTTTTTTTAATTTTTGGAGCTGGGGATCAAACTCAGGGCCTTGTGCTTGCAAGGCAAGCACTCTAACCACTGAACCAAATCCCCAGCCCCACTTCCCAATTTTAGAGACCAGCTTTTCCTAAGTCCCTAAATTGCCCAGGCTACTCTTGAACTTGGGATCCTCCTGCCTCAGCCTCTCAGAGTGCTAGGATTACAGGCAAGCACCATCATGCCAAGCCATAATGATATTTTTATAACCCATACCCCCTGCCTGCAAATCCCAGACACCATTCTAGTGTCATGTTGTTTTTGCTTCTTGAGTCTACTGCTCCCCCACCCCCCCATCAGAATTCTTGCAGCAGATCTGCCTCAGTGGCTCCCTTCTCCCCACTGCAGGACTCCTAGTGGGCCTTCTATACCCAGGCACACACCTGGTCCCTGCTGTGGTCTTGTGGGTCTCACCCCAGCCAGGTTGAAGAGCAAGAATCACAGGTAAGACAGTTGATGGGGCCTCAGTGCTTACATGAGAGAAGGATTCTGGGGACAGGGTGAGGGTCACCTGTGGATAAGCCCTCACCTCCTCGCATGACTGTGACCTTATAAAACTGGGGACAACATCCATAGTTCAACCCCAGACTTCCTGTCTTGTCATGTTTCATGTTACCTGGTAGCTTCATTGTAAGAGAGGGCCAGAGACACCAAGAGGAGAGGGTGCCAGAGCTGATGGGTTGGGTGCCAGGGCACTGTGGGGTCAGCTGTTGGCCTCCACACTCAGCCCAGGAGTGTGGTTCTTTGCTGGACCCTGAAACTCAAGGCAGGGAGCCTCTAGTGTTTTTCTGAGGGGAGAGTTGTATAGGACAAGAGGGATGGAGTCATTTTTTGAGAAGGGTCAGGGGTTAACTTTGAAGGTCCAGAAGCTCAGGAGGGGCCAGGAGGGATGAGACCTGGGGACTTTTTTTTTAGAGAAGGTCCTGCTTTTTGAGGCCGGCCTTGAATTCACTGTATAGTCTAGGCTGGCCTTGAACCCACAGCAATCCTCCTGCCTCAGCCTCCTGAGTGCTGGGATTACAGGTGGACATCACAATGCCCAGCTAATAATTTGAAGTCCTTGTGTCATGATGCTCTGCACTGAGCTCTGGGCTCTGGGTCTTCCTGAGCACTGAGCCAAACAAAACTGGCCACATGCTTGTCTGTTGAGGGGTAGAGTAGCCTTCTGTGGGAATCCTGTCCACTGGCCAGGTTGGACTTACTATGCAGAATGAGTGAACTAGCCCCTAGGCTAGTGTGTATGAAGATTCAAGCTTGGGGCTTTCCACACTGGTGGAAGGTGATGAGGACCTGGTTGTAGGCGTCTGGACACCCCCCCTCCCTGTTCATGTGTGCCCATGCATTCACAGGGGCATGAGCTCCTCTGCCCTCTTTGGAACATGGGCTCCTGTGCCTGCATACAGGCTCCTGTCATGTTGGTGACATGTTCCTGGTTACCTTCCAGACTATGGCGATCATCACCAGAACATGACTGTACAGACCTAGAGCATGACGTGGGGCCCCTTGGATGCCCATCTCTCAGCCAGAGACATGAGGCTTGGGGCTCTGAAACTGGAGGAGAGGGGTGTGGGGTGGGGCAACAGAACCCTGTTTCTGTGGGTCCCTCCTCTAGTTCTCCCTTTGGACTGCCCCACGCTGCAATACAGGCTGTTACCAGCCCTCATGTCCTCATAGCCAGGTTATGGGTCTGGCAACCCTTCTGCGAGCTGGCCCAGGCCAGTGCACAAGAAGCAATGCGCAGGGCTGGTTACGTGTCCTGGGAACCTGCCTCCCTCCCTCTATCTGTGCGGGTTCCTCCAGGAGACCATGGGAAAGCAGGGTGTGTGTGTGTGTGTGTGTGTGTGTGTGTGTGTGTGCGTGCACGTGCGCGCATGTGCACGTGTGCACACGTGTGTTGGGGGACAGAAGCAGGGTGAGGGAGTCTGGCTCCTTCTGGTATCTCTGAAGCTGCAGAAGAGCTTCCCCTGTGTCCGTGAATTTGGCCTGGCTGCTGAGAAGGGCAGGACCACACTCCTCTCTCCTGTGCATGAGAACGGTTTTGGTCTGCCTCTGACATGGGGACTCGTCTGCCCTGGCAAACTCTGGCCAGCCTCATGACCCTTCATTTCTCTGCCAGTGTCCCTGAGTCACCAGGAGCAAGAGACGCCAGGGAAGGCATTCCCCTCTAGCCTTGTCCCTAAGGAAGAGAGATTTTCCAGGGTGAATGCAGTTCTGAGGCACATGTTCTTGTGCCATTTTCACTGCATATGTCCTCTGCTTCCTTGTCCCTAAGAGCCAGGCACTCAGGCAGGTAGGGGCTGGTATTACCTTTGTTTGATAAAGTAGGAAAGGGAGGGCCAGAAGGTTGGATCCCTTCCAAGGTCACCTACTAGGAGGAAGCAGAGAAGGCCCCTAAAGCCCTAGCTGTTGGCATTGTCCTCTCTCCAGTGATAGCTCCTGTCCCTCTTCATTCTCCACTAGGGTGAACTGCGGGCAGTAGGCTCTGGGAGTGAGTTGATGGTGTGGGCCTCTCTTAGGGCCCCTCCCCAGCAGGGAACCACATCCTCTGTATGCTCGGGGAAATCTGGCATCCAAAGTGGAAAAACCCCACATAAATCAAGGACAGCTGGGCCAGCCCTCCAGCCACAGCCCCCACCCCTCCGGTTCTGCAGACTGCAGGAGCGGGTCTGGGGGTAAAGAAGGGTGTGATTCTGAGGGCGGGAGTTCCCGGAGGTCCTGTGTGTGTGATCTCCCCACCCACCACTGTCCGCCATGAAGGGAAGATCTGCACAGTACTGGTAATCACTTTCCAGAGTGAGGCCACTGCTATGGGGGTGCTGGCAGGGGGCCCACTCTTGGGTGGGGGCATACCCAGACTCAGACAGACATACAGACCATTCAGATATTCATGAGTGGTCACCATGGTTAGGTGTGAAGCCACTGAAGGGGTTGAGACTGAGCCCATTCCTACCCTTGTGCAGCTCCGTGGGAAGGTAGAGATTGATAGGAGTCAAAGTCACCCTCAAACCAGGCGCAGTGGCATATGCCTGTAATCCTAGTACTTTTGGAAGCTGAAACAGAGAAACACAGGTTCAAGCCCAGCCTGGGCAATTTAGCAAGATCCTGTCTGAAGATAAAAAAAGAAAAAGGGCTGGGGATGTTGCTCAGTGCAAAAGGCAGTACCAAAGGAAAAAAACGTCACCCACAAAGAAATATTTACTGTTGTGAAGAGGGCACAGGCATCGTGCAGACCCGTGAGGACAGCCTGGTCCTCCCTCCCACCATGACCTTGCTCCCCAGAACTCCCTCCTCAAGCTACCCCCATCTCTCCATCTGAGCCCAAGCAGCTCAGCCCCTCTCCTCTCCCAAGTCTGCTGTCCTCCCTGCCCAGCTTCCCTAATGCTGGCTATGTTGGTGTCTGAAGGCCAGGGCAAGGAAGGTGGACAGATCTACCCTCTGCCTGGCAGTCTTGTATGTGAGTGTTCACAGAAGTATAATTCATTTTTTTTTCTTTTAGTGGTACAATTTAGGTATACACAATAACATTCATCACAGGGACTTTGTACCTGTACATGATATATCTTGTTTCTACATTTTTTCCTGTTCCCCTCCCCTCCCTTCAACCCCTCTTCTCCTCCTTATTTACAAAAGATTTGTTTCCATTTTTTTCTTTCTCTTCTTTTTTTTCCCTAGTCCCTCCCTTTCTTTCTCCCTCCCCCTCCTTTGTTCCCCTTCCCACTTGGACAATTTCTTCCCTTTCCCCAATATTTATTATACATTTTGGGCCTTATTTATACTTTCAGTTTCTCACACCAGAGAAACAATGTAGTATTTAAGCATGTGTGTCCAATTTATTTCACTTAAGAGTATGATCTCAAGGTGCATCCATTACCTAGAAATGTTTCAATCCTATCCTTCTTTATGGCAGACTAGTACTCCTCTGCATAAAAAAAGCCCCATATCTTTTTTATGCATTCATTGATTGATGGGGATTTGGGCTGTTTCTAAGATTTAGCTATTACAAATTGTGTTGCCATAAACATGGGTGTGCATATATCACTTACAGCAGTATTGTTCATTATAACCAAAAAGTAGGACTAACCCAAATGGTCTTCACTGGATGAATGGATAAACAAAATGTGGTCCATCACACCAAGGAACAGCATTGAGCCACAAGGAGTGAAACCCTGACAACTGCTACAACACAGATGAACCTGGAAAACACTATGCTCAGTGACAGAAGCCTGTCATGAAAGGACAGCTACTGTATGACTCCATTTCTGTGAAATGTCCAGAACAGGCAAGTCCACAGGGCAGAAAGCATGTTGATAATTGCCAGGGCCTTTGAGGGGAGGGAGAACAGGGAATGACTGCTGATGGGTATCAGGTTTGTTTTGGGGGTGATAAAAATGTTCTAAGAGTAGTTGTGGTCATTATTGCACAACACTGTGAAAATACCAGGAGCCAGAGTTCTAAATTGTATGCCATGTGGATTGCGTTTCAATAAAGCTGTTATCAGAAAGGCTCTTCAGTCAGGATTGAATGCTCCCTTCTCTAAAGAAAGAACTGAGGGCTGAGGATTTAGCTCAAGTGGTAAAGGGCTTGCCTAGTAAATGCAAAGCCCTGAGTTTGATCCCCAGCAACCACCCAAAAGAAAGAACTGGGCTCAGAGTTGGCCAGAGCCTGAGGCCATATGGCTAGAAGAGGATGGGCTGGGGCTGTTACTGGGTAATTCCTTTAGAAATGGCTCACCACCCAAAAGTATTCCAGGTTCTTCTTGACTTGAACAAAGAATTGGACAAGACAAGCCAAAAATGGTGCCAAAAGTTATTTGAAAAGTGATAGGTGAATGGATATGGGAGAAACCAGCTTTGCAGAGCAAACTTGGGGAGAACAAGAGTCAAAAGCAGATAAAAGCAAAAATATTTTTAGTATATGTGCTGCCGAAGCGAGCACAATAAAAGCAAAAATAAAAGTACATTCTGCGTCTGAGAAACTCAGCGTAGGCTATCATTGGAAGTCACCAGAGTGGCTCCCTGTGGTGTCTGTTCTTTTATGCCATCCATGTCTAGTAGGAACTCATGAGAAGTTCTACTTATGGGGTCCTGGCATTGCCCTGGCATCTTGTAATTGCCAGGTCCTGCTCATTTTCCTAGCCAGCTTTGCCACGCCGTCTCCTATATCAGGGCCAGCCTCAGGCTGGACCCCCACCCCCCTAGGGGATGAGCTTGAGGTGACCCCTCTTGCAGCAGAGAGTTTACCCTGAACTTTCCTCTGCCTGGAATGCTCATCTCCTTCTCCTTACCTGCCTAGCACCTCCAGAAAACCTCCACTGACCTCTCCCTCTCTCACATCCTTCCTCTGACCTGCATTTATTGAGTGTCTACCGGATGCCAGGCTCTGGGTTAGGTGTTGGGGATATCCTGGTGAAAACGGCCCCCAGGGTGCCATCCTGGGCATTCCCAGATTTGTACCCACCCTCAACAAAGAACCAGACAGAGGTCGGAGGGAGATCAACTTCCTAACTCTCCAGGCTGACTCCCATCTGGAACTCTATCCCCTTGCCTTCTGGTCAATGCCTCCTGGAAAGTCTTTGGTCCTCAGCAGCTGAGGGGTTGAAGCAAAGGCATACAGCAAGGTGAAGAGCAGAACCAAAGTCAGGCACTGGAAAGACTAGTCGGTCCTGGGCAGGGGGTGGAGGGTCACCAGGGAATGAGTGCAGGAATTTGGAGTCCTGAGCCATGACTGCTCAGGCTGGGTGGGGTGCATCCTCCTCAGGAGGGCTTTGAGGAGAACTACCCCATCTGGAACAAATCCTACGTTATGCTAGACCCGAAGAACTTCCTGGGACCCTGCATGTGCCAGCATGCTCACCAGACAGTGCTGTGCCAACAACCCACCCACAGGGCTACTGGCCTAGGCTTGCCCTGGCAAGCAGGTGCAGCTATGGTGTCTGGGACCTGGGGGCCCAGTCAGTGGTCTTCACCTCATCGGCCCCCGTGTGACTCGCTCTGGCCAGAGATGTCCCTAGTGGGAGCTCTGGAAATGTTTGTGCCATGGAGGCCCTCTGTTCCTCAGTGGTCACCAGGGCTGCTGGGACTTATCCAGAAGCCATTAGTCCCAGGAATGGCTCATTAATGAGCAGAACCCGGGACAGAAAGAGGCTGAGTGTCTGAGGAGGGCTGGCACCAAGCCCACTGCCACGAAGGTTGAGGCAGAGGCAGAGGCAGAGAGAGGCCCCAAGCACAAATCCACCTTTCCCCGGGGATGGACAAGTTACTCACCCTCTCTGACCCTCGCTCCTCTCCTCCACTTTCTTTGCTGGTTGCACAGGGCAGTATGGGCTATCAAATCTGGGGGCAGGCCCTGTGGTATCAAGGGCCCAAAATGCCATGGCTGACAGGACCTGGGTGCAGGCCCCTGAGTCTCTGCCCTGACAGGACCTGGGCGCAGGTCTTCCCGAATCCTTCACAACTCCAGAATTTACTGCATCCCAAGGATCATCAGGTAGCCTAGGCTGGGCGTGTGTGGTGTGGAAAGGACCAGGAGATGAATCTGACTTCGCTCCCTGGGCACTGGGGAGGATACCTCTCTGCCCTGAGCCAGTCTCCTGAACTCTGAAACGCTAACCAGACACCACTCTCTCTCTCCTGGAAGGTAGGGCCCTGACCCTGCAGGACGGCTAGGCTGACTGTCGCCTGGGAGTCCAAGGCGGTATCGCAGACGCCCGACATTTAGGGAGCACTCTGCGCACTAGGCTGCGGGACTGGCCTCATTTTCCTGGGTCTGCGAGCTTCTCTGGCCCACTTGCCTCAGCGCTGAGGCTCCCTGATTAGGGAGCCCTCGGTCCTGAAGGCATGGGGGATTGAGCCTTCTGCGGGGAAGTCGTGGGCTCGCGCGCAGTCCTCTCAACGCCGCGAGTCCTTGCCCGGCTCCTCGTCCCCGCTGAGGGAGTGAAGACCCAGGGACTCGCGGCAAGAGCGCCGGCTGTCCGCGAGTCCCGGGCGGGGCCGGGACGCCCCTCCCCCGCTTCGGCCCCAACCCCGCCCCCGCCCGCTTCCTCGCTGTCGCGCTGAGGGCGCGGAGCAGTAGCCTAGCGTCGGCGGGCTGAGCGGGGCGCGGGCGGGGATGTGCGCCCTTCTGCGGCCTCCGTCCCCGGGCCTGGGCGCGGCGCAACCCCATGGCAGGTAGCGGCGGCCTGGGCGGCGGCCTGGGCGGCGGGGCCGGGGATCGCCAGGGCGGCGGGGCCGCACTGAGGGCGCTCCGCGCGCCCCTGGCGCTCGTGGCGCTGGGACTTGGCGCGTACTGCCTCTGCGCCCTCCCGGGACGCTGCCCACCGGTCGCCCGCGTCCCCGCGCCGGCCCCCGCTCCGGCCCAGCCGCCCTGTGCGCACCGCCTGACCTTGGCCAGCGGCCCGGGCCGCCGGCGCTTCCCACAGGCGCTCATCGTGGGCGTGAAGAAGGGCGGCACGCGCGCGCTACTGGAGTTCCTGCGGCTGCACCCCGACGTCCGCGCGCTTGGCTCCGAGCCTCACTTCTTCGACAGGTGTTATGAGCGCGGCCTCGCCTGGTACCGGTGAGCGTCCTGCCCGTCTTCCCCTTCGGCTTCCGCGCGAACTCGGGCGGTGGGATCTAGCGGGGAGCAGACCCGGGCTCTGTAGGGAATGAGGCTTGATCCCAGGGACTGGCCCCCCAAAGCAAAGGCAGTACTGGCCAGGGGCCCCAGGAGCTTTGGAAACTCTGGGGAAAGCCTGTTTTGGTCTATCGAGGGACTTGGCAAGGTTGAGGGGAAAGTGTGATCCCAGGGAAATAATTTCAAACCGGTGAGATTATGTGGGAGTGTTAGAATTGCTTCGGGCTCAATTGGGGCCCCGCCCCACTTCTTCACTTTGGGCTCATATGGTTGATCGTTGGACTTCTGGCCAGTTACATTAGGAAGGAGCCTCCAGGTTCCCTGCAGCCTTCTGGAAAGTGTCCTCTCACCCATAACTCCCGCCTCCTTCCTCTGAGCCCTTTTTGACTGCTGGAGTCTGAAGAAAGTTTGGTCTGGGCTGTAGAAAGGAGCTCTGCCCTTCAGTGCGTGCCCAAGCGTGGGGAATGGGATCCAGCTGCCTGCACAGGCTCTGTGGTTGCTCTGCGCCCCACCCAGGAGGAACCAGGGGTGCGGCGGTGGAATGTGGGGAGCACCCCGCCCCAGCCAAGCAGCCTGCGCTGGTGGCTAGTCAAACACTAACCCCTCTCTGCTGAGCTGGGGACTGAGGCTGAGCCGGGCACTGAGGCTGAGCCAGACCCTGCCCCCTGCCTCCTGCATTTTAGCTGGGATTACAGGTGTGCACCACCTCATCTGTCTAAGACCCGGGCCCTTGACTCCCTTCCCACCAGTGCACCAATTTCTCTGTTCCCAGATTCACCCCTCCCCAGTTCCTAACTCTGCCTTTTGCTTTAATTAAGAAGAATGGGGGGTCTGGAGGGAGAATGGGGGATCTGTCTCCTGAACTCAGGATTGGTGCTGCCTAGATGTTAGTGAAACTGGGCATAATGGGGAAATTGAGTTCATCATGGGGCATTTTCCCAGCTCAGGCTCTAGGAGGAGACCACCGGCCCACTCTGGGTGGGGAGGGGGAGGGACCAGAAAAGAGGAGAGAGAGAAGAGAGACCCAGAGTCAAGGAGGAATGCTTTATGGAGTATAAACTTCAAAGCTTGCTGTGAGCATGATCTGTGCTGGGCAGGAGCGGCTGTGGGAGACTAGGATGAGTTTAGTGTGCAAAGTTTCTCAAGGCACCAGGGTTCTGAGGCCTCTCCGAGCCCACTCCAGGCCCTTGTTTCTCTCTGGGAAAGGCTCTGGGGTGGGTGAGAGGCCCAGACTGGGGACAGATCCTCAGCCCTGGGGAGAGGATCTTGGAGACACTGACATGCCTAGGACAGGAGTAGAGCATGTTTCAGACAGTGCAATTCCGCTGAGAAAAGACTTTTACCATCCTCATCTATGGACTTTGTCTCCAGTGGAGGGGTGCAGAGGATGCTTGTGGAGGGCTCAGGCTCTGTGACTGCTGTCCCATTCATCCCATACACAACAAGCTGAGTGTGATGATTGAGCTTTTGGTTTGTGTGTCTTGGTGTCCCCAGAGGACAGTGGCCATGTGCTGACATATGTGAATGTGGTTCTGCTCTGCTCACAAGTACCTGAGCTCCCAGGGCTTGCTCGTCTTTTCAACTATCATGAGTGTGTCCTGAGCCCCTGAAAATGTTCACCTCTGCCTCATTGTCTCTAGCTGCAGGACCTGGGATGAGCCCATAGCACCTGCAGGGCCCTGTTCTAGGTGTGAGTTGGGGAGGTGGGTGCAGAAGGAGTAGCCAGGTCCCCAGGTGAGTTTCTGGGACACTGCTCCATAACCCAGTGGGTTGTGACCCACCTAATTTCCGGCAGTGACTCTGGCCATCCTCTGCCCTCTGTAGGTAGGTCCTGTGTTGCCCTTTGCCCAATCTTTCCCCTTCCCCAGCCTCTGTTAGTTCATCTCTCAGGCTATTAAAGATACTCCATCTTGGCTGGGGATTTAGCTCAGTGGTTAGAGTGCTTGCCTTGCAAGCACAAGGCCATGAGTTCAAGCCCCGGCACCAAACAAACAAAAAAGATACTCCATCTTGGGGACCGTGGCCCCTGAGTATCCTCCAACTCAGTGTCTGCTCACCCATTCACTCATCATGGAGCACTATTTGCTAGGTACTAGGGTCACACAAAAACCCCAGGATCTTGATCTGGAAGGGATACCCATCTTGGATCAGGTGGGGACTCAACTTTGACTATAATACTCCAGAAAAGCAAGAGGAAGCCAGGTGTGTTGGCACATGTAATCCCAGCACTTAGGAGGCTGAGGCAGGAGGAATGCTGTGAATTCAAGGCTAGCTTGAACTATATAGTGAGACCCTAACTGAAACAAACAAACAAACAAAGAAGACACAAGGAAGTGCAGTTATGGAAACCCCCTTAGTTCCCAGAGTATCAGAGCATTGGGGGCAGGGAGGGGGTTTGTGCATGTAGGGGAGGATTTGTGCTTCTGTGGACCATATCCTTCCTCCTCTGTGGCTGGGGTAGTCTCCCCCCAGCACTTCCTAGCACTGGAATAAAAACTGTAACTGGTTTTCTCCAGGTCCCAGGCTCTGCTGGACCAGGCCCAGGCAGGGTACAGGACGTGGAGGTGGGGGTGCTGAGATGGAGGAGGGAGAGTAGCCCAGGGCTGGATGGAAGCCGCAAGGAAATGCAGACCAGATGAGGTGGCTCAGTGGGGAGGGTCCTTGGAACAACTTGTCAGATGTTTGCTGTGTGGGGTCAGAGTTTTGTTCCGTTTATCCTCTTCTTAGTCTCTGCCACCCTCAAAGGTGCCTGTCCTCACTCTCCAAGCCCCGTTGGGACAGGCTCCTGAAGCCTGAGGAGGGTAAGCAATAGATCCCAAAGATCTCACAGCAGGCTTGTGGCAACAGTGAGTTCAGGAAGTCCTTGCACCCTCTCTATTCCAGCCCCTTCTTTGGCAGGGGTGTCAGGAAGGGCCTCCCCCTTCGGAGTGGCTCTCCTTTTCTGACTTTCTGGAGAAAAAGGCTAGGGGCGGGAGGTAACATCAGGGTTCTCTGCAAAGGATGGTGTTGGGGACGTTCAGAGTCAGGCTTTCAGTACGGGAAGGAAAGAGACTGGGAGTCAGAACAAGTCAAAGACTGAAGGGCAGGGTTCTGGAAGGCCTGGGGCTCCTTCCTTGGGGAAGGAGTGGTGCATTCTGGTAAGGCCTGGTGTATCCCCCCTCCCAACATTGGCATGAGCTTCTCTTGTATACAGGTCTCAGCAGTAGGGTCCGGTGCGGGGAGACTTTCCTTCTTTTGACTTCCCTCGGAAAGGGAGGCCCCCTGAGCTGGCTGGCCCTGCCAGTTTGCAGCCCTGGGCCACAGACCTTGGTGGTCTAAGGTTTCTTTGAACTTTCCCTGGGGACAGCTGAGTGCTGTCCCTATTGGAATCCTAGTACATGAGAGGATACAGAGGGCAGAAGTTCTGGGAGTAGAAACCACCCAGACACCCCCTGCCGGGAGGGCTGGAAAGAAGGCTGAGCGTCAGTGTCCATCTTCAGCTCTTCCTGTTCCCTCTCTGAGCCTCACCCCCTGCCTATCAAACGGGACAGTGGGTGGGTGGAGGGTAGTTCTGGCTCCCTATGTCACCAAGATGGAGGAAGCTGACTTGTCCTCTGTGACTTCTGGAGATCAGCTCTGGCCCAGGCCTTGATCTGAGAGGTGGGGAGGTTCCATTCCATGCTGCCTGCCCCACCCTGCTGTAACTGTGGGTGGTGTTGGGACTTCTGGCATTCCCAGCTCTCCCTCTTGCCTAGTGGGACACATGCATACATCCTCTTGTCTCACCTCCAGCACCCCCCACTCTAATGATCCCAGCATAGGGGACTGTGCACTTGTGTCTGGCCTGAATTTCCTTGGGAGTCTGAGCAGGGAGTGGGTCAGTTAGGATGGCTGAGACCTGGATTTAGCCCTTCCTGTCATCTGGATGGGGCCAGTCCTTGGCCTGTCAGTGGGGTCAGACAGTACCCCTCTCAGATGATGGGAGGCAAGGCTGGGCATGGCTGGGCAGAGACATTGCCTCCTTAGCACAGGCCACACAGTCTCTGCCTCTGTTGACCTAGTTCCCACCCCTCCCTTGGCGCTGTTTACTCAGCTGCCCCACCCTGCCCGACCTCACCTTGCACTACCTGGCTGGCAGGTGCCGCCTCAAGACAGCATGAGGCATGCCTAGGCTTGTCTAGCTGGGCAGTCAGAATGGGGTTGCCCAGGTTTGAGGCAGTCAGGGGGCTGTGGTCAGCCAGCTCCTTCTGGACCTTGGGTTGGGCTGGTGACCTCCTCCCCTCTGTTAGAATGAGGGGAATCTCAGAAATGCTGTGTCCTCAGCCTGGCATCCTGGGTCCCTGGTGCTTAGAGCCTTGGGACAGGTCCCCAAGCAGATCACAGCCGTATCACTAATATTCTCAAATGTGCTGGGCTCTGAGGGTGGCTCTTGGCAGTCTGAGTTGGGCACAGGTAGATGAGAATTAGCAGGGCTGCAGTTGAAGGTGGGGAAAAAGATGTAATTAAATTAAGGGGAGGAGGGAGGGAAGGAGGGAGAAGCCTACCCTTTGTTGGCAACACTTGTCAATAACAATAATTGATGACCTAACTCAGCGGATGCTGTCAGCCACTGTGTGAAAAGGGTGACCACGAGTGATTATAGTGCAGAGACTTGTGGGGTGACAAGTACAAGCTGGCTGACCTTGGGATGTTTGGTTTGGGGAGTGACAGCAATGTCAAGGTCGGGGGCATAGCAGCTCCAGGGGGAGTGAGTCTGGTGGGCAGAGGTTGCTGGGACTCAAGGGACCTAACCCCTCTCCTAAGGAGAGGGGTCATAGAGCTTGTACAGAGAACACGAGTGGCTGGTGAAGGGTGCTTTGGTCACCTCTGTCCCCATTGACTGTTGCCCAATTTTCCCTAGGGGTAGCACAAATGGGGGCAGCCTGGTGGGCAGGCCCCTCCATAGGCCTGTGCTGGGCTGGGTACCTCCTAGCTCACCTCCCAGGCTGCCTACCTCCCAGGATGTTCACCCCAGCACTTAGGAGGAAGGCCTGGGCAGGAGGGCAGCTGGTCCACTGTAGGATCTGGGCTTCCCTGGAGGAGGAGGGTCTAGTCCCAGGTCTAGCATGAGAAGGGACACTCCATAGAAGTGCTTACCCAAGAACAGCGCCCACTCAGGCTACTCCTCCTCCCCTCGCCCCCAGGAGCCTGATGCCTCGTACCCTGGATGGGCAGATCACCATGGAGAAGACACCCAGCTACTTTGTGACGCGGGAAGTCCCTCATCGAATTCATAGCATGTCCCCAGATACGAAGCTGATTGTGGTGGTACGGAACCCCGTGACCCGGGCCATCTCTGACTATGCCCAGACACTTTCCAAGACCCCAGGCCTGCCCAGCTTCCACGCCCTGGCCTTCCGCCATGGCCTGGGTCCTGTGGACACAGCCTGGAGTGCCGTGCGTATCGGTCTCTATGCCCAGCACCTGGACAACTGGCTGCACTACTTCCCTCTGTCCCACTTCCTGTTTGTCAGCGGCGAGCGTCTGGTCAGCGACCCAGCGGGAGAGGTTGGCCGTGTGCAGGATTTCCTGGGCCTCAAACGGGTTGTCACAGACAAGCACTTCTACTTCAATGCCACCAAGGGCTTCCCCTGCCTCAAGAAGGCCCAGGGAAGCAGCCGCCCCCGCTGCCTGGGCAAATCCAAGGGCAGGCCCCACCCCCACGTACCCCAGGCAGTGGTCCAGCGCCTGCAGGACTTCTACCGGCCCTTCAATCGCAAGTTCTACCAGATGACTGGCCAGGACTTTGGGTGGGACTAAGCAAGGCCCAGATAGCCCTTCCCTGGATGCTTGGTCACCTTAATTTATGTGTGCCCAATTGGCCAGAGCAGCCTCCCTACACGTGCTGTGGAGAGATAATATTTAAGAAATAAAGTCTGGATCCATGTTCTGCCACTTGACCTTGAGGTTTGGGTGGAAGTGGTACCATGTCAGCTAACTCAGTGGGGCCGGGTGTCATGCCAAACCTATTCCTCACATGTCCTCAGAGGTAGCCGTGCACTTGGTCGCATTGCACAGATGAGTACGAGAGACTCAGAGAGACTCAGAGGGCCTGTCTGGTGACACACAGCCTAGTCCTGGTGACTTTGGGGGCAACCTTCCACTGCTTCTCAGCCCTGGGAGGTTGAGCAGGATTGTCCCCATATACAGTACAAGGAAACTGAGGCTGGAGGTTGCTCCTGAATGGTGGGGCAGGATTAAAGTTGGGTCTGGCCAATTGTGTGTGTCACACCTGGGACCTCAGTTAATCCCATGTCCTGGTGCCCAGTGGGCGCTCTTTCCTGCAGGCCTCGTAGAACTTCTGGGCAGTGCAGTGCTTGGCAGGTGGCCTGGTGTGTGTGGGACAGTGCTTCCAACAGTTTTCAAGCTGTTCCTGAGCTGCCTACCTAGGACAAGCTCACTCCAGAGACCATGCCCACACACTGCCTAGCTCCCAGGCCACACCCACCAAGTGACACGCCTCCTCCTCCAGGCCCTCACTGTCCCAGCCTTTTTCTTGCATTGTCTCCGTGGGGAAGGTTAGGAACAGTCCCATCTGCAGTCCAGCTGCCCACTCCTAACCAAGTTAGGCCACACTTAGGAAGATTGGGAGCCTCTCTCCCCCTCCCCTCTGAACACGAGGGGCCCATCAGTAATGGCTCTCACCTGTGCCTGGCCACTGCTCTCTCCCAGGTGCCTATCAGCTGCCCTGACAATGACTGCTGAGGCTGGTTAGGCCCAGGCCCCATATATCTGCCCATCTCAGGCCTGCCCAGGGCCCGGCCATAGCCTTGTGCACCCTGAGCAGCTCCTTGGATTTCGTGGCCTCTCCTTACCCCTGTTGTGGCTTTTCTACCTCTGAGCTGCTTGGGGGCACTGCATGTACTAGGACCCAGGGAAACATGCAACGCGGGAGGATTTGCAGGGGATAAGGGAAGCTTGTCAGCCTCCACCCCTCCCTGTCTGACTGGCAAACTTCACTGGAAGCCAGTGGCCCTCCCAGTCACCATGTCCTCTCTGTCAGGTGATCCCATCTGTGGTGTGGACATGGAGACAGTTAATGTCAGTGTGCAGAGAAGAGGCTCAGTGGGAGGGTTAGGGCACATGTAGGGTTGTCTGTGTCTGGTTGTCAGAGCCCAGCCCCTGCTCCTGCTAGTTTCTGGCCCTAGCAGACACTCTTGCCTAGAGCTGCTTTTAGGAGCTGGCACTGTCCTCAGGGCTCTCCATCCCAGGCCAGGCCAGTGGCAGGGTTGGGGGCTGGTTATGGGTGCCTCTCCCTGCACCCACTGAATAGTGCACTTTCAATGTAGTGGTTAGATGTGGGGCCCAGAATGCACAGCCTCTTCCCTGACTCTTGACATCTGTCATGGATGAGGGGAAAGGGTTGGCCTAATTTACAGTAACTGGGACAAGAGGGAAGGCAGGATGGCTCCTGCCTCCCAGCCCAGTTCCCAACCCAGTCTGTGCATATCTCTTTCTCCCCAGATACACCCTTCTTGTGTCTGGACAGTCTCAGGGGTCACACTGTCACCTGGCCCCTCTTTTGTTTTACAATGAACTCTCTGAAAGACAGAGGGGTGTCTTCAGGGTAAGATCCCAGCCCCACACCATTGTTTCTAGGATGAAGACCAGATGCCTACCTGCAGTTGTTAAGGGCCTCCAGGGCTTGCCCTATCCTGCCTCATGTTCCTGCCAGCTCTTTCCACCTACCTTTCTAATTTCTCAGACTTCACATGCTGTTCCTCCTCTCTTGAATGCCTTTCCTTGCAGAAGGCGCAGATGGATCTGGCAGCGGTCTTCAGTAGCGCAGCTGTGCTCCTGCATTTAGAGTTCCATATCTGAGCCCCCTGAGGTGACCCACTTTTCCTCTCCTGGAACCCTCGTGGGCGTAGAGCTTTGGGGGCATTGGTGTGCCTGGGCCCAGGCCTCACAGGGCATACTCTGGAGGCAGCTGGGAGGAAGCGTGGGCTGATGTGTTCTACCAGCCCCACCCAGTGGAAGCTCAGCCCTGAGGGCTGCCGCCCTGCGTGAGATGCCCAGCTGTGCCCGAGAACACACTGCAGGCAGATGTAGTGAGTCCTGGGGCAGCGTTGGGAGGTGGGGCTCCCTGGGGGAGTCATCAGCCTTTAATTAAAGTCTCTAAATTGCTTTCCCAGCTGCTCCATGGGTTTTCCACATTGGAATGTTCTAGATGGAGGAAAAGTGCTGATTCAATTATCTTCTTCCTGTCCTGACCAGTGGAGGAAACGAGGCTGGGACCCTTTCTCCACCCCTTGAGGGGATCTGGGTGTCTTCACAGCCCTAGAGCCAGGAAGAGGCTTGGAGAAGCCTGCAGAAGTAGCTGCTTCAGTCTTTGGGGCCTCACCCAACCCCAGCCTCCTGGCTGGGGGCCCACGGGATGGCAGGGGGCCTGGGTGAACAGTGTTCTCACCCTGGGGCCTCCACTCACAGATGATGAGACCCTGGCCCAAGTGCTTCAGTGTCCCCAAAATACCAAGTGCCTCAGTGTCATAAACTGTGAATCCTTAACCTAGGGGAGGGGATCTGACCTCTTCCTCACTGACAGCACCCCCACAGAGGGGTCCTTGGTCACATAGCCTGCCTCGTTGGCCTGCTGATCTTGGAAATGGGGTCAGGGAGGCTGGCCTGAGGCCCTGGTTTGGGGTGGCCCTTCTGCCCAGGGCTGGGCCAGCTTCCTGTGTCAGAGTGGATGGGGCCGGAGGGCCAGAGTGAAACTGCTAAGGTGGATTTGCAGGGCAGGAAAGGGGAAGTTGGCCTCCCAGGGTGAAGTCTGCAGCGCCTGTCAGTGCCTTTGCCTCAGGGTGAGGTGCTTTGTGGAAATGCTGGATTCTCTGGCCCATGTGCCCTAGGGTGGACAGAGCTGGAACCTGTTACCCCAGCCAGGTTCAGAGGACATTCTGGGCTGTAGGAGGGGGCCAGAATCCAGATGAGGAAGAAGCCAGAGTGATTTCAAATGAATCGAATCCCAACGTAGGTCCTCCTCACTTCGGCTCCCTAGGCCCAAGCCCCTTTTCCTTTGCCTGCCTGCCCACTGGCTCCTTTTTCCCACTGAGGAGCAGCCAAACTACAAATTCCAAGGGATTCTTCTGTGTTGCCTCAACTGTGACCCAGGATGGGCCAGGGACAGCGTGAAGGCCCTCTGATGCTTTAGTCTGGGCAGCCACTTACCATATTTTTGTTCTGGGATGCCTGGTCCCCTTTCTTTGTGTGGAAGCTGTGCACGAGTGTTGGTAGTGTGCTGCCATCAGGAACCATCAGAAACTGGGCTGACTCCTGAGGCCAAGGGGTGGGAGCAGGAGCAAGTTGAGGCAGGCTCAGATTCCTGATAAATTAGGACAGTGCCTAGAAGGGCCCCGCACGTTTGTTCATTCTTTCAGCCAGCAGGTACTGAGAAACTGGCTCTGAGGACATCATGGTGGATGGGCAGGCTGTCCCTAACTCCATGGAATCCTTGTGTGGTGGGAGAAACAGAGCCAATCACCAAACAACCAAGAAAGCAGAGCACTCACTGCAGTATGGAGAGCATCAAAAAGTAGGGAACAGGGTGGGGGAGAGCTGCTCTGGACAGGAGAGTCCCTCAGACAGAGGCCATTTACCTGCACCTTGAAGAGGACCAGCTGTTTAGGGCAGAAGGGGACAGCAGGTGCTGAGTAGGCTGGTTAAGAAAAATTGTGACTATGAGGGCTGGGGATGTGGTTCAGTGACAGAGCACTTGCCTAGCATGCATACGTGAGGCTCTAATTCTATTCCAGCACCCCCCAAAGAAAAAAAAAATCCTGACTATAAAATAAGACCTCATAAAACCTGAAGACTTGTAAACAGAGCCTCAGGCAGATACTTGCACACCCATGTTCTTGGCAGCTGTATTTGCAACAGCCAAAAGGTGGAAATAACCCAAATGTCCTCCAGCAGACAAGTAGATAAACAAAATTGTGATGTATCCATACAGTGAGGTTTTTATTACTCAGCCCCTGAAAGGAATGATATTCTGACATACGCTACTGTGTGGATGAACCTCAAAAACATTACTCTAGGTAAGATAAGCCAATAATGAAAAGTTGTATTTTATGTGATTCTGTTCATATGAAATGTTCAGAATAGGCAAATTCATGAAGATTAAAGCAGATTGGTGGTTATCTGGAGCTGGAGGTAGGAGGGACAGGGAAGTGACTGTTTCATGGCTACAGGGTTTCCTTTTGAAATGATGAGAATGTTCTGGAATGAGAAAGTGGTAGTGTGTACGCAATATTGTGAATGCATTAAATGCCATTGAATTGTTCTTTTTTTTTTATTAAAAATGTTTTTTATTCAATTTTATTTACCAAGAACATGTATTGGTACATTATATACATAGTGATCACATTCATCATAATTAATTTGTACCTGTACGTAACATATCTTGGTTTCCCCTCTTCTTCCTCACCTCTCCCTTCTACTCCCTTCCCTTCCCTATTTATAGTAGCTTTATTTACATTTTTCCATTTTTTCCTTTCTTTTCTTTTTCTTTTCCTTCTTTTCCCTTGCCTCCCTTTCTAATTCTCCTCCCTATCGCTTATTATCTTTCTTTTACATAGTATCTATTATACCTTTTTGTCCTTATTTACACTTACGGTTTCTCATATCAGAGAAACAATTCGCTATGTAGTCACGTGGGTCTGATTTATTTCA
>PVJO010000402.1:0-248307 GCA_004026905.1 Hystrix cristata | reverse complement strand
TTGTGTGACTAAATTGACCAGTTCTTTCTTGTCTTTGGCATGTAACATGCTTCAGTGGACACTCTTAAAGAAGAGTATTTTCTTTTAAATTTTTGTGGTTCAAATGTCAACCAGTTACCTTTTTAGTCAAATACCTTTTTCTTTGGTATTAGGATATTGAAAACATTATTCAGGATATTTTCATTTTAATAAATAGATAGTAAACAAAACAAAAACTATGATCTGGCGCTGAGGCTGATTATAGCCTAGTGGGAAATACAGGCATTACTGATTATATTAATAGCATACCACAGGGCCACTTGGTTTACTTGTGCATATTAAATAAAAAGTTCTAGTGGGGATTTAGCTCAGTGGTTAGAGTGCTTGCCTTGCAAGCACAAGGCCCTGAGTTCCATCCCCAGCACCAAAAAAAAAAAAAAAAAAAAAGTTCAAAAGAGAATTAGAACAGAAACTCTTTTCAGATACTCTTGAATTAGAATTTTTATATATTCAGATATTTTAAAAAGTGGACAATTTCCATTCATTTCTTCTTCCAGGGTTTAGACAGGTAAGTAGTAGTTTCCCCGATTAAAGTTGTTAGAATCAATAGCAACTAATAAAAAGAATTTAATTTGGACATAAAATTTTAAATGTTGCTTAATGGTGAAAACATTGGTAACAACCTAGAGAAAAAAAAGTAAAGAAAATTATGTCAAAGTTTTCCCTGGGATTTCCCCTGGAAAATATTATTCCAGATAGAGAGGGAGGAGACAATGGAGAGGAACAGCAGAAATATTCAATTGGAAGACAAGGAATGTAGTAAATATTTCTTGGACTCAGAAGGGCGAGAGCAGGCATCAGCAAACAACATGTCAGTGTTCATTAATACTAGCATGAAATCCAAAGCTCAGTGCAGCTCTTTGCACCACACTCTTTTGACTTGATGATTTCTAAGTAATCAGTCCAATATGTAGGACACGGTTTCTCAAATCTAATACATATTGGGTTGCCTTATGCAGCTGAGGTTTTATATAACTGGTAGGGCCTAAAGAGTTTTACCGCAAGAGTAACAGCAGAAATAGTTCACAAATCTTGTGGGAGAAAAACAAATAATTTTAAAGCCCAGGAGGCAAGATTGCCTTGAAAACTATAGGTGGTCATTTCCTCCAGAATATCTTACGGAGCAACAAAATCATTTGCGGGTTAATTTTTTAAATAAATGAGTTCTAGAAAGTGGCTTCCTATAATTCACTTTTGTTGCTTGCTCCGTTTTGGGCTGCTATAGCAGAATAGCACCAGATGGGTAATTTATAATGAACAGAAATGTGTTGGCTCATACTTCCAGAGGCCAGGAAATCCATGATCACAGGCCTGCATTTGGTGTCAGGTTTCTGGCTGTGTTGTCCCATGACACAGAGTAGAGAGAGGGCAAAAGTGCTCTGTACGCTGCCTCATCATAGAGCCCCTAACGGACTGACATTTCCAAGACTGTTAGCCAAAGTAAACCTCTCTTTGTAAGTTAATGACCTCAGTTATTTTGTTATAGTGATGGGAAGCTAACACACGTATACTTTAGAATTTTTCCTTGTATATAGAAGCTCAAAAGAACTCTCACTACATGTAGGTGACTTTGAGGCCATGGTGCAGACCCTGAGTCATAATGAACTTGTCAAAGTATGTGTTGGGAGAGTAGGGACAGGAGTTTGCTCATGCGTTTCTAATTGTTATTCCAGAAAGCAGCTTCTGAGGATCTTCTGATCCAGCTGTCCATAGTACAAACAATGGACCTGGAGTATGCTGAGCCCAAGTGAAGTGCAAAGCTGTTCGTGTGACATTCAAGGACCTCTGGGCTCTGAGGACACTAAAAGAGTACACTGAACGAAAGTTGCTAGCCCACCCCTAGCTACGTAAGAGTCCCATGGTGAAGTCTCACTAAGTATAATTGTGAGCAGATGTTTACAGTAAAATGTGGCTCGAGAAGAAAGATGGAGATGGGTGAGGTATGCAGGTCAAGTCATGTGAGAAATGAATGGGGGAGGAAATGCCGGACCAGGAAGATTGAACTTACTGCATGTAGAGATCAGAATGAAAAGTATTCTGGGGATGGAAAATGTAACTAAGAATGAGAAAACATTTTAGTAAATATTCAAGCAGGTAAAGGCAGTATTTTCTCTCAAGACACTGAACAATTCCATTAGAAGAGTTTGAATAAAGGCTATTGGTGATGTTATAGATATATTCTTATACAAGGATCAAGAATCTCCAACATTATTTTAGTTTTTACAAATATATTTGAGCCACATGAAGTTCGATGATATTTAAAAATACTTCTAGGAATTAGTGACTAAACAGCCTGGTCTTCAGATGAGAAATAACCTGAAGTCCATCTGATTTTTTCAAAATGGCTCTAGATTTTTTTTTTTTTTTGGTCTTCTCTACCTTCCTTTTTTTAGGTTTTATCTCTGGCTCATGCTCATTTTTTTGGGTCACAGTAATAAACTGTTTATCTTATGCAATAGCTAATTCTGAACAGGGGCATAAAAATAGCATGTAACATGGCATATTCACACAAATGGCAGGTATCTTAGTCTTCTTGTGCTGCCATAAGTAAGCGCTGTGAACTGAATGACTTTAACAACAGAAATATATTTTGCTACAGTTACAGCGGTTGGATAGAAGTCCAATATCAAAGTGCTGGTATGTGCAGACTAGAACCCTTTTATTGGCTTGCAGACTGCCACCATCCTGCTGTTTCCACACATGGTCTCTCCCTGATGTGTGCACATGGAGAGGGGAGAGCAGAGAGAAGAGAGGAGAGAGGAAGGGGGGGAGGGGGGAGGGAGGAGGGGAGGAGAGAGGACAGGGGAGGGGGAGGGGAAGGGAGAGGGGAGGAGGGAGGGGAGTGGGATGCCATCCTTACAACCTCATTTAATAGTAATTATTTCCTAAAGACCCTATTTCCAAATACAGTCACATTGGTAGTGAGGACTCCAACATATAAATTTAGCAGGAACATGGTTCAGTATCCAGCACCAGGTATCAGGTACCAGGAACCTACAGAAGAGGCTGTGGAGAGGCGGAACAGAGGGAAGGGCTGGCTGGAATGAGGCCCTGAAACAGAAGACATTAGCCCAGATCTTAGCTCTGCTAGTCAAGTTCTAATCTAAATAAGACCCGGTTACACTGGTACCTCCATTCAGGAACTTAATCTGTTCCACAATTCTGTTTGTAAACGCTTGTAATCTGGTTGAATCATGGAAAGAATTAGGTTCGTGAACTGAGGCACCTGTATTTTTATTAAACTCGAAAAACAAGTATTGGGAGAAAGCTACACTTATATCTGTGTAAACTGCTAAAAAATGAGAAGAAATACAACCAGTTTGGAACTACAAGTTTGCCCCCAGTTATTTGGATAGGGTTCATTCTTTTTTCTCCCAAATCTATCTAATCTGCGCTATCACATACATGGTGAACATACAACACAGTTTATGCCATTTCTTTGTTTTTAGTTAGAGTTGTAAACCAGGTTCTATTTTATTAAAAGTGGGTTTTTCTTTTTTTGCCAGTTTGTCAAATCATTTTGACTTTCTAAAGTCTTGTTGTCAAATCTAAAGTGTTTTAGTCTTAGAAAAAATTAACCACAGAGATAGTTACTAGAAGAAATGTCACTTTTAAAATTACAATGCAATTAATGGTACATAAAATTTTTTTTCTCCCCCTGTTTAAATACTTTTGAAAAGTTGGAGTAGTGGATTCATCATAAACAAGCAGTAGATCTCTCATGATTGCAATTTCAAACACTGCAATATTTCAAAAGAAGAAGAAAATCTTGGAAATGTCCTTCGAAATGCCCGCTGACAGTAAGTATTCTAACACCATCTGCAACATTTTGTTTAAAATATTTTGTTGTCAATAGAAACAAAAGGAAGTAGTAATAGTTCATGAGACTTACTTACACAAAATAAGTACAGAAGAAAAATAGGCAAGAAGTCTGGAACATATACCTGAGAATTGTATTATTTCTGATTGAATTCAGCTCAGCACACAGGGATCCCACCTATGGGGGAGACATGGAGGCAACAAGGAGGTATGTCCCAGAAGGTGGGAATGTGGCCTTCTGGGACACAGTCTACTAGGTCTACATCAACCGGGAAGGTGACAATTCACTTGTGATTAGAAACAGTAACTGGTTGCCCAGTGGCCAGATGGGCCTGGAGACATGTATTCTGTTTTGCTCAATGGGTTGGTCCACATGTGTCTAAGAAAAAAAACCGAAGGAATATTCTTGAAAAACTACACAATCTGGAACCCTGGGCCCAGGTTCCCCAGTGACCTTCATCTACTGCAGCCGGGTAGCAGCTAACCCCTCAGGTGGGCGCCTCTCCTTTTGGTCTCCCTCAGACTCCGTGCCCTGCTGTTTCCCGACACCCAGGATGAAAGTCCCTTGAGATAAATCATGCCACATGTGCTTCTGTGTGTAGGCGTCTTTCAACACCTGGAATATAACCTGCAGGACCCCCCACCCCCCGGCATTTAAATTTGCCAACTAAATGTTAATGCAGCGATTCTCTTTAAATATTAGACTGAAATGATGTATCTGGAACTTGAAGTTTGAAAACATGCAGAACTCCAATCAAGGTAACTTCAGAGGAAACTCAGGCAACAAATTTGGAACTTGTTAGTCCTTTAAGAAGCGGAAACCCAACCTACTATGCGGAATGCTGTTTGGAGGAAGTATGTGAGAAAAGAAAAACAGTAATTGATCCAAAACTCTGAACGATCACTAATACAGTATTAGTTACTTTCCTAGAGGCAATGGTTTGCAAGAGAGCAGATTTAAAATAGGACATTTACACACACACACAAGCTAAATACAGGAAGAGTGTAGAACGTCTGTCTACGCATTGGAGACTCAAAAGATCCAATCAAGGGCTGGGTGCCTACAGCACTGTCCCATGTAAGTCCATGTCTGCACTAAAAGGCTGAAGAAATCTGCACCAGAGCCGGGTATGACACTCACAGCAGAAATGAAGACCGCAGCTTCCCCAAAGCAAACAGCAGCCATCCCCGACAACAGCAAGACCCCGAGCTTCTCCTGCAGGAACAGCCACAAGAGAGCTGCTCCTGGGAAAGAGCCGGCCCCTAACTTCCGCTCTGGTTCTCTATGTTGTGTCAGCAATAACCTTCAGGTGGATCTACACCAAGAACCACACCAACCTGCTTCAGCTGGGCGTTCCTGCTCAGGTTGATCAGTAAGTCCAACACGTATAGCCATTTTTAAAAGATGAAATGCGATTTCTTCATGTGAAAACTAGGCAGACACAGAATTTTTCAGGAAGATGGAAAGAGAAAATCCAGCTTGATCATATCACAGCCGAAGCTGGCAAAGATATCTCTTGATTCCCAAAAGGAGGCTGAAGGATAGACCACACTATTGGAGAAACCTGGCGTTCATGGATGACTCAGCAAAGAATTTTCCACCTGGTGTTCAGGCACTCCCAGTCAATCTAGAAGCACTCTGATGTTTGCTCCCACATGCAAAACACCAATTAGCAGTCAACCAACTTGGAAAATGTGAAACTCACAACAGTGGTTTCAGTTCTCCTGTCCCCACTGACAATAAGGTGCACTTCTCTTCCCTCTTTCTGTCTCTCTGTCTCTCGTTCTTTAGTCTTGTGAGCTTTTGCAACATCTCAACTTGAAGTTGCGTGAGAGGGGAAGCAGAAAGGAAGGCAGTGAAGTGGGTTAACAACAGTCACAGCAGAAGCAAAAGGACCACAGCAGAAAAGAATCTGCAGCAGTTTGCTCAAGCCAAGCTGCTTTTCTTGTAAAGCACTGTTGCTTACAAACTGCTGTGGCTTCGCTTTGCTCAGTTCCAGAATCAGAAGCAACATGGCTGACATCGGCACTACTGCCTCTGGCTCTTATTTTGCATGTGGACAACCTCAAATCTGCAGTTCTTCAGAAACTCAGTTGGAAGGGGAGGAAGAGAGTATGTAAGGTGGTGTGGGCTTTCATCAGCACAGGTTAAGTGGGGGCTGCAGCAGAGGACAAGGACATTGAGGATGTTCTTATGCCCAAGGGAAGATGGATTTCCACAACAATCACATACTCCACCCCATTACTCATTTTAATTTGGAAAAATACCAGGCTTTTGTTAGTAAACCAGTTCTAGTTCTTGCCCATTCCACTGTATTTACAACCCAAACCACAACTGAGTCTTGGTTTTCTTGTTCATAAAGGAAATAAGTATCTCTATTCCCTTTGCGGGTTTTGTGTTTAACACTCAGTTAAATTCTTCTCTCCCTCCATTCAGTAAACATTGCTGCACATCAATGGATGTTTTATGAACAAAGTTCCTGATATTGTTTGATTCCTCAAGAAGATTGCAACCTGAGTTAGATTCTCCTTACACTTGGGTCTTTTGGAGTACAATGGTCATTTTATGGCTACAGGGTTTGGAGTGATAGCCATAGTTTCATCTACCAAACTCCGCTTCACATAGAGAGACCCTCATTTATTCCAGAAGAGGATCTATTTATACTCCTCCACAGTGTTGCAGTAATGGAGATACGAGGAATGGTTTCAGACTGCTTAAAGTGACGAACATGTATGTGTTTCTAGTCTGGAGAAATGATTAGTTGACAGGGCAAAGTTTCTACTAAGGGAGAAAGGGACACGATGGTTAGAGAAGACCCAGATGGGCAAGCACCACAGACCTTCATGAGTCTGCAGTGACAAGGTGGGGACAAGCAGGCAGGTAAGAATCTCCCCTAAACTGCCCCATCACTTCTAGTTCACCCTTCTGTAACCTCGCTAGCATTTCATACTTTCCTAGCCCCTTTATTAAACAACCACAAAGAATCCATTTTAAATTTCTTTCATCGTCTCCTCCTTATCTTACAGAGCCACATCTAGACAGCATATTTAAAACTGAAAGAATTTACTGAAGCAGAGGGGTGTCTTGTCCAACCTCCTGCATGTAGCTGTTTAGTTTTTATTGCTGTATGCATCAGAAAAACAAGTTTGTACTGCTGCAGAAATAAAACTACTAATTTATATAGACACTAAGTATGAGGTAGAAGGAAAATTTGAGCCACTATTTATTTTTCCCCGTTGAAGTACTTTTTAATCATAATGATTACGAATGTTGTACGCAGGTGAGTATGCACATAACTACACAAACATATACAAATACACACAAACACACACTCATACTGATACAGATTATCAAAATTTCTATTTGTAGGCTTGGAAGCAATTTTCTAGTCTATATCAACATTGCTGAGGCAAAAGGATATGTAAAACCACCACCCACAATGCCAAGATTTTGGATTTGTAATTTTCTAACTGCAGCCGAAAGGAAGACAGTGACATGTTGGTGTGGTGCCTGCAGATCTCTGGTAGAAAGTGCTGCTAGACTAAGATGAAACAAAGTCAAAATACTAATGTTTGCTGTAGATTCTGATTCCATACTGTCGATTCACTTATTGCTTTGTTTCAGGGACTATTTCAAACCATTTCTTCTTCCTAGATTCTCTATTACTAACATTTAAATAGCCAGTAGAAATGTAGGAAGAACAATTCCACTGACATTTCCAACACACACTGAAATTTGCATTCACGGGTGATCACCAACTGAAAAAATATAGATTTGCATGAAAAGGCTACAACATTGGCCTTGAGATAAAAATGTGCATTTTTGTGATCTTTTTAATACAGATAACTTGGTGTGCAAAGAATATCACATTCTCTTTTTTAATAACAAAGTAAGAACTGTACATTTACACAATGACTTTTTTTCTTGGTGCTAGTGATGGGACCCGTGCATACCAGGCCTGTGCTCTACTCCTGAACTATATGGTATTTCCAGCCCTGAAACATCTTTAAAATGGCAGTTTTGGGTTTGCCAGAATGGCAACAAAACAGAACATATGCACAAAACGTATTGAATGCACATTATTGTAAATCTGTTCTGACCACAGTAAACCTATTGAATGACACAAAATAAGTTTTGACCACCACAGCAACAGTAATTTTCATTGTTAGTTAAGTGAGTCTGCACACTGTGAGTCTGTAAAGAACCGAACTGTATGCAGCTGCTGTATGAAGTCTTCTGAGCAACCTCACTTTGATAGGCTCTTGGCAGAAGCAAAGAGCAGGGCTTCTGAATGTACTAATGATGCTATTTCCTCAGGTTATGGTGGAGAATACCACTTTGAGGATCAGTGAATATACAAAAATTGGGCTACAAAGTTGACTTTCAGAAAACAATTTTTCTATCTCCAGGTCCAGTTGGTGATACGAAAAAAAAAATTTCTAAAGAATACTCAATATTTTGGTCTGGCACATTTGTTTAAAACTCTTTTAATTGCATTTTCCTGTTTTTATATCATCTACTTCTATTCTGATAAAACTTCCATTCAGATGAAAAACTTTCTAAAAATCTGATGATTTGATAAACAGATAATAAGTCATTCTTTAATAAAATGGTCTTTATGTAAGCAAAAGTGATTCTTTGCATCTGTCTTTTAAAGCAATAGGACATTCTACAATCCTATTTACAAGGGACAAATTAACTTTTTTGTTCTTTAGGAAGATGTGCTAATGTTCCCTGTAAATATTTTCAGACCTGACATTTTAAATTATCTTTTTCTCTGTAATAGTTTTACGTGACAGAACGAATAAAGATTTGCATGGAAATCAAGAACACTGTGCACAACACTGTATTCTAAGACAAAGAGAGACTATTATAATCTAAAATTTCCCAGAAAAAAAAATGTGAGAATCAAATCAATGCATTCATCTTTGAAAATCATAAAGTTTTCCACACAAACTCCAAAACATCAGGTAGCATTTTGTTTAGATATAAAATCTTCTCATGAGATGAAAACATTTTAGTTTTGGAAGTACCTGAAAATTTTCCTTAATAAGAGGTGCTGTAAGTAGATGGAATTTTTAAATATAAACAAATATAAGTTTGTTATGCAAGTTTTCTTTCAAGTGACTTTGGCCACACACAAGTTATATGCATTGTGAATACAGACAGATGATGAGTAGGATAGCTAGGAGACAGAGATACAGAATATTGTCCAGAAGATGAGTATTAGTATTTTTATAGCTTTGATCTCTAAACTAGCGATTGCATAAATATTTGATGTTTACAAAATGGCTAAAAACTCCTTGTAAAAGAAAAATAGTTTGGGCCATGTTTAATCCATTCATTCAATTCAGTCCAAGGAATTCCGGATTCCAAACTATTATTTCAATTTAATAGCTCAGGGTTGAAATACCATATGGAAACAGCTCAAAACAACTGCTCCCAAGGGCTATAAACTTCAATTCTTCTCTTGTTTCTAGACAAATTTAGACCTCTATGCATTGCTGGGGCATGAGCAGAAATGTTTTCTTTCAGTGAAATACAAAAAGAAAACTAAGGCAGTCTCTTTTCATTCTAAATGCTACGACCCCTTCATGGACTTTACAATATGTGATGCCTAAATAAACAGAACATTGAGTAGCACTTTGGCAATATTTTATGACAGATTCAAAAACAATGAATATAAATATACATATGCATGCTTCTTTTCATAGAAACCCTAAGTCTGCTTCAGAAATATAAGATGAAGTAAAACTCTCTAAACAATTAGCAGGGTATATTGTACAAAACTCTTTAGAAATATTTTTTCATACCTTAAATTTAAATTTTCAGAAAAAAATTAAAAGTCTCCTACCTTGAGAATGGCCCATTTATATGTAGGCTTAATATTGTTTTCATCTAATTCACAGTATTTGTTATTTACACATAAGACATCTTTGGAAAAGGTTCATAGAAACTTCTGGTTGCCACAGAAATTAAAGAATGTGACTGGCCATTAGAAACACATATCTTTCATTTATTTTTCAATGAATTGATGCTAAAATGTGCAGTGCACATTAATTTGTTAGAATTTCAAAGACTTGGTGTGACTAGTGTATGACCGTGGCACCCTAACTACTAAAAATTAAGTAAATGCCTATCACGGGGGGTGCAAGATTAATTAGGTTACAGATTCTCCTGGATTAAGTCGTGGTCCTCACACTCCCTCAGCTGCAGTAAGAAAAATCATGCTTTCAGTAAGATCTATTTAGCCTTTGGGCTACAATCACTTTTAATTCCATCTGTGATTCTGAAAATGACAGAAAAAAAATAATACCCTAGACCTTAAGGTATAACACACGGATATAAAAGGGATTTCCTAGTGAGTGATCCCAGAAGCTCTGTCTTTTTGCCAGAAAGCCGGGTAGCTATGGAGATAGATTTGGTCCCTGCTGGCACCGGGGTGAGCTGAACTCAGCATTCCTCGGGAGCTTGTATCCCTACTCAGCAATTCTTTAACTGCTGCAGACAAGCCTGGCCCATTTTGTGCTTGATCTTCAAATGCGTATTTCCCCCGTGCATCTCCCACACATGCTTGGAAGGGAAAGGGACAGACCCCGCCCTGGAGAGCTGTCTCCCGGTGGTTCCTCCAGCTGCACCCGGGACCAGGCTCAGCTCCGTGTCAGCTGCTAGAACAGGGGACTGGAGCAACTGCGGAGTCCCACCCCTGAGTTCCCGTCCCACCGAGCCACCAGGTTATCCCTTTACTCTGAGCCTCTGCTCATCATCTGCAGAGTGGACACCTTCTGAAATACCGACACAATGGTCTTAGATTTTTAAGGGGATTTCTGAAAACCGATTACAGTTTCCGCCTCTTATCCATGGAGGGATGGATAGGCTCCAAGACCCTGGTGGAGATCTGAAACCACAGATAGTACTAAACCCTACATATGCTATGTTTTTCCTATTCATACATGTATATCGATGATGAAGTTTAATTTATAATTAGGAAGAGCAAAAGATTAACAATAATAACAACTGATGATAGAACGGAACAGTTATAGCAATATACTATAATAAAAGTTATGTAAATATCATTTCTGTCTTTCTCAAAGTATCTTAACATACTTTGATTTTTTCATTTAAAGGAAGAGCATAAGGGCTTCTTTTTGGCCGTATCTGAATTGCCAGCATTGTTATTCTCATACTTTGCTACCATAATGAAGTAGAGTAAGGGTTACATGAATACCAGTACGATAATACTCTCACGGTCACTCTGAAAACCAAGATGGCCACTAAGTGATTAGCAGGAGGGTAGTATATACAAAATGGATATATTGTTAAAAGGGTTGATTAACACATCGCAACACACAGAGCAGGATGGTGCAAGATTTCATCATGCTACTCAGAATGGTGTGTAATTTAAAATTCATGAATTAATTTTGGAATTTTCCATTAATATTTTCAGACCAGAGGTAACTAAAACTGCAAGCAGCAAAATTCTGGATAATGAAGGATGAGTGTAGATATGTATCTTGACTAGGATACCAAAACTAAACTATAATTTTTGATATTGATAATAATTTTGCAAAAATATTTTATTTCCTTTTTCTGTTAAGTATTTTTATAATTATTAATGCATCTTAACTGTATAAATTAATGGGTTTCAGTGTAACATTTTGATGCATGAATATATCATGCTTTAATGGTCTCTATATTCTCTTCTAACCTTTCTTGTCACCCCCTATTTTCTCCCCTCCCTGGGGGCTGGGGATTTAGCTCAGTGGTTAGAGTCCTGAGTTCGATCCCCAGCACCAGAAAAAAAAAAAAAAAAAGAATTTTCTCCCCTCCCTGCATCCCCTTTACCTTGCCTAATTGTCCCTCTAAAAGTGTATTTTGCACAACTTGCTGGAAGTAAATTTAGGTAAAGATGAAAATAAAATTGCAAGATGAGAAAATAGAAATTTAACTGATTAATAATTACCAGATATTCCCTGTGCTAGAAAATTCCCTATCACTAGCATTATCTAAAGTAATAAGAGGACATAATAAGGTCCTCATGAAAGGGGAGATAGTTGAAGTACGAAAAACTCAGTATGATATTTTTATAATTAATCAAGGATCCAGAAAGGGATGAGAATTTCTCTGTGTAACTGGAAATGAAAGAGTATTATTCACCCTGAAACCTAATCCTAGTTCTGAAAATAAATTCTGTGACTAAGATAGTTCATAACTCAACAACTTGTCTGTATCAGTCCAAAGGCCATTTCTATGCTGTTACTGTAAATATACATAATTAACTAATAGTGAAGCATCACAGAGATAATCTAGTTATTCTTTACAGGACACTGTGAGGGACAGTTATAAATCTTTTTCCATTTATATTTCAATAAAGCGCTGACATGTCAAGCTAAGAATAATCTATAATTGAGCAAGATATATGATACTCTATTTTAATCCTCAATATCTTTTTAGAGGATGAGCAATAATTGCAGATATCACTTCTGCCTCATTTACTATTTTCAGTGCATTTCCTTCTTTGCAAAGTAAAAATCCTCATCAATAATATAAAAAGAAAATGAATAGAACTCAATCAGAAGTTTACAGCAGTATGTTTTTTTGCCAATTACCAAAACAGAAATCAACACAGATTTGTTGACAGTTAACCTAGGATCTTTGGCAATACACTCGGAGGCAGTGAGGCCACTTCCCAACCAGCCACAGATGGGTACAGTTGAGAGAGTAACAAGCCTCCCTCCTCAGAAACACAAGGGCAAAGATCTGCAGTTAATTCCCCAAATTAAGCAAGCACCAGAAGAACTGGCAGAATTTCAGCTATAGCAGTTCATTTAAATTAATGACTGGGAATCTATTTCTGAAACTTATATGCTTATCCACAGCTTTTCCCTCACCACTATCTCGGTTCATCCCCCCACGATTCTCAGCTAAACTTAAATCAGGTTTACTTTCTTAGGTTTGGTGTTTCTGATCCAGTCTGTAATCACCCTCCCATAACAATGTTTTAGGGGCACCCATGCATCTCTTTTTTTTTTTTTCTTATTTTTCTCCTTTCCTTTTCTTACTTCCCTCCCGCCCTCCCTCTTTCTCTTGTCCTTGTGGCAGTGGGGATTACTGAAGCCAGGGCCTGATCACAGAGCTACATCCCCAGGCTCACTCACTTTTTTTTTTTTTTTTTACAGATAGGGTCTCACCAAGTCTGCAAGTTGCTCAGGCTGACCTGAAACTTGGGATCCTCTTGCATCAGTCTCCTAGAGTGCAGGGATTATAGGCTTGTACCACCGCACTGGGCAATCTCATTTTTGTATCTATTTAAAATCTTTCAGTGGCTTCCAAATACCTTCCTGATACATTGCAAACACCTTAACTTATATAATAAAGTTGAAAATCTTGGTACTGCTAATCTATGCAGAGGTCTCTGGAAAAATCTTTACACCTAGATATTTGGTAACACTTTCTTCATGACTTGGTTCCAATGAGAACTTGTCCCTAAATTAATCCTGACTCTAAAATAAGGGTCCCCCCATATGTTAATTAGCCAGTGTGATATTTCTTCTACCTTTCAATTGGATGTTTTCACAATGCTTTCATTCGAGAAATTCTAATTCATGTTGAAGTCAAATATGTGCACATTTTTAGGATTAAGCTTAGTGTTGCCTTCACACAGTTTTCCGATTCTGCAACCATATTCTGAAACAACAAGTGTAAGATTCCCTCATATGGAAATTCTACATTTAAAAAATAATCTCCATTAATTTTTCACATTCCCAATAAATACAGGAGCAGAACTGTTCAGTAGCAGGTGGTGCTTTGCTTTCTTCTGAAAATATGCCCCACGTCTGCATGGTCACATTCTCCTAGTACTTAAGCACTGTGATCTCTGAGTTCTTGGAGCATAAAAGCAGCCAGAAGACAGAATCAGCTCCAAACTCTGCAAACTTTTATCACTCTATTTCTGCAAAGTAGGATGATGTTCTTACTGTTTGCATATGTAGTCATTATTCCTACTGTCAGAGCTCCGAAATCGGAAAAGTTCTTGCGGACACAGAAAAAGGAGGATTTTGACTCTCTAAGTGTAACCTGATATGATCTCTAAAGTGCAAAAATACAAGGGACACTCTGCCTATTGCAAAATGACAGAAGTCTGCTTTTTTCTTCATAAACTAATCATCAAAACAATTACATTATCGTTTAGATTAAACATTTGCTTGAGATTTCTTTTATCTCAAATAAATTACCTAGTTAAGAGACTACAAAAAAAAAAATTAGAGCCCACAAAATAATACTGTGTGTAGCAATTAACCACTGGTAACGGCTGACAGAAGCATTGGTACAACTCGCAAAATAGGATGGCAACACAACTAGACGGATGTGCCGTAGCAGATCAAAGGATTGTTACATGTGTAGTTAAGAGAAAAAGTGTTGACCACTATCTTCAGCTAAATCTGTCATGTATGTTTTGCTGATCATTCTCCACCATACTTTTCTCAGACATGAACTTCAGTGCGCACATGGATGGCACAGCGGTTGCTTGAATACATCTGCAATTTCTAACTTTTTACCAGTATGAAAACTCCACAAGACATACTGTTGGCAGGCAATGAAATTGAAGATTTTTCAGAGCATTCATTTCTTTAAAACTAATAGCCAAATCTGCTCTGTGATCTAGCTCATTGCAACACAAATTGTGGCCTGTGGCCTGGCCAGAGCTGCATCACCGGGAACTGTATAGAAATGCACAGTATCAGGCAGGCTCCAGCCTAGATCTGCAAAATCAGAGCGTGCATTTAACCATACTCCCAGGAGTTGTGGAGCACACTAAAGTTTCAGAGGCGCTGGCCTGTCACAATGTCTGAGTCAGTCTGGGTCATGAAACTACACACACACACACACACACACACACACACACACACAGTCCATAAGCCCTATTTTTAAAACCTTCCTTCTTCACTCAGGGGCTTTTGAATCAAGATAAAAACTACATTCAATAATCTTTTTCACAACACTTCATTGTCCCAAGAGAAGGAATATGACCATTCCAAATAGTGATGTGACAAAGTGGTAAAAACCACGTATTTGTTTCAGTGAGTCACAAAGGTATGCGTGACTGGTTTCCAAAAACTGAAGAACTATATAGGATCTCAACAGTAGCCTGCAGGAATAGGCTGTCGAAACTAGGCTTTCTGAGACATCAGTAAGACTTAGCAACACTAATGCCCTCACCAGTCTATGAATCGCTGCTCTTGCTGAGAAACGAAAGGCAGTCAGCTTCCAGGTGAAGGGTTAGGCCCTGCCTCATTTATTATTCTTGGGTCCTTAGGATTGTGGGATTCACTGAAGGCTGCTCGAACAAGGCGGAGCCATGAAGGGAATCCAACCTTACCTGAAAGTCCTCCAATCTTTCATTTTCCTCAAATAATTACAGAAAGTAGCACACTTACTGGCTGTTTTCTGATGCCTCATGTCTAAGTCCTACTTACCGGCAGAGGCACTTTTCTTCTCACCTAGCTAAGTGGTTATTAATCCACATGAACAGAAGAAAGCAAAAAGGCACGTCTCATAGAAATCAACGTTCTGATCAACAGTGACAGTTTGCCAGCTGGACAGTCTCTGCTTATTCAACAGGAAATACAGTTTATTTCCAAGCATCTTTATATCTTCATGGGAAGAATATTTTTTAAATAGAGTATCTCAGCCACAAGAAAACTGCAGTTGGATGAATTCTTTAACAGAGTTACTACATTTCACAGTCCTTCCATTATCTTCCTTATACAGAGCCAGAAAAAACACCATCACCAAGAACCAAGTTGAAAGAGTAACAATCATCATTTATTTTAGAATGAATTTGTGCCAACACCCTAAACATGTTATTGTCTTTTGTTTTGCTGTTCTTTGTTGTTCTTATTCAGGGAAAACGGGATGTCAAGTCCAGACAATGGAAGAAATGAGAAGATGTTCAAGAAGGCCATTCTGGGTAGTTTAAGTCGCACTGGGAAAGAAATGATTTTAACAACCACTACTACAGTTAGGGCTGCTCTGGACCAAATAATTTTGATATCTGACATTAACTTTGAAAGCATGTAAAGGAAGAGACATGCAGCATCTTTCATGCTTGTCGTTGATATTTAACAATATAAACCAAAATGTTTATTCCTAAAAGATAAGAAAGATCTCACAATGACCACCCAATATTAGTCACTCCATAATCACATGTGTCTTTCCTTTCTTATTTTTAACTCAATTGGGAAGAAAAAAAAAAGAAAGGTTTTTCCTAAGAGAGATGCAAACAAAAAAAAAAAATTTTTTTTTTTTAAATATGGTTTCAAGGGTCAAGATAGGTAAAACATTCCAGAGAAGTCCCAGACATAGATTTTTGTTTACCAAACTGATGGCCGAGACTAGAAGTCATTTAGGGAACTTTAGATTCCCAATCATCTCCATCAATCCCAGAACTTCATCACGATAAACAAATCTTGAAATACGGGCGGTCAGTGCTCTTATTATGCAGCTGTACCTGCAAGACAAGTCTCCTTCCAGCCGGGTTGAAATCTTAACATCACTCTCATGCAGATATTCAGGGGCTGCCTGTCCCAAATCGCTACCTAAGGCAAGTGCTGCTGTCTTTCCCCTTACTACAGGGAGCATACTAAGTACGAGGTTAAAATTTAGGTTCTTGTTAAGCCCGGGTTGGAACATCAGCCTCTCTACTGATTAATGGGAGATTTTAGGAAACATTAAACCTAAATATTAAATTCCCCTCGTGTAAAAAGTCATTAACACTGTCCAGGGAATCGGCAGAGACCACATTCACAACCATGCTAAAAGGCCCCAACAAGACAACGTCCACCCTGCACCTGGCAGATCCTAGCCACACGTGAGTATCCACCAAACAGTTCACCGCACCAGCCTTCCTCCTGCTTTGCACTAAGCCAAAACTCCTGATATAGTGTGGCCTTCCTCTAAGTAGAAAAGGTAAAAAATGGTTGAATAATACAATATTCGTTATACTAATCAATGAGATTCTATTTTGAGGAGCGTTAATACGTTCCTGAATGAAGGCTGTTTTTACTCTCCAAGTGATCAGAAAGTACGGTATTCCCCAGGAGAGATCACAGAGTTCCAGGAATCTGCGCTCTCTCTTTCCAGTTTGCCAGGTTCTGCTTCTGGGCAGAGTACACGTCTCGGAGTCTTTCAGTTCAGCTGTCCTTTTTTGATGCTTCAATCCAGCAAACGAGTGGCGCAGGGAAGGATTTTATTCCCTACTCTGTGTTGCTATAACGACATCCTTGCAAAACAGCTAGGCTCTCTGTGGGAGGTGGAACAGCCTCTTATGGGTATCATGATTCTGCTCCGAGGCATCCTCTGCTGCTGGGTAAAGGGTCTAGCCGGGGCAGCCAGGGAACACCACAACCACATAACAGCCAAGGCCGTGGAAAAGGGGCCGGGGGCTTAGAAACTGCGGAGTTTCTCAGACATGCAGAATTCCAACTGCCCGCACTTCAGATCTTCTGAAGATTGCTTGCATTATAAGGGAACAAAATGATACCTTGATGCGCTTTGCAGGACTATGTAGTATGTGCTTCGTGCAGTTGAATTCTTTTCCTAAATCATGACTATATCAGGCATTATGATATAGCAAAAAGAGCATTGCCTGGTTTAAAAATTAAAAGCCTGTCATCCTGAAGAAAGTAGGAGCTGAAAACTCAGATTGTGAGAATGTACAAGCAGAAAATGGCCTGAGCAAGTACCACAGACAGAACTCTGACTTCAAGCTCTGCAGCAACCGGTCCAAGAAGCCAAACCACAACGCTGGCAGCAGTCAGCCGAGAATGGTCGGGACTTGGTTAATCATTGGGAGCTTGGTTTTTTTCCCCTGCTTTCAATTCGGGACCCACCAAAGCACAGAAATCCAAGTAGGTTCCTTAAACTGTTCACCTAAAATGCTAGCGTAATTAATCTGTTTCCAGCATCTCAAGCTAGCAACACCCAAGCGGAACATACCTGAAGTGTCTCCTTTTTGCACGAGCCATTTCCACTCCCCTACCTTCCTCTGAGTGCCTGGCAAAGACAATGACGGTGAGTGACTCCCTTTCTTTAGCAAACTAAATAAATAACTTTGTTTATTCTCATTTGGGTGGTCTTTGCTCATTTCCACAACTTCCAAGCAAGATCATGTTTTATGATCTGCAATGTTAAGGACTGTGGAAAATGAAGAAATGCAATACAACCTTTGAGGCCTCTGAGCAACCCTAAAATCTGCCTGAAATGTGCCCTTTACAAATATCATACTCACCAAACTCCTTTCCAATTACCCAACTCCCTTCACTTCGTAGCTCCAACCATAACAAAGGAAAACTTGGAGTCACAGACTGACCAGCCCTCCCAGTTTGTCCAAAACTGTTTCATTTCTGGAAATCTTACCTCCCAGAAAACACTGACAGCCCCGGGGGGAACCAGAATAGCTCTTCACCATGTAAGACTCTTCAACGCGCTGTGTCAGACCACCCCTCAAGATGGCAGAGTGAGAATTCCACACACTCCACCAGGAATGTCCTTTTTCCTTTCCAGGTTATCAGTGGAATGAACTCCCTTCACTCTTCTAAGCTGGCCTAAACGTCTACTCCTGGGCAAAGCCTCTTTGTTAACAGCCCAATTCCCAATTCCAAGCGGGACTGTCACACTCTCCTGCATGCCACACTACTGTGTACTCTGTGCAATCAATATAGGATGATGTGGTTATGGTGTTTAGAAATTCCGATACAAAGACTTCCTTCAGAGCAGCTACTTCCTTCCTCACTCTCGACACCACACCAAACCAGTCCTTGTGTGATAAGTAAATAAATTAGTGGATGAGTAAATGGCTTAGCTACTATATTTATTAATGACTAGTTTTTCAAAGAAAAAGTTCAAAAGGTTTGGGTCAAGATGAAGGGACAGTTTAGAGTTTTGGGCACCTTACAAGGAATCTATTCTTAACCCATCTTAATTACCCAGCTGATTCATCTACCTCGATCTGGGTGGTGTTGTCCTGCCCGTCATCCAGCACCAGGTCGGTGAAGCCTCTGGGATCTGGGGAGTCCTGGCCCACGCTTGCTCGGTTTGTATCCACCGCCTTGAGAGCGTCCAAGCTCCTCATCCACCGGTGGCTGTATGCATGTGAGTCCACTTCCACCTCCTCTTCTGTGGGAGGGAAGGCTTGGGCCACTTCATACCTCCAATCTGCAAAAGAAATAAAGTGCGTTACCTCTCAGTACGACTCGTACTCCTCACGTCTATGAGAGAGGAAGAAGTGACTCTGCTGGTCATGAACACAGAAAACTCACTCACCACGATGGAGTCACTTCCTTGTAGTATTCTGAGTCTATCTGAGCATCTCAGAGTAGAATTCAGTCACACGATACACCACAAATTGTGAAAACCAGAAATTGTGATGATGGTGACTGTGCAGATCTCTCACGGGTGCCCACACGTGTGGCAATGCACATTTTTTTCCTCCCTCCCCCCATACACACACACACACACAGACACAGACACACAGACACGCACACACACACGCATACACACCCCATACATATTCTGTAGATGTTCTGCAAAAGCACACTAGAACCCAAGCAAAGAAGCACACCAAAGGATCTTCAGCTCAGGTGAAAACACAAATCAGACATTTTTATGTGGTTTTTTTTTTTTTTTTGGTGCCGGGGATCGAACTCAGGCCCTTGTGCTTACAAGGCAAGCACTCTAATCACTGAGCTAAATCCTCAGCCCAAATCAGACATTTTTAAAGTGTAAGCTTGTATTTATCCACATGAATTATGCTGGGCTGCAAAACACAGCGACGCACTCGAGCAGGTTAAATCATACGGGGAATGAGCTTCCTGTACATGGGCTCACCTAGCTCGCAGTTTACAGGCAACCTTGGCTCAGGGCCTGGCTCACCTAATAAGCAACCCCCAGGGCTCATCACCGCGCTCTTGTTCGTTAGTGCCGTTCTCACCTCGGGATCTTGTCAGGGTGGTAAAAGATGACAGTAAAAAAAACGCTTACAGAAATGGATGGGACGGCAAGGAGATCAAATCACCAAGGTATTTTAAAGCCATCTGCAAGGACTGGCCCGGCTGACCCAGCTCATCCTGCCACTAGGGGAGGGAAAATTAGATTTAACCAGGACTCCGAGTCTTCCATTTCAGCAGGTCAGCAGGGGAAGGTGTACCTCGAGGATTGAAAATTCAGTTTCTGAGCAAGAACAGTCTTCTTCTACCCCACCATCGCCAAAAGATATGAATCGACTGGCTTTCTAACTGGCCAGAAATGGGTTCACAATAGGCTAACAGAACAGTGATTTGATTACGGCCATGATGTTCCCTTAATACAAGAACATTCCAAGAAACCAAAATGTGTTCAAAGGCACTTATAATACCATTGTATCGGCTACTTAAAACTACAGTAACTAACTTAAAGCTACTACTACTAACTACAGGCATAATAACGCACAATATATTCTTTCCAGCTCAGAAAGGTACTAATAATTCTAGATGGACAGGACAGTTTTTAGTTTTGTAGCAAGCCTCAATGGTCCCCTAGAGCCTGATACCTTAGTGAATAGAGTCCTGAGAAAAACACCCACCCTTAAAAGGACCACAGGACCCAAATAACCAGAAGGCTACAGGAGAAAGCCAGAACCCAGAGAAACACAGCATTATGTTCAAGTCACCAAATCGCAGGCCAAAATAAACCCATGTACAAAAAGGGCCCTACGTGGTCTCCCAGTGCCAAGCATATTGAATCAGTATTGTCATCATCACTCTGAAAAATGCTTCAACCCTCTTATCCCTGCTGGCCGCTGAACAGTACTAGTATGTTCACTTATTGAGTCAATGGCAGAATGAATGAGTGAATTGCTGGCAATCTCTTTGAAGCAAGAGCTGTACACAGCTCCACAAGACTTGGGCTGGAATTTTTCTGTTCAGGCTCATGGGTGGGGGGAACCAACAGAATTTATAAAAGTCTCTGTGCTTTGGTTAACCCATATTTTAAATGGAAATATCTTACTTGCAAAAGCAGACAGCTTGACCTTAAGATGTGTCCGGCTTTAAGAACTATGATGCTAGGCAAAGCTACATAAAGCAATTTTACTTGGTTTATTTATATGTCCTGCCTCATTATAAAAAATATATGAGATGGCTTACAATAAAGGTAAGCAATAAAATTTTATAACAACCAGATAAGACCTCCTAGTGCAAAGCTTAGGTCAACTCAAGAGATGCGCGTGTGCCTGCAGGTGGCAGAGTGACTCGCTGCAGACTGCACCACAGAGAATGGCGAGTGATGGGGAGGAACAGGGGAAAAACTAGACACGACGAGCCTGTGGGGACGAGTGATGGGGAGGAACAGGGGAAAAACTAGACACGACGAGCCTGTGGGGACGAAAATGTTGGTAAGAAATGGTGACAAACATCAGGCAGTACATGGGTTAAGGGGAGCCAGACAGAGCAAATGTTTTAAAAAAAAATACACAAAGAGACAGGCTTCAATCGGATGCAATTTAATGCTTTAAAATATAAATCAAATAAAAACATGTAAAAAGTGCCAAAGAATTAGTCTTTGTTAAAGACATCAAACATTCAAAGCAACTCTTGTTTAGCCTCCCTTCCTCCCTTCCTTCCTTCTTTCCCTTGCTTTTGTTTTATTTTGTTACAAAGTCTGGCCGTGCTGCCCAGGCTGGTCTCACACTCCTCTGGGCTCAAGAGATCCTCCAGCCTCAGCCTCCTGAGTAGCTGGGACTACAACTATACATCACCATGTTTGGCCTCTTAGTTTTATTTCTTTGTTTTTTCTTTTATTTCTTTTACTCTTAGTTTTATTTATTTATTTTTTTAGTTTCTCTTCTCTAGTACTAAATTTACCATTTTGTTTTTAGCGATGTTTAACAGGATGGAACTGTACTTCCCCTGTAGTCACTAGCTCCACTAGCCCCAGGTGAGCTCCCTCAACCCTGGCAGAGGGAGGGTAGACAGAATGACTAACAATGGAAGAAACTTTTCTGTAGGATTCTAGTTTTCAATTTCCTTGAATCCCCCTTTCAGTGTCTTCTCTCTGCCCTTTTACTCTAAAGAGCAAATCCATAGGAGTTTCAAAACTTAGGAACAAATGATGCCCATATTTCACTTTTAAGTTGAAAACTCAGAATTCTGACGAATGTGTCAAACTCGTTCTTTGGCAAGATTGTTGGGGATGAACTCAGCACACAGGTAGGCATCTTGTGCAAAACACACACAAGCTTACTGTAGCAGTTACAGAGCTAAATCTCTAGACATCTGGCAATTGTTTCCTTCGGGTCACATTGCTGAGCAGTATGTTCTGATTTTTGCCACTTTTAAATTATTTTGTTTTTGATCCCCGCATATCGGCTGGACATACTGGAGGGCTTCGCTGTGACATTTCTCCCCATGCACAGTCTGCTCTGATGGCATCCTGCTTGTACTGCTGTCCCACTGACAGCAGGCTTGGTCCTCTGTCTCCCCTCTTCTTTTGTCCCCGTACTTGCTCCTCCTACAATCTGCTCCCTCAAACTGTGAAAAACAATTATTTGCTCCCTCTAATTGTGTTTGCCAAGAGTAAACAGGATCTCAGGAAGGGCCTGGGAGGTTTTCTAATGAGAACATTTGTGAGCGCCTAAGCCTGAGCTGGGCCTTTGCGGACATCCTTCCGGCTGCCAATTTAAACGTCATTCTTTGTCTGTGGTTGCGTCAAGAATTAGCAAGACTCTACACCACTATGTGCTCATAATCCAGGCGTAGGAGGTTCATCAAGACTGAGGGATGGAATTGGCCTAGTGTCTGATCCCATCTTTAAATGACTTTTGGAGATGACAAAATGAATCAAAAAGAATATTTTATAGAAATACAGATTGGAAACACCAAAGCTTGGGTTTTCTATATTGTACATTACGATTCCACATATCGCAGGCTATCGGACTCATGAAAAGATTTTACGTTAGTCTTTAAATCGGCACCGAAACACATCACTTAGAAGGAAGTCGAAGGGATAGATGGGATCTCATCCCTCCCCAGCTGTAGTGAAAATGAAAGCAACAGGAGGGGATCTCTGAACAGTCTTGCCGAACAGATTGTTCGCTTTCTGCTTACTGCATGTTAATTAAACTACACACGGAAAACCTTCGAACATAATTTTCTCCAGCATCTCTGGCTATAGGCGTGATACGCTGGAAACATAAAGTATATCTGGATATTAGAAAAGGAAGCCTTAAAAACATGCTTATCTGAACCTATAATCTATAAATTGATCTGAACACATTTTTGAGATATTCTATTTGATTAAAATAGCAGATAAAATTTTACTGAAGGAGATTCACAATGTTTTCCCATCATTATGAAATCCCCCAGTGTCTGGCTAATCTGAGAGGACATCATGGAACTCATGTAGATCTTCACGCTATTCTTTGTAAACCTTGAAATTTCTTTTGTGGCATCATATATTATAAAGCAAAAGGAAAGTTGTGCTGAGTAGGATATACTAATTTTACATCATATCCTAATTATTTGTATTTAAATATTTCACATTTAACTACAATTACATATTGCAGTTTAAACCCATTTATTGATCCCTGCAGCTAACTCTGCACATCATATACAGACTTGATGAACCACCAAAAAGAACTGCATAAATTAACATACACCTGGTATCATTAGAATCCATGACCACTGTACAACTGGATGTGAACATCTACACTTGACAAGGGAACACAATCACCACTGGGAATCCTCTGTAGGAATATTCAGGCTCTTCCCTGCACACAGATTTGCTGGTTAGATTCCATCTGAAAATAGATGAAAATATTTGGCTCAGGTAGGCTGCCATATGGCTTTGCATTTCAATTTATTGTAGAATGGAAGAGCTAATTCTATAAAAATATTTATATCCTTGGTTATGACCAGTAATGAACTGCTTACCCCATATGACTCTGAGGTTTTGACTGATGACATTACAGAGGGAGGTAGCCACAGGATATGAAGCTAGGGAGATGTTTTGTCTAGAGGGATTAAGGACTTTGAGTGGAGGCTAGCTGTCATATTTTATTACAGCTCTGCAGGAAGCCTTTGGCCTCCTGGGTCCTCTAATGAGTCCTAACTGTCCACTCAACTTAAAAAAAAAAAGATCAAGCTTTAGGCTCCCTTACTTCCCTGTCCTGCCTGCTGCTCCCACCATATACAATTTCCTTAATAATCTCCTTACCAACAAGAACACAGCTTCATTTGTATAGGTGAAAGTCTTCCACTCAACTCCCAAACTTTGGGTAATTATACACATTCTTCCAGATCAAACTTAAATACTGCCTTTTTAAGTGAACCTTCCCTCCACTCCCCCAAATACAGCTAATTGAGTTTCATAATCCAGTAACTCCTCTTGCTTGACTTTTTCAGACACATTTAGGCCTCCCTCCATCGAAGAGGCAACTGTGCAGAATAGAGTTGACAAAGCATGTGTTAAGACTTGCTCTCCTTAGAAAGCTTTCTTCCTGGATGGCTCCTGGCCCGCATTTGGGGAATTAGCAGGAGGGAGGGGTTCCAATCACTCCCCGATAAACACGTGTCACTGTGCTTAAACTATCTGGGAAAATAGTATGGTTACACTGAGCATCTGCCTTCCTTCTAGGAGTGTGGAATATGGGTGCATGCTAGACAGGACATGGCTACGCAGCCAGCTCCCAATAAAACCCTGAGGACTAATGAACTTTCCTGAGAGACAGTACTTCACATACGTTGTCACAACTTGTTGGAGAAATGGAATGTGTCTTGTGTGCTTTAAAAAAAAGGACTCTTGGAAACTTGCCCCCGGATTCTCCAGAATTATCTCATGGGCCTTTTTCTCTTTGCTGATTTTGCTTTATATCTTTCTGCTGTAATAAGTAACGATCTGAGTATGAGTATAGACTGAATCTTCTGAGTTCGCCTAGTAAATCACACATGGAATGATCCTGAGGACCCCAACACACAGATATTTCAGAATAGTGACCGTATCTTATCTGTTCCATTGGCACAAGCACAAACACTGATATATACGACGAATCAATGAACGCATGACTGATAGATTACTGTTTATCTCAGATGGTGTTTTAAAAGTCCATGTATGCAATCTCTACTGGGACTTCTAAAAATTTTAACTATATTTCTGAGTGGTGAGAGAAAAATGTACAAGAAGGAGAAAATTGGGAAAAGTTTCTATTTTCGAGATGAACTTGACTCAAAAATAGGTTACTGGTTCCCAGGTAAGGCCACTGGGTAATGTCCAACAACACTATAGCTACAGTTCATCATCGTTGTCCTCCTTGGTTCATGAAATCAGTAAGAAATATGACACATCTTTTTTTTTTTGTTTGTTTGTTTGATGACACGTGTCTTTGAAGAATGTGGGCATGGTCCAGTAAGATTGAAAAGCTGTGAAGCAGATGAAAATAATTTTAAATTAAAAGTGCAAAGTAAACGTGGAATTTTTGAGTTCCCTGTCTGCGACAATGGAAAATCAAAACCGGAGGAGGCTACCAAGCATGTGCCCTGCGGAACTTCAGTTCTCTCTTTAACTTTCTTTCACTTAGGGTCATCACAGGGCACCTTTTTAGTACCTGACATTAGGTAGTTCAAGAAAAATACAAGAAAAATGAAATCGAATGGGAAAATCTGATGGTCGATCTGTTTAAACTTTAAGGGGATCAATTTAGCAATCTGTCTCAAAATCTAATGACATAACACAAGAAAACAATTGAAACAAAAAAGTAATGTAGGCAAAGATGCAATTCAAAACAAGAAAAACTACACACACTGAATCAATCAACACTTTCAAAACTTACTGTTTCATAATTTGTTACTAAGTAAAATCATAAACAGACATTTTAATTTCATACGTAACAGTGATAAATTTTGCTAAGGAAAATATAAAACCAGCTCAGCCTAATGAGCACTTGTTAATAAAAGATAACTTTAAGGGACAAGACCCTTTACTAAAATATTCAAGACAACTAAAAACAATAAAACTGTGTTAAGGCTTACAAACAAAGGTGTTTCATATATTGCTTGCAATACAAGGCTAATAATAATTATAACAGCAATAAAAACTACCTTATTTAGGATTAGCAATGTATCTGACAGGTACTGTTACCCCCCCTTTTACACAGAGGACATTGATGTATGTGAAAAAGAGCAATTGACCAGAGCTGGGTCAGAGGCTTGGAATTAACTGCTATCTAATCTGCCTGTGTTTAACCTTTCAGATCAATTTAGCCGTCTGTCTCAAAGGCTAGTGATATAACATAAGAAAACAATCTGAGAGAGCAAGAGTAATATAGGTGAAATGTGCAACTGAAAAGAGCAAAAATACACAAACACATGGGAGCAATCAGGAAGCAGATTATCCTATCGTGGCAACTCTGTAACTTGAACCACTGCTGACATGAGAATGGGGCAGAAAGCAATGTCACATTAATTCTTCAGGGTTTTTTTTAAATAGTATCTTGAAAGGTTTGGGAAGTAGTCACAAATAAATAATCCTGTTCATGAGGATTTCTACTGCAATGTATAGTAATTTTTTTAGTGGAATTCAAGTAACTTTTAGCACCTGTTTTACTTTGAGGATGATGACTTCTTATCTTACAATAAAAGGAACTAGGATTTTTTTTTTTTCCAGCTAAATCTGTCAGACATAGGTAATGGGTTTACTTCTACATGTGAAGTAAATCACATGTAGAAGTAAACCCATTTGATTACTTGTACAATCAACAAGTAATCTATAATTATGTAAACAACAAGGTCGTGTAGGGGGAAAGAAGGATTGAAGGAAAAGAAAAGGAATGAGAAGAAAAGAAGAATTATGATATATTATGTAATTATGTATTAATAAGATACATTATGTATTATGTACTAATTCCCTATGATGAATGTGATTGTTATGTATGTCAAATGTGTACCAATAAAATTAAAAAAATAAAACTGAGACTCTATCTTTTCCTAAATTCCTTGTGCTATTCCCAAGAGAACATTGCCATAAACTCAGAAATCACACAGAATTTTTGGTATAAAATCTCATACCGCCTGAAAGATGAGAGGGTGCAACATTACACTTTTATGTTCCCCCATCTATAAAATCTAATATTTCTCTATTCCACTATTTAACTCAAGATCTTCTTAATATATTTCAGGCAATTTGGGGTCATATGTCAAAAATTCTACATTAGTTTTAGTTTTTTTGTGAAAATTCATTATTATGACAGTGTAGTGGTTCCATAGCATAATAACTAACCACAAGTAACTGGTAAAATTCATCATTAGCCATTTAAGTTGACCTTGTTACCTGTCTTGGGAATGGCTGATTTTAAAATGAGGGGTTTGCATTAAAATCTAAGTTTCGATGCACAAAAAATATGACTCTGCCAACTAGGAGAGACAGAAAATTCTGTAAACAAGGACCAGTGATGGCCAATAGCCTCCCTTGGGAAAATGAAAATTCTGAGCCAGAACAGGCCAGATGGAATCAATTGTTGTAATGGTGCCCAGGGGCAGAGATGTGTGTCCAAATGCCCAGGGCCGGCATCACTGAGGGCCTTCTATTAAATTGAGGCTGCCAGATGTCTGAGAGACTCAACCTCATTCCATATTGTCATCACATCGTATTCAGTTTGTGGGGTCACAATTAATGGCCCAATGTTGAGTCCAGGCTGATTTAGCCAATAACTACAAATGAGAGCCAACACATGGACTTCTATCAAATTATGTTTTATAAATTCTATCTGATTTAAATCAGATAAATCACACCATTATCAAAAGAGCACCACATTTCTATAGGTTATATGTCCTCTAGAGATTTGTGTCAACTTGGACATTGGCTAATAACACCTATAGTTTATCACAGTGTTACCTCTTTTATTTAAAAAAAGTGAAACAAAACTGATGACCCTGAACTTAAAACTACATAACTTCAGTCAAGTACCTCAACTGCTCTGGACCCTGAAAACAACGTTAGTCAGTGGAAGACACCCCATATTCTTAAGACTCAAACCCCGTGTTGTTTTTCTGAAGTTGGATTATGATTCTGTAGTTCAAGCTCAACAAACTTAGTGATGAACTGCCCCCTGTGCCTCCCGCCTCCCTAGAAAAAGATAAACAATCCCCTCCACATAATGCAGCCACAAAGGGGTGAAGATAACAGTGTCCTCCCTCCCCCTAGACCTGCAGGGAATATGTTCCAAGACCCCCACTGGCTGTCTGAGAGCCCAGGCAGTACCAAACTCTATAATTTGATACATTTTACATCTTATCTAAGCACTGTGGCCACAACTTTGCAGCTCAAGATGTGAACAACAACAACAACAACAAAAAATTGGATTTCTTTTTCCTTCCTCAAAATTTAACAAGCGAAACATTCATTCTTAACATAGATTTTAGCAATCTCAGCATATGATTTCTTTTCCCTTAACAAGTTGAGAATTTTCGCCTTTTCAATTAGAAGACTTTACAGCTAATCTTAAACATACCCAAATTGTTTGCAACACTCATTTTGTGCTATGAGACCATTACCAAGAAAAATAAGGATTACTTGTATTGATCTGATAAACAAGATAAAAAGTTAAGTGACTAATGGGTGGGTAGCATATGCTGAGTGGATACACTGGGCAAAGGATCATTCAATTCACATTCCAGGAAGGACAGAGGAGGGTGGTGTGAGATTCCATCATACTACCCAGAACAGCAAATAATTTAAAACTTGTGAATGTTTTATTTTTGGAATTTTCCAGTTAATATTTTCAGAACATCTTTGGCTGTGAGAAAATGAAGCTACAGAAAGCAAAACAACAGATACAAGAGGATTATTGCCCATGGTTTGACAAAGCTTCTAGGGCCCTGCTCAGTCCTATGAAGTATGGTCTCCGTCTGTTACAACTAACCAGATAAAAGTAGCCATTAATTACTGAATAAAGTTGAAAAATACAATCAGAAAACCTGGTTTAAGGGCTTCCTCCCATGGGCTGGGGTTAAATATATCTGAGAAACAAAATAAACATAGACTTGGAAAGATTTCAGTATAGTTGGGGACTCAGCAATTATACAAAAACAAAAAACAAAAAAAAAACCACACAGTAAAAAGTCATTACAAAATTATCAATAGAAAAGTAAAATGATTTATTTCTGTTTAATATACAACTAAGTAGCTAGCAGGAAAATCATTAATAACCCCTATGAACACCAAATCTATGTATATCTGTGTAAAATTAAAGTCATGTATGGTTTCGCTTAACAGATACAAATATATCCTACCACTACATAAGAAATCACATAGTCTTCAGTTTTTTAAAGAAGTAGGCAAATCTTGTGAACAGATAATTCACAGAGAAAAAATATAAATATAAAGATGTTTAAATGTGTAGCATTTTAAGAAGTTCAAGGAATGAAATAAAATAAAATCCTTTACTGCATTCATGATTTCGTGTAAAGTTGTGCTTGTCAATATTTGATGAGGTATTTTTGAAACAAGTACTGAATTTTAATTTTATATAATATTATGTTTAATAATAGTACAGAGATTCTAATTTTAACCAAAGTTACATCTGGGTAATTTTTAAATCTCTGGTAAATAATTTTTTACTAGCGATTGATACTGTATTTGATACTCTGGATACATTCTTAGATATACAAAAAAATGATTTTTGAATAAGAAAAAAAACTATGTAAGATGGGAACTAGGATGAAAGTATATACATATATACAAATACACAAAAGATAAAAAAGAGAGAGAAGTATATGGAAGTAGTACCAGCTATTTGCCCTGAAATATCCAAGGGGGCTGCCGGTTTTACAGTTTGTTCTTCTCACACATCTACATTATACATTTTCTGCAGTGTGTTGCTTTTATATTGAGAGAAAAAAGGTATTGGGTCTACTTTTTCAAAAATTAAGTACATTCATTCATTCAACCTTGATAAAGTCTTCCATCACCACCATCCCTTCATTTCCCTACAAGGAGTTACTTAGTTTTTCCACAAAATTAACATTTTCAAACTTTGTAGGCAGGTATTTCTATCACAGCAATTTATACTACAAAGGGTTTTCTTCATGGGTAGCTAGGGAAAGCCCTGATTTCAAAACACCTTTCTCACCTTGACAGTTAATTGAGAAGTATTTTAATGAAATTGCAGTTTACTAAAACAAAATGGCGTATCCTCATTATATTGTAATTATTGATTAAATGATATTTTCCACAAACTACCATGAACCAGTCCACAGGAGAAGAGGGCCGCACCTTTGTTTATCTTTTGGTTCCCTTTGGCTGTAATAATAAATGTTCACTGAAACTGCCCTGGTGTCCAGCTTGTCTGTTCCCCTGCCCACATCATTTCGTAGTTGGGCAATAGCATGGTGGTCTCCTTGAGGGCAGCATGTGCTGAAAACAATCTTATTTCTTTCCCTAAAATTCTTAGCTTTTACCACTCAGGTATTTTGGGTCATTTCTGGAGAAAATTAGAACCAACCTTGCCAATTTCTGTGCAATTTTCCATACTTTTCTCACCTCTTTTCTTATCGAAGAGTTCCATCAAATAAAAGATCAGAATTACAGAACTATAACTTCAAAGTCCCTTAAAAGGTTCAGAGAGATTAATATAGCAAGAGAAAGTAATTTTCTCCGTGTTATTCTACTTCTCACATTTGATTCATATATTTAATGAAATAAATCTTCACCCAAACTTAAAAACATAAAGCAATGGGCAAAACTACCTAGCTTTGATATCTCCAAATAACTTTATAAAAAATAGTTCTACAAGAAAAATCACAGGAAAGATGTATGCTTCTGAATATCAAAGACAGCTGCACAGCAAAGGATTTATAAATGATTTATTAGTTACAGAAGTTCGCATATAATCTTCAAGCAAAATTTATACATTGTTCTATATATGTAAATTTAGAATGCTTTGTACACAAAGATGTACTTAGTAAGTAATTTTTGAATGTTTGCTGTTAACTTGCATTCTCTTTACTCAACCAGTTCTCTTTATGATTAACTCAAGCTAACATTAGTGATGAAACATCTCCATATTGGAGAAAAAAGTTTCTTTATGTGAATTTATGATTTTGAGTTAGAAACAAATCCTCTTCTAATTAGACTCCTCACAAATGGAAAAATTGCAATCCAAATACTGTGCGAATGTTGAGAAATAGAAAATCCAACAGCAGTATAAATTTAGTTAAGTATCTTGGTTAATCCCAAATGATATCATATTTTAATACTGTATTTTATTCCACTGAATTTAATAAGATTTTTTTACATTTTTGGAAAAGAGAAATATTTGAATATCAAATAACAACCACTCAAATAGCAGTTTTAAAACAAAGTTCCCAAGAATTTTGAAAATGTCAGGAATGTCGGAATCCTGTCACTACTTTCCTAAATAACATTTTCTAATTAAATTGCATGATTGCATATATTTATGCTGATTACACAATTTAGCTAACATTGTAAATAAACCACAATCAACAAAATTACATTAAAAAAAATCAAGTCAGTAAAACCTTTACTAAAATTAGATTTCATTTTTTGTGACATATTCCTAAGATATACAAACACCTGGTTAAGGATGAAGCCACCAAAATGCGATAGAAATCCACATTTCAATAGTGATCCATTAACCACTAGAGGATTACTAGAGCTCGGACGTTTTTAGAATCCAATTGTTTGAGTCTTCCTTTTTTTTTTTGTGAAAGGTTTTTTACTCACAAAAATAAATAATCAATATACTGCTACACAGGAAGAGGCGCTATTCTAAATGCTTATTACAATATAAATTTAGGAAGAACTCCTACGGCTTTTCCCCACCTCAGAACATGACCAAAGAACATACGCGAATTTCATAAAATAATTAACATCTTTCATTATTGAGCAAGCAGTGCTGGCCTGATATTGCCAATGATTATATTTTCATCTATGTACTAATTCTCAGCACAACACTAAGGCAAGAATCATTTTCTTTGTTTTATAAATGAGCTATATCCAAGGAACAGACATGTAAGAAAACCTGCACCAGCTTAACAAGTCACTAAATGATAGACTTTATACTGTCTCTTCACAAAAATATTATTAAGATGTCCACATTACTCAAAGGGTTCTACAGATTCATGCAACCCCTGACAAAATAACAATGACATTCTTTATGGGACTAGGAAAGAAGAAATCCTAAAATCCATCTGCAACCATAAAAAGACCTTGAAAAGACAAAGTAATCTTGTGGAAAAAAAAAAAGACTGCAAAGTACATTACAAACCTATAGTAATCAAAACAGCATAGTACTAGCAGGAAAAGAGTGATGCTGAGCAAGGGAACAGAATAGAGAGCCAAGATCAGTGGTGCAGAACCATGGCATGTGTGTTACTGTGTTTTCTTTTCAGACAAAAGATGTTAATGTAGGAGTTTCTTTGTCTAAACTAAAATCTCAGTATACAGGTTTAATTGCGGTGTTGGCACTTTGTGATAAATAATTGGGTTTGGGGTTGCAATTTGGCCACTTGTCTCTAAAAGGTCCACCATCATCGGCTTGGAGGTATTACTATGCACCTACAGCCATTGGAGTTTCAACAAATGAATTAAGAACACACACTAGAGAAAGGATGGTCTTTTCAAAACGCAGTAGATTACCAGAAGAATAAGCTAGAACCCTATTTCTCACTAGTTATAAAACTCAATCCAAACTCGATTAAAGACTTAGTTGTGAGACCTGAATCAATGAAACTACTACAAGAAAACGTAAGAGAAATGTTTAAGTCATTGGAATGGGCAAGCAGTTTTTAAAGGACACCATTAATCTACAAAAACAAAAATAGAACAAACAGAGTTAAAACAAACTAAAAACTTCTGCACAGTGAAGGAAACAATCACCAGATTAAAGAGACAACCTCTAGAATGGTAGAAAAAATATTTGCAAACTATAGATATAACAAGGGATTAGTATTCATAATATATGAGGATCTCAAAAAACTCAGTGGCAAACAAACAAGCAACTTCACTACTAAATGGGCAACAGACCTAAACGGATATTTTTCAAAATAACTCATACGAATAGCCAAGAAGTATATGAAAAAGTGCTCAACATCAATAGGGTATGCAAATCAAAGTCCCATTGAAATATCACCATATTCCAGTGAGGAAAGCTACTCAAAAAGACAAAAGTAAGCATCAGTGAAGGAATGGAGAAAAGACAAAGCTAATCCACTGTTCACTGTAAATTAGTATAACCTTTACAGAAAATAGTATACAAATTGGTCCAAAAATTAAAAACAGAACTATCATAGGAGCCACCAACCCCACTAGTGTGTATATAGCCAAAGGAAATGGAATCCTTATGTTGGGGAGCCATCTGCATTTCCGTGTTTACTGCAGCATTACTCATAATAGCCAAAATATGGAAGCAACTTAGTTACACATCAACTGACGAGTAGCTAGGGAAATTCTGGCACATGTGCATGCTGTGCAGTCACTAAAAAACGAATCTTGTCATTTGTGACAAAATAGGTAGAACTGGAGAACATTCTGTTAAGTAAAATCAGCCAAGCACAGAAAGACAAGTTCCACGTGATCTCAAACAAAATGATCTCATAGAAAGTGAGAGTTGAAAGGTGGCTATTAGAGGGCAGGAAGAGCAGGGAGGGCAGAGCAAGATGAAGAGCTGCTCAGTGGGGTAAGAAGTTCTACTGCTGCTGCACAGCAGAGTGACTAGGAAAAAGGTATGTACTGAGTACCTCAAAAAGGTAGAAGAAAGAATTCTGAACGGCATCCCTGTAAAGAAATGATAAATGGTTGAGACAGATAATATGCTTTGGAAAGCAAGCAAGGAAGAAAGGTAGGAATGAAGAGAGAGATGGAGGGAGGGAGGGAGGAAAAGAAAGCAAGCAAGGAAGAGAGAAAAGAGAAAGAAAGAAAGCGCAGGAGGAAGGAAGGAAGGAAGGGAAGGAAGTGGAGAGAGAGAGAGAAGTAAAAGAAGAAAAAGAAAGAAAACAGAAGAAAATTTAAAGTGTCCAGCAAGTATGTATGTCAGTGTATGTATGTGTGCATATGAGTATAATTTGCTAATTTCATTACATAAAAATACCTTTCCATATCAATAATACATGTATATGTATATATAGTTATATATGTGTGTGTGTGTGTGTGTATAGTTAAGACAATTAGTACCTACTAGAAATGACAGATTTTCAATTGTTGAACTTTTAATTTTTATTCTGAAGGCTAAACTTCTCTAAATAACTTCATCTATTTTCTCAGAAAAAAATCTACAGCAGGATCTGTAAGCTGGACTTAGATTGTATCAATTTACATGCTCACGGGCAGGGTAGGGGGATGGACATACCATATTTTCATCACCCACTGAGTGGTGCATTTCAAAAAGGATTACAGAATTGTTAGGTGAAAACTGGAATCATGTGTGTGTGTGTGTGTGTGTGTGTGTGTGTGTGTGTGTGTGTGGCTGGAGAAAAAACCCAGACTCTTGAGTGTGTGAGGCAAGAGTTTTACCAGTGAGCTGCATCCCCAGCCCTTTTCATTACTTTGATTTACATTTTCAGTTGCTAAGTGTGCAAGAAATGACATTATTAGATTATCTGTGTAAATAAAGCTCAAAAAGGATAATTGTCTACACCTTTCTTTTCAGCATGTCTCATTGGAAAAACATACTCCGCAAGTGTGTAAAGATTCCTTCTGCCCCCTTAGAGGATGTGAGTGAATAAGACCACCTCCACCTGAGTCTGCCACTGGTACCGGCTTAGCCTACTGCAGCTTGAGAACGGCTGGCTCACCGCAAAGAGAAGCGCACTCATGTTATGTGTTGCTAATCCAAGCCTTGTTCAACAGGCAAAGTCTTCGTTATCAGTCAATATAAATCAAATATTTCCTTGATTCACAGGTTCATCTATACTACTGAATGAATAAAAGACGAGCATACCACCTTTTATACAGTCAGTTTTAAAACATACTTTACAGACATTTGCTTTCCTTGTTTGTCTGACTTACTCCAGGTCAGTTAATCTGCTCCTAGGCATATTTTTGTATAACCATCCTAACTCAGACTGAACCATAGTAAAGTGGTTTTATATTGCTGAACATCTAAATATAACTCAATCCTAATTTGAAAAATTCCCAATGTACACAATTTAGACTTCACTGAATAGATTAAAATTACCAGCCCCAAAATAACAATACCAAAAGCAATATAACATCTGCTTTTCTCACTAAACAGTGAGATACGAACCTATTTTATGCTAGGCAGAGTATATATTTTGGAGATGATGGCGTATAATAAATATTTCCTCTTTACTACTTCCATGGTATGAGGTGAGATATGTTAATCCTAAAATCCATTATGAAGTAAATATTTCATTTTTGATATTTCTGACATAATCCTAAATATCACCTTGAGCCAAGTTTCACAAACAGTAGATAATGATAAGAAGATTATTTGATTTTAAGAGAAAAGGTTAGATATGATTCCTGTTACCTACAAATGGCTCACCAGGCAAAAATACAAATGATAGCACAAAAAGAAGCAGGAAACTATTAGCTGGATCAGAGGAAAGGTCACATTTTTATAAGCTACTAGAATATTTTTTCCAGAAGATATATGTATCAGGTGTTTTCGATTCTGTATTTTCTTAGTCATCAGGTAGGCCTTCAAAAATTTGCAAAAAATATTGAGTCTCCAAAATTCTAACAAATGCATATGCTCATATGATGAATTAGCCCAAGAATGGTTACGGAGGATGATTAATGTGAGGCCAAATCAAGGCACTAAATCTATTCACCCCAGGCCATGAGAAGGTAGAGTGTAGTTTGGTTACAGCACTCCAAATTTAAACAAAACATAACAGCGAAAAAGAGTAAAATACAAAATGGATGTTAAGGTTTTGAACTCCTCTGATTTTTCCTATTAACAGGAAAATAACAATAAATAAGAAACAATCACATCATAACTTAGAAAACCAACCTACAGTACACCTTGAAACCATAATGCTAAGTGAAATAAATCACAGACGCTTAAATATCATATGGCTTCTTCTGTAACAGAAACCCAAAGTATGGACAAATTAAATAGCAAAATAAAAGAAGAAAGCAAGAAGCTAGATCTTTTGTAAAAGGGACCAAGAAGTGGAGAGAAGAGTTAAGGAAGGGAGGGGAAGGGACACAAATACAAAGAAGATGTGTCTCGTGGATGCATTCACCTATGAGGAATGTGATCATAATGTACTGCAAACATGAACTAATGAAAACTAAAATTTAAAAAGATTTAAATTTCATCTATTTAATTCAAGATGTATGTGTATGTATTCTGACACTGCACTAAAGGAAGGTTATGAGGTTAGTGTAAAATTATGTTATACGGAAGTGAGATACATACGACATTGAAAAGTCAGAAAAGCAAATGACAAACTAGGAAAAGGAGAAAAGAAAAGTAAAGAGGTTTGAATTGTAGGTGTTTAGAATAGCGGTAAAGTTGCACAAAAGTAGTTTGGAGAGTTAGTGAAAGTGGAGAGAAGAAAGCAGGTAACCTGACAGGTGGTTCTTCTCTGGCGGTGAAATATCTTGTGATTTGTCGCATGTCTAGTTCCAGGTCCATCTTTCTATACTCATTAGGTGAACACGATTAACCCTACCAGTCTTTACATTCAACACTGAAATCTTCATAATGGAGTTACTGCCTTTACAGATCAATTAATATAAGCTTAAAGATGTTACTACTTAAAAGGGACATTGAAAATCTGAGATATTAGTAAATAGAGAAGGGTGTGTGTGTGTGCTTGCGTGTGCGTGTGTGTGTGTGCACGCACCTCAACCATTTCCCACTTCAAAATTCAGTGCCAGTTCCCCCCCGAGGTCTCCCAGTTTTCATGTAGAGAAATCAAGATTTGCCTTGAACTCAGAGTAATGCACCTGCATCCGTCCTAGAATAAATTAACACACATTAACATGTTTTTATTCTACAGAGATAATGTTCTTTCACACTTCCCCAGAGGAAAAGCCAAGTGGTCTGGGACAAACTTTCAAGCATACCACTTATAGAGGATGGCGGGTGAAAAGAGAGGAGAAAATATAGCATCACGTTCTCACGTCAGCATTACACAGCGTCGCACATGTCACAACACACTGCTCTAGAGCGAAGCTTCCGAACCCGCCTTTCTTGATGAATTACTGGGCTGGTGACAGACAGGAAGCCTAGAATCCCCCCCCTCCCCTTTTTGAAGCCAACATCTTTCAAAGCTATTTGGAATGCACTGCGAATGCTTTGTTCTTTTCTCACTTATCAATCAAATACTTCATAAAGTTTAATTAAAATCAAATCAAAAACACAGTCTCTGTTTGTACAAACCTTAAATTTGTTAACCTGTTAGTGGATTTTTAAAAATCCAGGTTTAGAAAACTTACTTAATTTTCCATTTATATGTAAATTCCAGTTTCTGAGCTTGGATTAGGTCTGCTCAGAGAGAGCTGATTCTTAACTCTACATATCTAAAGTTCTGGTAAAGACACCAAGAAGCACCTCTGGCTGGTCCATAATGCGCATCCCAGAATCAGAAGTGTAAACATTTCAAAACACTCTGTAAAATGCCCTTAAATTTCCACTTAAGGAAAAGCTGCATTCATTTCAACGTATTATAAAATCATTCATTCATTCAGTCATTCACTTATTCATGAATTGAATCATAGTACTTGCCAGGTTCGAACTTTGCAGGTGTTGGGCGTCAGGGCAGCCCGATCAAGCACAGGCAGAATACAGTGAGTATTCTGCTAGTGCAAAAACACCAGGGCCCTGTGTGAGGGCAGCTGGGGGGGCACAGGTCTGAGACCAGGAGAAACAGACCCCCCAGGGCCTTCGATAAGAGAACTGAGTTTCACTCTGTAGGCGCTGGAAAGCCAGTGGGAGGGTTTAAGGGGGGAAATTCAGGATCTATCAGATATGTGCTTTGAAAAGACAGCCACCATCATTCATTTCAGAAAAGATTATATGAGCATATGTTTCCAGCAACTTAGACACAACCGATAAAGTAAAAAAGCAAAATGCTCTTATTTTGAAAATGTTCAACTATCATACAAAATACCAACAAGGTTCACTCAAGAAGAGGTTAACCAATCCTCATGCGTTGTGTGTTACATTAAGAGTGTAATATAGGGAGAAAAATAAGTACTGTACTTACCTACTTAGGCTAACAGATGATCAACGATTAAATATCAAGAATTATTAATTCTCCATTTCACGGGCAGATGCTGTTCGACTTACGGTAGGATTATGTCTCAATAAACTCAACGTAGACTGAAAATACCATCAATGGAAAAATATCTTTGATGCAACCAGCATAACAAAATTGAGAGTTTAGCCCAATCTCTGCTACACATTCTGGGAACGCTTACGTTAGCCTTCAGGTGAGCAAAATCATCTGATTTGAAGCTTATTTTACAATAAAGTGTTGAATATCTCATGTAATTCATTGACTATTGCACTGAAAGTGGAAAAGAGAAATGACAGTATGTGTACAGCATCTAGGCGGAAACATTGCAAATTGGGAGAAATTATTTTTTAAATTTTTAATTAAAATTTAATATGCAAAAACTTGACTGATTTTTCCATACATAACACAATCAGCAACTTCTCACCATGAAAAAAGAATGAACAAAATCCGTTTTTGCTATTATCTACTACAATAGCAAAATGTGCATTTAAACTGAATACATCAAAATGTGGCAGAGAGGAGCAAAATAACCTAATTTTTTCTATCCTTATTTTTTTTTTTGCTTAATAGTCTAAAAGGAATATGCCAATAGGTATAGAGAAAGACACCTTAATTTTAGATGAAAATCAAAGACAGAAGCAGAAGCGGATGAAACATCCCAAAATTTACGGCGAACTGTGTCTGAGGTTTACATCTCTCCCAGAAGTCTGAACTTAAAACTCTTTGTCATCAGTGTATTTATTGCATCAGTAGTTTAGAAATACAAAGAGGAAGGATAGTAGGCTCCTGATTAAATAATCAGCTTTCACAGTTCTTAGAAATGCTTAAAAAATATTTGTTGAATGAGTGACTCAACAACATCGCTTCAGGAAAAGGGCAATGCACAACTTACTTTAGTATGAAAGGAGACATTGAGGATGTCTTAGAAGTTGAACTTTAATAAAATGTCTTCGCTTTTCCTAAAATTAACAATAAAACGTATTCACACTAATTTCCAAAACTTTAGAGGGCAGCAGAATGGCACAGAACTCCTGAAGATTTGTCAAACTCACCCTTTCTCGAAGACCCCAGGGGATGCTGAGGCCAGTGGATCAGAAAACCACACTTGGAGAAACACTGTGCTTCCTAAAACACTGAATTATTTTTCTACTGTGTCACTGGAGAAAAAGATCATATACTTATGCCTTGAGGGCACCTTCCAAAATTATATGGGGAATAAGAGACATAACAAAATGGTCTGTGGATACTGGCTCTGATTTTAGTCTCAAGACATAAAGGATGTGTTCAAATATTTGGAAGCTTGTATTAGCTCATCTGTATTTGGCCCTCTGAGAGGTGCTTTCTTAACTACTACCTACTTTGTTTTTCACAACAGCCCTAGAGTTATGTAAGGGGTGTTATTGTTCCAATTTTACAGATGAAGGTTCGACTCCAAGTGAGTAAAGCACCTTGCCTCAGATCCCACGGCCAGTCCTTGCAGACACGAAGCCTGGGTCTTCAGATGTCACGATGGGTTCCAGTGCCTGCACTACGGCTAACTGTGCTGTCCAATGTCATTAGGTTACTAACTGCTGGGCTGTCCAGTGTCACTGTCCTTCTCACTGCCATGCTGTTACTCATTCCTTCCACTGATATCCACACTCCAACACAGACCTCCTGCTGTGGAGTGCAGGGTAACAATGGGCAGCAGGCACCTCTGGGATGGGGCACACAACGGAAATCTGAGATAACAGAGACCAGAATTCTCTTTAGAAGTTTATTCTCACGTAGAAGGTACACAAAGTGGTATCCTCCGCTTTTTCTTTCTTGACACTTTGACAACTCAAGGAAATGGGTATTTTACAGCAAATCGCTGGACCCTGTCCCAGGAAGAAACCTATTACCCTAGAGGTGAGCCTCGCCTTTGATATTGTAAATACGGGGAATAATTGTTGGAGTGACAAGCTGGGCAGATAAGGTACTCAGCAAAATGGACTCTAAAAAGGTCCAGAATTCACCTGGGGGGAGCGAGAAGCACTTGTTAAAATGTAGATCCAACTTGGTGTGTGGAGGAGGGATGTACATTCTGCATTTCTCATAACTCCCCGGAAGCAGCCTGTTCCTCTGCTCCATGAACCATACTTGGAGCAGCAAACAAGGGAAGGACTGATTAAACCAAGGAGTCCAGATAAGAACAGAAACCAAACAGGAGTGAGAAGCAGAAAGGGATATGGCTGCATAAATATGCTAATCTTGCTGTTGTGCTAATTTCCTCGGGGTTACCTAAAATTACTGAATAAAGGGAGCTATGACGCCAGCAGACTTCAAGTCTTTACCCTCTAATGAGTGTGTTGGTCTAGTCCAGTGGCTAATTCCTGCACTTGACCTTGAGCTACAAAAACATCAAGCAGTCATTTGCCTTTGGAAAATAAAACAATGAAAAAAACACTACAAAGCCACACATATCAGTGTGGGCACACTTGGTTAAAGCAACTCCCTTCTGTTTTTCACAAGATAATCGAATGTCTTCTTTCTCAGCTGCCTAGATTAGTGTAGAAAAAGGAATTAACTTGAAAATGGAATTCAGCAATTACCCACCCCACACACAATTGCAATCGAACCTATGACTAACGCTTATTTGTACCAAGTGATTCATTCAGTAAGAGTTCTTTTTTCTTTTCTTTTCTTTTCTTTTCTTTTCTTTTCTTTTTTCTTTTCTTAAATGGCAGTTACCTAAAGAGATATGCTACTTAAGAAGAGAATTATATCATTAAATATGAAATAGATGATTTTAGATTTAAGAAATTCTATAGATTATACAATGGTATAAAAATTACATTAATACTAGAAAAATGATGGTTCTTTAGAGTCTGCAATAAAGTATGGAAATGAACTTTTATAATAATATATTCAAATTTTAGTAATTTATTGTTTATAGATATAGGTGGACTTCGTAAAGCTGATGATCTTTGTTCAATAAAGAGGCAATGATGATTCAATGTCGCCTCAGCAATGTGAATGAACCTCTGTGTAGAATGAAGGTTATAAAGTTTATTTCCCCATAATCTTATGCCTTGCAAATGCATAAACTAATAAAGAAAGTGCTTTCTACAGTAGGATTTTAAAAAAAAATTTTACATATATTTTTAAATGTAAAAACCTGCCTAATAGATGCTAAGTAGGCAACTCAAAAAAAAAGAACTAATTGTCTATCAAAAAAATTGTTAACTAGTGACAAGAATTTCTATTTTTAAATAATGCAAAAATATTACCAAACCCATATAAAACAAAGAGACTAATTTTACTCTCCAAAATGAGATGCTACATAGCAGCAATATCACCAGTCTAATTTTATTTCAGTAGGAATTCAAAACGATCCATTATTTTATTGGTTATATAATTTCAAACCTCTGTGTTTGGACAGATAGCATTTACAGAAGGTGTGTAAGCTAACAAAAAGGCCATTCCTGAATTAGCCACTACTGAGACATAAAATTGATACCCACCAACCTAACTGACAGTCATTCTATGGAACACACCTAAACCCATCAGATCACACAAAATGTGTCTCAATTCTGGATAACTTATTAAGGAAGAGAGGCCAGGAGCCGGCGTGGCTCTCCAGGGCTCCCTTTTTGCCAGAATTCCATCCTACTTCAGGTTTAGAATAAATTCACTTAAGAATCCATGTGTAGCTGAATTATGCACCTCCAACAACACAAACTGTCAGGAAAAACATGCATTAGAACCTAATGTATACACGCTGTTGGTTATTTTCTGTATGACTCTCACTCAGTTTCTTCACCTGTGAAAGTCTACGTCAGCTGCAACATTTTTAATGTCTAGGTTGTGAAATTGGAATTGGAAGAGACAAACATTAAATTGTACAAAGTGGATTGTCTCTACAACAAACGAAAAGGCTTTTTAATTAAATTTAAAACACAAAAGTGGGCATATAGCACTATTAAAGAAACATGGACTGAAGGTTATATTTCAGCAATTGAGTCAAACCCAGCTGAGAATCAAAGATGGTGCAGTTTTCTGTCCTGTACTTCCTATAATGCTCATTGCCACAGAAATCTCTGGATGGTCACGTTCTTTGAGAAAGAAATACAACTGCATTCCTGTTTTCCTCAAAACTTTATAGGTTAATCTTTAATGATTAATCAAGAACAACTGAAAATAATAAATATAACATTTTATAAAACCAGATGTTATGGACTAAATATTTGTATCTCTTTAAAATTTATATATTGAGGCCCTAATGCCTAGAGTGGCTGTATTTGGAGATGGGAAATCTAGGGAGGTAATTAAGGTAAAAAATGAGTTCATAATGTGGCACCCTCAACCAATAGGATTAATAAACCTGTAAGAAGCTACATCATAGTGTTGTACATCTCTCTGTGTCTTTCTTTCTCCTTCCTCCTTACCCACACAGTCAGGCAAGTCCATGTGAGGATACAGTGAAAAATCAACCACCACCAAAACCAGGGACTGAACCGTTCGCCACCTTGGTCATGGACTTTTAGCCTTTGGACCTATGAGAAGATAAATGTCTGTGAATGAGCAACTCAGTCCGCAGTGTTTTGTTATAGCATCCCCAGCAGACTAAGACACCAGACTTAACACAAATGTAACTAATCATCTACCTCATGTTTGGCATTTAGCTTTTCTGAGGAATGCCCAAATACCATTTGCCAAATCCATCAATATGCCAAAGCCTTCAACTAGATATGCCTGCTACAAAGATCCATGTGTTTAAGTACAAAAGAGATATTTAAAAAATCAAAATCATTTTGCTATTAAAAATGTGAAGACATGTCATCAAATTGACATTTATTCTATCACTTGTAAGTCTTATTGAAATAGGATGCCCGAGACATTAGCAATTTCATCAAAGATAATTTGAGTAACACTTAAGATACTTTTGTATTACTTCTCATGACACCCATCGCTTCCTTGGAAAAGGAAACATTTCTTTTCAAGGGAGATTTCTCAATTATAAATATTCAATTGGAAAAGAAATTAGATGCCAGGCTCTTAGATCAGTGTGACTTATACGGCTTAGTCATTTCTGTACTATGGGTATATTCAGAGGCAGGTTTATTTCAGGAAGTGGTACGAAGTTCTTGGGGCCACAAGTTAGGAATTTAACTTTGTTATAAAGCAAACTGGTTAGGTGGTACCTTCAGAGAATTTAAAATGGGGAAGAAAGTAAAATCCTGCCTGTGTTCCATTCAGGCAGCTATAACAAAATACCTTAGATTGGGTAATCTATAAATACTAGGGATATATTTCTCACAGTTCTGGAAGGTGGAACACCCCAGATCAAGGTGTCAGCAGACAGGGTGTACACAGATCACTCTGCTTCATAAGTGGTGTCTCTTGCGTCTTCAGGGGGCAGAAGCTATAGGCGCTCCCTCCCATCTCATTAGCCCTATCTGGCTTGCGCATGCCTAATGACTTCCTAAAGCTCTCACCTCTCAATGTTATTGCTTTCAGAGTCACATTTCAACTTACACATTTTGGGGTGATACCAACATTCAAACCATAGCAAACTCCTAGAAACTACATTGATAATTTAAAGAAGGTGCCTAAGAAACATCGATAATAGGAAGAAATGTAGTTTCTCCCAAGTGGCTCAGATTATTTTGAAATCACTTCTTGAATATGTGTCAAGTCCTGAAGGAGGCTCAGGAGACTGTACTCATGGGCAGGGTACAGAGGCATCATGGAATTGGCCTTAATCCTTACTCTCCAGGTTTCCAGAACAGCATTTCTTAATGCACTCTGAAAAAAAAAAAGGTCCCATAGCAAAGTAAGTTCGAGTTTTGCCTGACACAAGTTACATGTATTTTAAGGCTGAAGGACTGCTAAGCTTCGGCCAGTCTCTGCTGTGAAGATATTCTGTCACTGAGAGGTTCTTGTTCCACCTACACACTTACACTCATACATATATAGACATATGCATTGAAGAAAATGCTTACAAGTAATGATAGCTAATAACACTATGCTCTATTCTCTTCATTTCCATAGAGGAAAGATCATTCTCAGAACTTATTCTTATCTGCTAATCTAAACCTAGCAGAGTGCTCAATAACCTGTTATTGTGATTGTTCACTTGCTTTCTGAGCCTCAAATTTAATATTTACCAAATAACAGTTCCATTTGTATTAAAAACTGTTAACACGTTTTGTTTTTGTGGAATTTTGATTGATGGACAGTACTTTATTTAACATCTTGAGCATTGCTCTATTTCTGCAACGCTGACACTCCAAAGTAACACTAAATTCTGTTGCTGATAACTTCGGTTGACCTCAGAACTGGGTTGAAATTAAACTGGAGCACAAACAATATCACTAATTATCAAAGAAACATAAATCAAAATCACATGGAGGGGAGGGGAAGGGGGGAAGAGGGGGGAAAACCAAGATGTATCATGTACAGGTACAAAATAACCATGTTGATTATGATCATTATGTATGCAATGTACCAATACATGTTCTTGGTAAAAATAATAAAAAAAAATTAAAAAAAAAATCACATGGAGGTATCATCTCACCCCAATTAGAATGGCCAGTACCAAAAATAAATAAATAAAATAACGAATGCTGGTATGGATTTGGAGAAAGGGAGCGCTTACATACTGTTGGTGGGGATGCAAATTAATATAACAATCAAGGAAAACAGTGTTGAGGTTCCTCAGAAAACTCGAACTAGAACTTCTGTGTGATTCAGCAATCTTACTATGGGTATATAGCCAGGGAAATGAAATCAGTACATCAAATAAATGTTGGTACTCCCATATGCCCATGTTCATTGCACACTATTCATAATAGCCAAGATATGGAATCACCTTACATGCCCATTGATGGATTAATGGATAAAGAAAATTCAGTACACACACACACACACACACACACACACACACACACACACACACACGAAGTTCCTTCATTTGTCGTAACATGGAAGAAATTGGAGGACATTTTCTTACCTGAAATTTGTCAGACACAGAATGATAAATATAACTTGTTTTTATATGAAGATAACTGTTGGTTTCATGGAAGTAGAAAGTAGAATAGTGGTTTCCAGAGGCCAGGAAGGATATGGGGAAGAAGGGATGAAAGAGAAGGTAGTTAACAGGTACAAGGGTGCTAAATTCCAGCTAATGTTCACAGCACAGCAGGGTAACCGTGGTTGAAAATAATGAATTATACATTTCAATACTATAAATATTATATTGTATTTGGTGATGGCAGCCTGACGTGACTGAAGCACCAGGAAACTGTGAAAGCAGGGACAGTGCTCTATAATCAGGTTACCTAGAAGGTTACAATGTGCATGTGGAAACACCCACCCTCTGCCCTCCATCTGACTCCTCTGAAGCTTCCGTCCGCGCTTAGACACTCTACGCAGAAGATTGTTTTCCGTGGTGGAATCAGTGATGCTGTTCATGCTCAGATTTAACTTTGACCTGCTCTGAGGTCAACTGAAAACACCCAGAAGATGAAAAGGAGATTGTTTTCCACAGCAGTGCTGTTTTCCTGGGGGTCTTGTTAGAGTAGATTCTGACGTGGAGCTCTGGAATTGGGCCAAAGGTTCCTGTGTCTTACAAGCTTCTGGGTGATGTGAATACTATTGCTCCTGGACTGAATTTTAGTAGCAGGTTCTAGAATCTGACCAACACAAAAGGCAGATAAATTTTGATCCTAAGGATTTTCCAACAAAAGGCCCAGACAGTGCACGCCAAGCAGCTTTAGATCATCCTACTTCACACTGTCGTCCAACCATGTGGAGACACCTGAGAGGTGCTTCCAACATAAAAGAGGACATCAAACAGATAAAGGCAATTTACAGAGAAAAGGTACTATGCACGGAGATTAAAATTACCATTAAAATCTTCAGAAAGGTTAGAGAATATATTTCATTCATTAAATAAGAATAGGATTTTATTTAAAGAAAAATAGGGGAAATAAAGACCTCTTAGAAATTGAAATTTTGGTATTAGAGGGAAAAAGAGGCTTATAAGAGAACATTTAAGGGAAGAAAATCAAGGTAAAAAAGATGAAAAAAAAATGATAGCCTGAAGAAAAGAGAAAGACAAAAGAGAAATGGTGAACATTATTTCAGAAGGTACAAATTACCACTAATAGGGACTTCAAAAAGAAAGACGAGGCAATATGAAGAGGAGAAAAACATTAAAGAAACCAGTTAAGGAAATTTCTAGAATTCGTGAGAATCCAGATTTGATAGAATCCGCTGGGTACCTTGCAATGGAAGGAACTTTGCCCAGAACTGAGAACATTAGAATATAATTTTTGAACATTGTGGCTATGACGGGTCAAAAAAAAAAAAAAACTGAGGAGACAGAATGTGTATCACAGATCAAAAGGTGAAAAGTACTTAAGATTTCGAAACGAGAACATTCAAAGTACATTTGAGAACAGAAGACCACTGTTAGAGTTTGAATGCATCCCCCAAAGCACATGTGGGAAATTTAACCCCTAAATTCAAACGTTGATGACATCTGGAGGTAAGGATGAGATGAGGTTATAAGAGCAGAGGCCTTAGAGTGGGATTTTAAGATGAGGAAGAAAGACGAACTCAAGGCTCCTGTCCGTCCTGTTGCCATGGGATGCCCTCTGCCAGGTTATGACAGAGCACAAAGGCCTCCTGAGTCACTGGTGTCATCCCCTTGACTTCTGAGCCTCTACAACTGTAAAAAACAAATTTCTTTTCTTTACAAATTATCCTGCCTTTGATATTCTGTTGTAACAAGGCAAAATGACTAAAACAAAGAATACCTTCAAAATTGTGAAGGAAAAATACATTCCAAGTTAAAATTTCAGGTCTGGCCATTTTTGTGAGGAGGTAGACCTTCGAAGCTATGAAAGAGTCAAAAATGTGTAGCCTAAGCATTCTTTTTCCAGGAAATAACCACATTATGTACTGTATTAAAATCGAACAGTTAATCAAGGAAATATTAAGGCAAGGAGTTTGCGAAACAGGGATCCAACTCAGAAGGAAAGGAAAGAAATCATAATATATGACATATCTCAGCTCTTAATCATTATGTACTACAAACATGTACTAACAAAAAACAAAAAGGGGTTTCATTATAATGTAACTTTATAATGTTGATATTGGGTAATGGTGGGAAATTGGGGGATGGTAGCTGATAAAAGGCTAGATTTAAAGAGTAAAATCTCATTTTTCAACATGTTTAAAGAGATCATTACTACATTTTAAAACCCAGAACCAGCACTACAGGCATATTACTTAAATATGTGTTAAAAACCAAGACAAACCACCAAAAAGAAGCCGAAAAATCTACTTCAGGAAAGTGGAACGCCACAGGGCCAATGAAATTTTAACCCTAAATTGTGTCCACACTATTCTTGTAAAAATAGAACAAATATAATGAATGACTCTAAACCTCTCATTTTAACCACGAAGGTCAGAATCAATGACCTCTAACCAGGTCATTCTACAAGTTGCCTACTAAAAATCAAGACCAGGTCATTTCACTGCTTCCTTATTTCAACTGGCATAACTATGTTCCTAAATGTAATCATAGTCATAAAAGTTTAGACACTTGTTCATTCATTCACTTAGCAAACATCGACTGAGCATCCACTAGGTTCTCTGGGGTATAATAGTAAGCAAAACCAGACTGGGTCCCTGCCCCATGGAATTTACAAGTTGCTAAAAGACATGGTGTGACATTTATATCTAACTGTGAGAAGACCATTAAGATTGGGAAATGAAGTCCCCTTATTGTATCCTCTTTTGTTTCTGTCCTGTACTTCTTGTGAAAGCATTTTTGCCCACAACCAGGTTCACTTGTGACTTCACTTCCTGACACAGTAAGAAACAAGGCAGTTTATTTTCCTTTTTATTTTTCAGGGCCAGGAAGGGTCCAGCCATCGGCATGTGAAGCTTTGGCCTCTGAGTGACTTCATATTTCCATGTTAACTTTGCTTCGTCTCCTACATTCAGCCCACAGACTGGCTGACAGCCGCTTCCGAGCCACAGAAACCACCGACTGGTCAAGAACTAACAATTTACAACCCGTGGTGCAAAGCGGATCCAGAAGTAACTTGATTTGGTTGAAGCTTGTGGAACTGTATGTGAAATTGGCTACTTCACATATTTCCTGATGGAAATGTGACATAAGAAACCCTATTTAAGAAACAATCTCATAATTTAGACATTTTGAACCTTCCTCTGGCTTTTCAAAAATGGCTCACAAGATCAACCATTAATGCTATCTGTTTTGCTTTTATGTGTTTTAAACTCTCGAACATCAGGTTCTGAATGATTTTGACACTTACGTATATCGTACATAAAATATCCCGAGTTTGACTTTTTACAAGCCAAAGTGACCATCATGATTCCAGTTTCGCCTATAGAACTCTTTTAAATACATGAGATCCTGTAATTTTAGTTACTTATTACAAAGACTTCCGGTCAGTTCCTGGAGTTTGTTAAACTCTTTCATTCATTCTCTTCCTGACAATCGCGAACATCAGATGGAGGCAGGATGGCGCTCTCCCAGGGAGCTCAATCCCCATAATGACAGGGGTTCAACCCGAGGGTGCTTATTAATGGTTGGTCCTGGGTCTTTCTGGCTGATGGGCCCCTACTCCCTAACCGCTTCCTCCCAGACTGCTCATTCATCATCACAGGGAAAATTCCATCATTCTAGCTTTTTTTCTGTACTTGCAAAATTGGTATTTCTCTAAAAGCAAAGCTCAAAGCTTGCTGCGAACTCCATAGGATGTACCAGAGGCAACTGCCCTGTATTTGGACTTACTAAGTTTAGTTTATAATAGAAATTAGAAATTCCTACTTTAAAAAATTGAGAAGCTAATATATCCTTCAGAAAATTTTCTTCTTTTGTTATCAAATCCCTCAACAATAACGAACAGAATCAAGGAACTATTGCACTAGCAACTAACACAAGAGTAATGACCCGGTTATGCAACACTGGTATGTATATGTGCTCTGCCCAAGATGAAGGTAATTACTAAGCTGTGCAAACATATACTAATAAAAATATTTAATAGTAAATAAAAGTTATTTTTTAAAAAGAGCAACAACTTAACTTCTCTCTGGGGAGAAAGGATCATGTATATTCTCAAGTCTTGAAAATGTTAGGCAATATCTCTACCAAGGGCAAATAATCTTTCACAAAGATTAATCAAAGGGAGGACTTATTAAGAAAAATAAAATAAAATTCAAAATTGAAGACTCTTAAATTTAAATCGAATTAAGGACTCTAAGTCAAAAACCTAAACTTTTTATCTATGGATTGAAAGAGTTCTTATGTTGCCTCCATCATAATAAGTTAATAAAATCTTAATAAGCTTTCCCTCTAGCAAAAATACTAGTTTGGCTAACATTTTTGATATTTTTCTTAATTTCAATTATCTACTGCATGTAGTAGGAGGAGGTGATGTTTTAAATATTTTTATTTCACTGATGCAAAAAAAAAGTATGTAGAGGACATAAATTAGTTCAAGTTCTTCTAAGTGATCAATTAAGTGACACTTCCTTTTTATTGCAACATTAAATAAAAGTACACACAAACATACACACACACGCACACACACCCTACCAGTTTAACTGTGCCATGGATTTGTTCTCTAATCTAGTATCCCTTGTGCACTGCTGCCAGCTAAATCTTGACAGTATTAGAAGACCTGCTCAAATAAGTGTACTTCTTTTAAGTTGCCACAAGATAAAGACTGAGCCTATTATTCTGATAATCGAGGCCATTCTAAGGATGTCACAAACCACAGTTCAAATCTTACAGCTAACATTAAGGGCTACCTAGCACTCCAGATAATCTTTGAACCTTCCTCTGGTGTCTCATTCATGACACTCCCCGTTTTTAGAATGTTCCCTGCAAGCTGCATGGCTCTATAGGCTCCAGATCCTGATGCCTGGCTTGATTATACATCCACAAGATCTTCTCCACCTTGTCATGGCAATTAACATACGCCAACTTACATCACAAGCAATCATGTCTTTCCTCCCTCTTTTGGATGAGCTGAATCAACTTGTTATGATCCCAGGATAAGACAAGGTGCTGCATAAAAAGGCATTTAATAGCTGTCATAAAAAGGAATTTAATAAATGTTTGAAAAGGAATTAATAGGAAAAACACATGCCAAGCAGAAACCCAAGACAATATACAGATTCCCAATAAACCTTTGAATGTAGAATTCCCGATATATTTTTCATGTCCATAAGTTTTTCATTTTTCTCTATCCTACAATTTCTAGCATGGGAGATTTAACTTTAAAATTCAGTGCCTATCAAGGCTGCCTATTCATTAGGCTACACGATTTCCCTCTTGCCCAGGAGACTGCTGGCCTCATTTTGGCCCTTTTATTTACTTTGTATCTCTGATTTAAGACATTAACAATGTTTTCAGTCAAAGACAAAATGTTAACTCTCATGAAGACATTCTCATTTATCTGTAGTAACAAAGAACTGACATTATGGGACAGACTCAACTATACAGTTAATTGTGAAACCTGGTTTTAGCCAATGACTTTCATCTCTTGAAAAAGTCACTCATCACATAACAAATTAGCATATAAAAACATCACCAGATTCACTTCTCTCATTCTGTAATAGTTTCTTGAGAAAAAAAAAAAATCAAGTAACTAAAAGGTAAACAGCAGAACGGAAAAAGGAATAATGAATCTGAATATTTCTACAGCTTCTTTAAAATGGACAAAATAATCACAAGTTGATACACTGTGTATTTTCTTCTTCTTCTTCTTCTTCTTTTTTTTTACACTATGTATTTTTGAAGTCCTACATAAAATGAAAAGTCTTACTAAGGCAGACAGAAAGAGAAGTGGAAAATACTGGGAGGGATGGATGATTTAATCTCAACATATCCAAGAAAGTTTATACTAAATATTTAAGTCCAAGAGAACTTCTGACAAATCCTTGTATTTTGTTGGTGTGAAGCTCGGTGTGAGATTCGGGTGGGAGAACACGATTAATGCAGGTCCCTTAGGACTCTTTCAAGACTGCTCCAGGCCGTCTGTGGGATGCCAGGCTTGTGCTCTTTCACTCTTCTACTGCCCTAATTCTTGAACCAACAGAAGTACCAAGATGTTGTATCTCATTTCCCAGAAATTCTTTCCTAAACCCTGCTAGGATCTCTGGTGGCTACAAAGCAATATCAAAGGGTTTGAGAATCTCATAACCCAAAGACCTAAAATATGCTTTTACGTTAACATAATGTAATAAACTGGAAAACGGCAAAACCGTCTTCTAAAAAGAAAGCCAAAGTCATATCGTTACTGGCCACGGCGAGGTCATGCCATGTGCTTTACAGACAGCAATGGTTGGGAAATCTGAGGTAATACACCAAAACCTCCAAGAAGCTTTCAATTCCTACTACAATTATGAAACAACCCAAAGTCACTCAAGTCATTGTCTTACTTGGTGCAATGTTCCTCACATGAACTGACTTAAAAATGTCACTGTAATCTGCCCAAGGAGCTTGCTGCTTCTAAACTTCAACAGGAACCAGGCTTCTGACTATGATTAGGTTCCTGATGAAGAAAAGGTATGAGGACCATCATGACCAGAAAGTTATTTTTGAACAACAAGTCAGCCAGTTCATTACTTGAATGGACTAATAAAATACAAAGCAAGGCTTGACCAAAGCCAATAAAGTAAAATGCTTTCTGCATGTTCGATAACAGATTAACAGCCAATAGAAAGCAACGCAGCATGTGTTAATAAAATTTCTCCTGAGGTAGAGAAGGTGGGAGGCAGAGCCGGCCTAATGCACAACCATAGAAATAAGATTCAAATCCCAGCATTTCCACCTACTGCTTCTTTATTTGAGATCAAAGTTCAGTTACATTAGGCGGCAGACTTCTGCCTTAGAGTTCTCTGCTTTACAGAGAAAACAGAAAAAAAAAATAGACAAAAACCCCTCTAAATTGCATGCACTCTATTGTCCTTTGACTTCACACAGTATTTGTTTTTCAAAACAGGGGATTTTAAACCATTCGAGTGTTTTCCTTTCTATTTGTGTCCTGTTTAATGGTCACTCTCGAGTGTTATAAATACAGTAACTTACTGTTTCAACAAAGCAAATGCCTTTCTGACAAATTACCCAGAGTGCCATCAGAAGGAAAAGTGTCTTACCCTATTAACTGAAATAATGGTCAATAGCACACAAGAATCTAACGACATATTCCCAGGGCAGGCCAAAGAACTCTAAGCTATTCATTTTTCTCCAAACTAATACATGGCCTTTCCACTAAATTCTCACTTTCTACCATAATTTCCAAAGTAAATTTGAAGCACAAGAAGTGTGAAAAGTATCCATGTAGGACCATGTTAGCAACTGGAGTTTTTAGCCATCTTTATCTATCGATTCCCCTATGAACAAACTTACATTCACTTGCATATCTACTGGCAAGGGAGCAGAAGACAGAGGATGGTGCAGGGATATGATGTTGAAAATACTAGTGACTACTTTGAGCATTTTCAGTTCAATCCATGGTTTGGTGCTTGTAGGACTTAAATTCCAGGGAACAGACACCAAGTACAGATGTATTTGATTTCTCCTTAAGCACTGATTATAGATGAATTGAAGAACACACTGGAACAGTATAGACAAGTCAGTCCATCTTGCCTTCCGTCATGTGTTTATGATTCTTTTGCGTTACGAAAATAAAATGTAACTTAGACTAACAAAGTAGAAGAGAACCAAACAATTGTCAAAGGTGATCATGCACATTGTATACCGTGATTCTAATTAAATAAAGCTGTGAGGTCCTTTAGCTATTAAAAATGTCATCGGCAATGAAGCTAATTTGTGTCTGACCAGGGCTTTCACAGTAACTGATTACTTACAGATGCCAAGTCCTCCAGGGAACTTTGCCACCTGTTTTCAATTTGTGCCTTGGAAGCCTTGCCCTGACCATGCTTACTGGTCTAACCCAGGGTTATGCCATCTGTTGCAAGGATGTTGGTACTTAATCAATAGATTTTACAGAATACCATCTTTATTACTGAAAGACATTTAATTTTACCCGATCCTGTATGTCCTGCCATGGTCTACAATATATAAATATAAAATGGCCAGAATGAATAGCATTCTTCAAGTGTTAACAGCTCTATAGGATTTGCTGAATAAGTCCTAAATGAGACTCTGCCCTAAAAGCAGACATAGAATATTAGAAATAAAGGAGATCTGTGAGGTCACTGTATTTAGTCCCCTATATAATACAGAAATTCCTTCCACCATGAATTGAACAAGTGTCTTCACCTTCCATTTCAACAGAGCTCTCTCCCAGAGCAGTTCATTTCTACGTGAAATAGCTGGCGATCTTACAAAATCCTTCCTGAGTAGAGAAATGTTTACTTGTAACTTCAACTTGCTGATTGTTCTGCAAGTGATTCTGCATGTCACTGGAGTGACACAAATGAAGCCGAAACCATCATCTATATGACAATTTTTCAAATGATTAAAATGGCTACCTTTTTTTTTTTAAACCTCCAATCTTTTGAGTTAAATATTCCTAGATCTTTGGGAGAATGCACGTAATATTTCTTCCATTTCCTTCATTATTTTAGTTATTATGCACCCGATTGGTTTCATCGATAACAGCACAAACTCTATTCTTTGAAAATACAATGCCAAATGATAGTCACATCCGGGATACAGTCTGATCTTTCCGGAAACTGAACTTTAGTCAGTATAACTGAATACTACATTTGCTTTCAGTGCAGCATAGTCTATTTTCCTATTCTTGCCTCCCACCTCTCTTACAATGAGACAGCGAGCAAGGTTTTCCTTGTTTCACTTGTCCTGTCAAAGTGGACGTGAGATAGCATCTGTCATTTTCATACTGTCATTTATTTGTGCCTGAAATTTTGATTTAAATGGTTAGGTAGGATTTAACATATCATTGATATACTTTGTTCTTTCTAAATATTTATTATTATTTTTAGCATTTTCTCTTAATGTTTATTCCACCCTCTCTAGTTCATAATGTTATTTCTTAATAGTAAAAAATGAAGCAGCAAGTGGACTAAATGGTTTTCTGGAGTCTATACACAAATAGCTAAATGATACTGTGTTTCAAGCCCATTTTGTTCATTTACTTACCAACTTGTCTTTTCAAACTTCTATATTTTTCTGGGAGTTTGAAATAAACTCCCATTCTTTTCTAAAATAATTTAGGTAATGTCCTTTCTTTTGCTTGTCTGTGATATTCTTGCCATCTTTTGATATTCTGGGCATATCTTTTGAAAATCTACCCCAATATGAGAGTCTTAATGAACTTATCATAATGGTCTAAATTACTGGTTAATATTTGTTCAATAAGCTCACACGTGATTTTGTTCCCTCAACAAAATGTGGGGAAAATGTAGCTGATACACTGACCAAACAGGTATGTTAAAAACAAACAAACAAACAGAAACCAATCATTTTCTCTGGAGATAGGGAATGTGATAATGTCACTATGGTCACATTTTACACAAGAGTGGCTGCTCCACCAGAGTATAAAGCCTGTGCCATAAAATGAGGCTCCGTAAGGGCACGTCTGCTGGCACTGCGCAAGGCATTCTGGGATTTATGTCCGGATGGCGCCTCAGGGCTCTGGAATGCGACTGTGGACGCAGCCACCGTAGTCACACTGCTAGGTCCCTGGGCCACGCTGTCATCGCTGCCCTTGCCTCCTCATTCCAGACCAGCCTACCTGAGGGACACGCAGAAGATGCGGGGAAGTGCTGGTACCGACTGTTCTCCTCTGGAGGAGGCTTGTCGCTCTGAGTGAGGCTCAGCACATCTGGGAGGCAGGCCCAACATGGCTGACTTGAATGTTGCAGTCCTGCTTTTTGTTCAGTCTTATTAAGAAAGGATGGAAGAAAGCAGGCAAAAGCAAGGAGAAGGAAGGTGCAAGGAACTTCAACCATAAAATACAAAGCTGTGTGCTAGACGCATGAGACAAAAGGATTAATGCAATAAGCCCACATTAGGACACTCGACTTGCTGGCTTACAGTGACACTAATTAAAATGAAACAAGTTATGATCTCTATCTACCTATCTATACTATACCTATACGTAATTACATCTCTAGCCAATGCAATTACATCTTTATATCATACCTATAAAATCTACATCCATATCTAGAAAGGCAGAGAGGGAGAGATGCTTTACTTAGCTCTGTTATTTTGTAGTACCTGCAGCTCTATAACTACATATTCCTCTGACTTGTAATCATGGCGATCACAATGTGATTATAATTGCCCACTTTATTTTTGCCTTACTGAAGAAAATTGTTGAAGGTCACCTTGTCCCATTTTAACTGATACCTGTAAGAAGCATCTTCTGGAATAGAGAATGGGATCTTATTAACAAGAAAGGCATTGCAAATCCATGGAGGACTACTGGGATATAATTAAATCAGGAACTTAATCCTAAAAGTAGGGCACACAAGCCCCGAATTAATGATGGCTGTTCTAGGGCAGGCCGAGCAATTAGATGTTTATCATCCTGATTTCTGACATTCATACACTAGGACACTTTTATTTAATCAAGTAACAAAAAGCAAACGCAGAGCTTTCTGTGGAAATCTGCTGTATTCCTGAGGACCTGTGCAGTCATAGACATGCACCCAACAGACCACCTGCCTCACCTCAACCCACAGCTACAGTGTCATTATCCCAGAAGCAGGCATTAGGTTGGCCACATGACACACAGGACATGTGGGAACTGTTGACCCTAAGGAATCCCACAGGACACACTAAATAATTCAGCAAACGTCTGAGTTGGATAGCAAAAGGTGATTTCTGTGTCAAAAGGGCCACATAGATTAAAAAACATCCCATCATCCGTATCAATTATAAAGACTTATCTGAGAGAAGACTTTGCGATTATGATAAGATTCCTTCCCAAAAGTGATTGCACTCTCTCTTGAGAGACTGCTACATTAAACACAGCTAAGTCAGGTAGTTTGAATGCCACATTAAGAAATTTTCAGGAAGTCCAAGAATCTGATGGATCATCTAGTTTAACGGCACCCTCAAGCAGAGGGCCCCTGATTTCGTGTGGCGCGAGTTGTTTTGAAAGGTGCAGCATAGGTAATGCTGCTCTGAAGCGCATTACAGTAGAAAGGGGGCCAAACAAATCTCCACTCTTTTTGTTATGCAGTATTCAAAAACTCAAAAATCAAATATTGTCTCTAATCAACAGAAGGAGAATTGCTGTAGAGAACTTTCAGGAACAGCTTCTATAAAGAAGTAGAGGAAACCAAACTAGGCAGAAGGAAAAATTAATTGCAAAGCAATTGTAGCAGAGACCTGGGCTGATCCCAGGGAGAGCTCTGGAGCTGGAAAGGCTCTTAAAGTCGTCTCTTTGGGAGGCACAGAAGTCACTAAAAGTCACTGTTGTTAAGCAAGCGCTGTGATAAGGTTTAGAGACAAAAAAAAAGAAAAGAAAAGAAAAGAAAAAGAACCAGTACTCAAAGAGCCCAGAGTCTAGCAGGTCACAGAGATGTGCAAACAAATAATGACACAGTGAACGACAAATGCCACAATGACATTGTGCCAGAAGAACTGCATGCGTATTCAAAAGCTCATAGCCATCACTGCAGATGCTGAGATGCTGTGCATTTACTGTTTGCCCTCTAATGATCAGGGGTTAACTCCTTTCAGTGTATTGCTCCTTTTGACTCTGTGAGTTACTTCTGCAGTGATGAAAGATGGGACGCTATCTCACATACTATGTAGGAGCGAGAGGCTGTAGTTTGGAACAGATCCAGCCCTGAAAATGCTTTCGGCTCACATAAAGAACTGATACTGAAAATATGAGCTTTCTTTTTTTCTTCTTCTGCTTGTATTCACCCACCTAAGAACCGACCCTAAACGATAAAACCTAACAATAAAACCATAAGTAGAGGGCTGGGGATTTAGCTCAGTAGTTAAAGTGCTCGCCTTGCAAGCACAAGGACCCGAGTTCAATCCCTAGCACCAGAAAAAAACAAAACCATAAGTAGAAGTGTGTGGGACTGGTTCCCAGGATTCAATTGTGTGCATCTCTTGCCAACTTCATGTTCATTGATGTCTAGTTGGTAGCTTGACATCGGGATGGTGGGAGGGGCCAGGAAAAGTTGCGAATGCTACAGATCGGGGCTTTTTTTCCTTCCCTCAGAGAGCTAGTCGTTAAATGTTTACTGGCGCATCGATGCTTATAACTGATATTACTGGCAATAAAATTTTCCTAATTGCCATTTTCTCTATATTTTACCCAATAACAAATAGATTGCCTTTACACTCATGCATTTTAGAATCACTGAGTATAGATGACAATAAACTATGACTACATTCCCAAAGGAACAGAATTCAAACTCACCTTCTGACTAGACCTGCCCTAACCCCTAAAGGACAGACTTTTAGCTTGAATCGGCTTCCTCAAAAGAGGTCTCCAGATATTTTCCAAAATGTGCCCACAAAATATGCATCTTGGGTCAAGTATATTAAATGCCAGATGGAAATAACAGTAATGAAAAGTGTTCACACCCTTCTAATAGCCCACAGAGTATGTTACTCCTAATTTCAATGAAAAAGAGTGTGTCTACACAACACTTTCCTCTAATACCTACATCTGAAAAACTGTAATCATCACGTAGAAAGTGAATTGCTATCGTAGATGAATTGGGCCTAAAGTTCCCCAGAAAATGGGGAGGAAAAGGCTTTGAACCATAATGTATTACACAATCAAAAGAAAGAAAAAAACTGAGAACAATTCACAAGTTATGAAGTCTGTACATGCTTCAAAGAAAATGGCAAGGAAAAGTCAAATGGATCATTCAAAATGTGAATAAATTATAGTATTAAATATCTTATTAATACTCTGCTATGGTTTGGATATGTTCCCCGAAAGCTCACGTGCTGGGAGGTGGTAGAACCCTTAAGGTGGTAACTAGTTGGAAGTCTTCTGGTCACCTGGGGGTGTATCTGACAAATGGATATCATTTCGTTAGCTTCTCCTCTTTTTCTGTTTTTGCTTTCTGGCAACCATGAAGTGATGAGCTTGCTTCACCATGCAACTCTATCACGATGTACTGTCTTACCACAGGTCTACCCAAAAGCAACCATATTCACTGACCATGGACTGAAACCTCCAAAATTGTGAGCCAAAATAATTCTTCTTTTTAAATTGATTGTCCCAAGTATTTAGTTATAGTAATAGAAAGCTGACTAACATACAGAACATCAGGAACCAATGTAAATTGGATGCTATACTTCTCAATGCTGAAACCTATGGTTTTTTTTTTATTTTTTTTTTATTTTTGGTGCTGGTGATCGAACTCAGGGCCTTGTGCTTCCAAGGCAAGCACTTAAACCACTGAGCTAAATCCCCAGCCCTTAAACCTGTGGTTCTTAATCTGTAGCTTGCACTTCTTTGCTTTACATGCACCAAAAAAAAATATTTTTGAATGTCTTAACAACCACCCATACGGTGAATTCTTTGAATGCAATAATACATAATTATAGAATTAAAAGTTTATAACTATTGTTATGTCACAGTAACATTGCAAACAGAAAATGTGACAATTTTGAAATTTACTGTAACAGTGACTCTTCTGGGATAGTGTTTTTTCAGGGACTTATGTGACTTGATGTTTAGTTTTCACACACATCGTCACTCATCGCTGGTGTCTGACCTTTAGTTACAGAAGTCAACCTGGAAGTGTGATTCAGGGCAGCAGCACCAGGGCCTCCTAGACACCTGATAGGAGTACAAATTCCAGGGACTCAACCAGAATGACTGAATCAGAAACCCTGGGGAGGGGCCTCATGAGCTGTGGTTTAACAAGCTCCAAGGTGACTACAATCTCTTGTAAAGTTTGACAACCACTAGTGTAGATGCGATGGGTAAAATATGGTAAATTCTAATTCAAATAAATATGGAACGCTTCTTTAGTAAGGCACCTGCATCAGCTAGACTGACACACGGAAAATGGAAGAACATGGATGATGTCCCCATCTCATCAGTGTCTGCCACAGTGTCTGCCTCATAATCCGGATCAGTATTTCACGAATGAACACCCTTCCTTTGCCGTCCTTATCAGTTGAAGCAACAGTGCTAACTGACCACACCAGAAATCCTCAGGCTTCATTGCCTCGACTGAAGCGCAGTTAGGAGCCCCATGTCCAAATTCATTTGGATCATATTTCTTCATATTTTATCATTACCCTTGCAGATAGAATCCTGGTTTCAAGCAAATGATCTGGAATCTACTCACTGTAAGCTCCCCGAGGAGAAATAACCAGACATAAAACACTCAAGGGCTAAGAATTCAAAATTTCAGTTGCAATGTTCTTTTTTTCATTTCTTGAAATAGGTATCTCTAAAGCAAACGTGTTTCCTAAATTCCAGCTTTCAGCAAGAAATTTGAGGGGCTTCCTAGCATGGCAAAGGCATCATTCAAGCAAACTAGGCAAATCAACTGTGGTTTTTTTCAGTTCTGTCAACTTCATTGGCTTGGGAGGTGACGAGGGGATTAGTAAAGCACATTCCTGGGTGAGTTGGGTGGTCAGGGGGTCTGACCCCAGGGTCTGAATCTGGTCCCTGGCCCCTTCCTCCCTGGCACTGATCCCCTGTTCTGCTTCCTGGCAGCTGCCATGAATTATGCGGCTTTGATTTTCCACCATGATTTTCCACCATGATTAGAGTGTTGGACTCATGGACATGGATGATCTGCCATGATTTTCCGCCATGATGCTCCTGCCTTGAAGCCAAGGACTGAATCCCCTGAAAGTGTGAGCCAAATTAAACATCTCCTCATGTGAGTTGTGGGTATCAGCTATTGTGTCCACAACAGGAAAATTAACACAATCCAGCCTGGACTCAGAAGTCAAGGCAGTGCCTGGGGAATTTAATCAAATTAACTCCTTTCACAGTTCACTGAAATGCATCCTAAAGCAAAAGGTCTCAAGATTTCTGTTTAATGTGCCACCCAGTCATAAACTGAAGACCATGGATATCTGCGCCGTCTAACTCACTTAAGTGCACACTCACTTTAACAGGATTGACTCTGATACTTTCCACTACTTGCTGGACTTTGATACTTTCCACTACTTGCTGTTTCATCTCATAACTTCCAGAACTGATCATATCAGATGACAAGAGTTTCTGCTAATTCCTCTTTTGTGCATCAGATTTTAATGCAATTTTTGTGATTCTTAGTGTATGAGATTGTGCTTTTTTCCTCTCACAAGATTTCTTTCAGTCATACACATCACAAACTTAACCCAATGCTGGGAACAAAAGGTCTGCAGGTGACACATACTCAAATGCCCTCAGAACTGTATAAAAACCCAACTGCGGCTCAGCCTTGAATATCTCATTTGCCATGAATCTTGTTGACATATGCAAGAACAACAGACAGTTTATATTCTCAGATCTTGAAAGTAACAAGGTCACACAGTATACATTGTTATTGTTGAGTTACATCCATGTCCATGAGTCCAACAATCTAATTATTCCAATTGAGGCTGTTCAACAGTATGAAGAAAACAAAGGAAAACTATCAAAAATATTGCCGAATTTTGTTGTAAAAACAGATAGTATCCTGCCAACAACAGCTCAGTGAATTCAAACAGGTCCTTGATAATCAGCATCTTCCATGACCACATGACAATACAGAAGTACAATTTAAGATGAAATATCACAGCTCAAGACAAGTAACTTAGAGCTGCTAAGCTTTCGGAGATGCTGAAATAACTGGTACACTTAAATCTTTATTTAGTTTCATATTCTTTAGTGTCTAGAGACAGCAAGCTATGAACACTAAAGATTTGTGCTCCAACCGATTACGCAAAATAGTAGTTGAGAAATAATGTTTTTCAAGGTCTGTGTGGCTGTTACGGTTTAATATGAAATCTTCATTCTATTGTGATTAAAAAAATGGGTACAAAGAACTGTGGCCCCACGATTCTTTGGTCAAGGGGTAGAAGAGAGTTCTTTGCTTGGAAAAATAGTTTAATAAGTGTTTTGAGTAGATGAAAGTTCCTCGGAATTGAATGACACGAGATGATGAATGAGAGTATTAGGGGAAAGGTGCTCCGTCTTAACAGAAAATGGAAGAATGGAAAGAAACAGAAGAGATAATTCTGGGAAAAAGGGCACCATCCTGGTCACGAGACTACACCCTCACAAAAGTTTTGGAGTTGAAATACTCAAAAGACCTAACAAAAACATAAATGGCCAATGTTTCATTTTGCCAGGTGTGTCCCTGCCCTTTAAACTCCATTTCTGGTTCTCACCTTCCATAACAAGTAGTAGTGAAATCAGTACGGTGTTTCAGGGTTTGTTTCTATGTTCATTTGCAGTGTTGGGCACTGGACATGGGCCCTTGTACATTACAATCAAGAGCTCCATCGCATTCCAAGCCCTTTACTATTTTTTATTTTGAGACAGGATCTGGCTAAGTTTGACCTCAATTTTGTGATCCTTCTATACAACTAAGTAAAAAACATAAAACATTATGTATTGAGTGCATGGTTTTTGAGGGGATGTAAAAATTTCATATTTCTGCCACCTAGCACAACACAAAAAGGATATGTAAGAAGTTGAGCTCTAAAATCTGAACACAGAAAACATCCTGGAGATTTTCAGAAATCCTGGCAATGGTTCTGTTTCTATAGGTCAAAGAATTAGGGGCAAAGCAGCTGAACAAACTCTTCAAGATATATAGATCCCACTGGTTCCATTTGAGTTCCTGGCTATTTTACATTCTAAAGAAATCCAGCAACATCCAGAGAGAGAATTTTATAAGTGATATGTAGACATCAGGTTTAGAATGACTGATTCAAATACATTCCTTTGCTATTCACTCCACACTGAGATATATTTCAGGTACCAATATTTTTAAATTTAATTTAAGTAAGTACCAAGGAGACAAACCATTTCAAGATTCTTAGATTAAGGTATGAACTCTCAACTCAAGGTGACCATAAACTTGATGAAAATCAGGACAATGTCCTTGCTAAGAAAGGAACCCAATACACTCATGGCTACAATATCACTTTAATGTTAGCTGTTTTCCTTTCAGTGATAAATTGTCTTTAATAACCTTTTACCAAAAAACAAAATTGAATAAGACTTCCATCCAATTATTTCTAGTAACAGGAACTTTGATTTAATCACCATTTTGTTGGAAAACAACTCCATGTCCTGATGTGGAGAAAAGATAATCCCAGCATATTATAGAGTCAAAAACAAACAATTCATTCAATTTTTGTAGACTTGTATACAAATAAATTAAATGTGTATATGATTGAAGCACTACTTGGAACTTGATGTATGAAAATATTGAAGGTGGCTACCCCTGGGTATCAAAAACTCAGATATTTTTCTTTGTTTGTCCAGATTAAACATCCTTAATTCAAAAATATCAAAAAATAAATGCTCTAAAATTTTAAACTTTTTGAGTGTCAACATGATGCCATAAATGGAAAATTCCACACCTGATCTCAAGGATCAGTGACAGTGAAAATGCAGGTGCACTAAAAATGTAGTATAAAATTACCATCAGGTTATATTTATAAGATGTATATGAAACGGAAGTAAATTTTGTGTTTAGACTTGGGTCCCATTCCCAAAATACCTCATTATGCACATATGAATATTTCAAAGTCTGAAAAATCCAACATCCCAAACACTTCTGATCCCAAGCATTCTGAGTAAGAGATATTCAATACAGTAAAAACTTGGTGTATTTCACAAATACTTTCTTAGAATGTGCATTTACAGTAAGTCATCTCTAGAGTTAACAACAAAAATCTTTAAGAAGATCAATACCCCTTTTAAAATGTGACACACACGAGCAGCATACTCTATCTGCTTGAAAATTAATTTCCACACTGTCCCAGTTCAAGGACCTAGAATTAGAGATGGAAGTAAAGCAGTGCTAGTTTGCCTCAAGCTTCTAAAAACTGAGTTTTTAAATAAAGCATACAAATCTTTTTCATGATGTCAAAATTGGAAATTGTTGAATTTCACAAATGAAGTTGCCCTCTATGAAGACAGAGATGATCATGCTAACATTTACAAGTTGTACAAGGGGCCAGGAGGACATATCTAAAATTACTCTTTAATGAAAAAACATTTGTTCCCAGTAGCAGCTCCTAATTATGCACTTTCAAATTTTCACTATCTGCACTAAAAAAGAGGATAACCATTTAACCTTAGGACAAAAATACGAGTTTTCCTAAATCATACATGCTACTCTAGTTATCCTTCAAGCGTGCTACATGAGAAACGTCTGTCTGTTATCCAAAGTCTGGCCACTTGCAGTATCTGCACAATTTAAGAGCTACTTCTATTCTATAACCTGTTATAGTTTTTTCATGACATTCACGACTGTAGAATTCATGGACACTGAATATTTTTCACACGTGCTGTTATCCCTAGTGTATACTGTGTTCCATGTTGTTAAACTATTTCCAGAATAAAATTCTGGGCTTGAAAGACAACCCATAAAGCTACACACTCCATTTATCTATCTAGCGCAATGGCAAGAAAGGAAGATATAAACTTTTACCATTCCAAGCTATGTGACCTGGCTTCACTAGTGGGGACATTTCCACATCAGAAGACAGTATATTACTGATGAGAAAAGATTTTTAAAAATGCAAGGTAAAGGCTGCTGAAAGATACTTAAAATTAAAGGAGACAGGCTTAATGGCATATGATACTAGAAACAGGAAGGAGCTATGCAGAATAAAGTTTTGTTTTGTTTTGTTGGGAGTTTATGAAGGATCCAGCAATTCCCTTAAAGAAGAAAGACCTAGGACCAATGGTCCCTGAGAAGCTAATGTAAGTGAAGTGCCTGAAAACACACTTTAACAAACTATCCATAAATTTCAACAATATATGGAAGTGGTGAATGCTGTTAGCAGTAGCCAGAAGTCATTTGTAATGATACACTCCAATGAGTCTCTTCCAATTTTCCAGATCGAAATCCACAGTTTCCTCACCCTATCCACACCTCCATCACACTCTCCTGTGATATTAGACAGAGCTATATCCCAGGTCCTTTATTATTTTTTTCAGGCAGGAAACATTTATTGAAGATACATTCTGTGTAGACATTGTATTAGGCTTTCAACTCTTGCACCTCAGCACCACTAATCCAAAAATCTGAAATTGAATTGCTCTAAAATCCAAAGCTTTTTGAGAACTGGCATGATGCCACAATTGCAAAATTCCACATCTGATCTTGTATGATTAAGTTACCAGCACAATAAAGATAATGTACAAAATTACCTACAGGCTACACGTATAATATGTGTATGAAACATAAATGAATTCCATAGTTAGACTTGGGTCCTGTTCCTGAGACATTTCATTACATATGTGCAAATTATTTTTTAATTTTTGTTTTTATTAGTACGTTTGCAGTATATAATCTTTATATGCCTTGTATGGAGTTGGTACATGTGCTTAATACATCTTAATTCTCTTTTTCATCTCTTTTCTCTCTCTTTCTCCAACCTCCCTCCATCTCTTGATCCCCTCCCCATGTGAGAAACATCTTTTACTTTGTTCTTTACAGTTTGCGATTTTCATATAAGAGAAACCATGTGATATTTAAGCTTGTGTGTCTGACTCATTTCAAACTTAACACTATGTTCTTAAGGTGCATCCATTTCCCTACAAATAACTCAAATTTACTTCTCTTTATGGTAAAGTAGTACTCCACTGTGTACTATATTTTCTTTATCCATTCATCTGTTGATGGACATACAAGCTGTTTCCAAAATTTAGCTATTACAAATTGTGCTGCTATAAACATAGGTATGCACGCATCACTGTAATATGATGTATTTAATTTTTCAGGAAGACACTCATAAGGGAAATAGCTGGATCAAATGGAATTTCAATTTTTAGTTTTTTGAGGAATCTCTATACTGATTTCCATAACGATCGTACTAGTTTACATTCCCACAGATGATACAGAAAGGTCCCTTTTACCCCACAGCCTCACCAGCATTTGCTATTACTTGGTTTCTTGATGATGGCCATTCTTTCTGGGGTAAGGTGGAATCTCAGTGTTGTTTTAATCTGCATTTCTCTAATGGCCAGCCATGTTGAGTATTTTTTTTACATATTTAGAGGCCATTTGTATTTAGCCTCTGGAAAGTGTCTATTCATCTCACTTGTTGGTTTTTGATTGGATCTTTTAATTTGGGAGGATCTAATTTTTATTTTTTTACTTCTTTATGTATTCTAGCTATCAGTCCTCTGGAGTTTTTGTTTTTGTTTTTTGAGACAACGTTTGGCTAAACTGTAGAAACTAGTCTTGAACTTGTGATAATTCCTGCCTCAGCCTCTCAGAATGCTGGGATTACAGGCATGCACCACCACACCTAGATTAGATTTAGTTTTTGATGTGCCCGTTGCTAAAAAGGGTCACAAAGTGGTAGCTGGCTAGAAGCAACAGAACAACACGTATCTTTTGTGTGTTTCAGTGATAGGAATTTGAACATCTCGGTGTGGGGCACACACTCTTGGAGTCTGATCACTGTTCTACGCTCAGACAACATACACACTCCATTACCTCTCTGGAACCTGAAGATCTTCGACCAACCATAAACTTCAAAGTATTGACAGCATCTTAATCACATCTATATTCTTTCCATCTGCCACAGTTACCAACTCACACCTGGAATTTAATACACTGTGTGAATAAATATATGAGTAAGAAATAGCAAACAAATACCCAAAACATAAAGCGTGTTGTCGATTTTAAAAATAATTATGTCCTTTCAGCCTAGAATGCACATTTCTGCACCCTGTCCTTAGAATTAGGCCTAAAGCTTTCAGTAAGTCTGTACCTGAACACAACAGAACTATGCAAACAGGCCCCCTGCCTTGCGCACTATGGCCCTCCCAAGGCTCCATACCCTGCTCCCCATGGCCTGTTTTGCAAAACAACTCATAAATGTGCTTCTCTGTTATATTTGTTACTTGTTGCCTACCTCCTCAAACCTTTGCCTTTCACTAAGAACATACTCTACTGTAAAGAAGCAGGAATTCTGTTTGACTTGTTCATTATTTTATCTCAGCACCAAGAACAAGGATTGACAGATGACAAATGCCCAGTAAATATGTGTTTCTTTCATTGGGTGGTAAATGAAATCCATTAGTCAGCAGCAGAGTTTATTCTGTATCTTGATTGTGTTTCTGGAGTCACTCATTCCAAGACTACAAGAAAGAAAGGTGAGAAAAGTGTATCATTGCTCTCACTCATATCCAAAGAAAACTATACATAGATAAATCATAGTTTAAAAGCTGAATACCAAATTTTAAAAGAAAACCTTCAGAGCAGCCAGAGAAGGTAGGACATTACTAACAAAGAACAATGACAAGAACGATGGCAGATTTATCATTGAGGGAATGAAAACCGAAAGATAATGAAGCAACATCTTTGATGAAATAGGAAGACACACAATCACACTCAGTCAGAATAGTCAGTGTCAAGCAAAAGTTTTCTCTAAAAATGAAGGCTGAATAAAGATACACTCATAAATAAAACCAGGAGAATGAAATGCAGGTGGGCCTGCAAGATGACACTAGATTAACGATCAGAAATATGGGAAAGAAGGAAGACAAAGAATAGTGAAAGAAATGATAAAAATACAGGAGCATATGAAAAACAAACTTTTCTCCTTGTTAATATCTCTAAAAGTCAAATGACATTTGCGGTAAAATAATAACAATGTATTATGAGCTTTTTAATATGCTAAGAATTAAAATGTATGGCCACAATAACACAAAGGACAGAATGGAAAGTAAGCGATGGATGTCACTGTAAGATGTTTAGACATAAAGTAGTCTAATAATCATTCAAATAATTCTACACAGATCTTGATAAGTTATGAGTGCATAACTCATAAAGCAACCATCAAGCAAAGAGGGATAGCTAAAAATCCAAGTAGAGTGCATAAAATGGAAAAGTAAGAAATACTCACTTAATACAAAATGCAGAATAAATGTAAATGACCAGAAAGCATCTGGGATAGAGAGAAAACTAGCAAGAAGGCAGACCAAAGCCCACAATACCAATAACTATACTAAATTTAAATGTGCTAAACTTCCAAATTAAAAAGATGATCAGATTAGATTAAAAAAAAAGAAACCAAGAATCAACTAAATGATGTCCGCAGGCAAAATATTTTACATTAAAAGTCATGCACAGACTAAAAGTAAAAGAATATATAAAGCTGTACAATACTAATTTGGGGGAGCTTTCTCAGTGTCAGACAAAACAGACTTCAACAAGAAATCTAATGCAGAATAAATAGGGACTTGTAAAATGACAATATGGTAATTCCATCAAGTAGATACAATATTCCTAAACGTATAGTCCTCAAATAAACAAACATTTAAATACATGAAGTAAGAACACCAGAATTAGAATGAGAAAAATATCTTGAATTGTACAGGGAGATTTTAGCATTCCTACTTGACTATTTGTTTCCAGAAACTACACATACATCAATGGTATTGAAGAGTTTCACAACCCTATTAACCAAACTAATTTAGCTGACAGCTGAAGAAGTTTACCATCAGCAACTGTAGAATATACGTCCTTTTGAAGAATACATGAGCAATTCAACAAAACAAACTATATCTTGCTATGAAATAAATCTTAAATTATTCAGAAATTAAATCGCACTGCACATGGCTTTGACCATATGGAAAGTTTGGTAATCAAATATCCCATGGGTCTAAAAAAATTACAAAGGGAACTTGAAAAGGTTTTAATTGTAAAATAATAAAAACAGCATTCTAAACCATATGAGATACAGTTAACATCGTCTTTAGAGGGAAATGTATAAACATATACTTGGTGAGAAAAAAGCAACATCGAAAATCAGTAATAAAAGTTTCTTAGGAAGCTAGAAAAAGATAAATACATTAAAACAAAATAAAAGGGAAGAGAATAACAAAATTTTATCCTAGGAAAAGATTCTTATTTCATGACTCATGTTTGAAAACTTACAAGTTTGCAGTTATATATGTTGTAGAATGGATATATGGACCTTTTCAGAGGTCAAATAAAAATTTATAGCTATTTAAATATGTGAATGAAAAATAATAAGCATATCGAACTACAACATAATTGCATAGTATTTTGCTGCCTTCTAAATATGCCAAAAGACAGACAAAGGCTGGAATTCTACATGTTATTGAATGACAAAGATTTATGCTGCCAATATATTCTGCTAAATGAAGGCTTATTATGACAGAGTGAGTTAGTGTGCTTATTTAAATGGAGGGCATTAGTCACCAAATAGAGTCATTACAATGAAAAAGGAGTTTTATTTTGTTTTTTCTACCGGTGTATACCACAGACCCACCCGAACATTTCATTTGAAAGAATAAAAAATAAATCTAGAGATGGGAGGACAGAAACATTCAAAAGAGATCTACAAATATAAGCAAATATTCTACGGGGCAAATGTTTTAATCAGATGTGCAGCGTACACCAGTAAAAAGTGAGTAAAGAGAATATCTCTGACTTTTTCCAATGTGGTTGCTTTTTTTTTTAATTTCTTTCAAGAAAAAAATTAAAATATGATACAAGTGTAAGGTAAGCTGTCAGCCACAAGCAGTACAGAATTAAGGTAGCTCCAAATACAGGACTAAGCTAATTGAAATTTTTAGATAATACTAGTATGGTGGACATGCACACAAGCACTCTCAATTGACAGAATGTGCTAGGGGCTGGGGACCCATGCAGTGCTGAGAAAGAAAAAAATCTGTGCCCTCAGCAATCTCTCATTCCATGTCTTTTTGTCTTTCCATCTGTAAAACTGTTCATTAGTCATTTACCTACTAATCCAGATCAGCTAATGTCTATTATTAATTAGCAACTAGTAAGCTCTCAAATCACCAGTTCTGAAAACTGACATCTTCATTCAATGTTGCTAATACTAAGAGTCACAGATGGCGCTCCATGACAGAAATAAAATGTACATCATGTCTGTAAGTCTAATGTGTCTAAAAGACACATTTAATGTAACAGGACAAATTAATAATATATTTTATTAAACATGGCACATCTGAAATGTTATCATTTTAAAAGACTGCCAATATAAAAATGATGATCTATTTTGCATTTTTTAAAAAAATATTTACACAACGGAACTTGCTATTCACTCACTTACCCTTCTAGTCAATAGACTGTTTCATGCTCAAGGAATCTGGGAGATGCGTTAAAAATGACAAAACTGAGTAAGACTTTCACAGTCTCCAGAAATTTTCAGCCTGCTAGAGATGGCAGGCCCAATATTTATTCCAATAGCTAGAAAATCTTAAGAATATGAAGAAAAATTTTAAATGAAATCTCATGAAAATGCAAAAGAGGACCATTTGTTTTCATGTGGCAAAAGAAAATAGTAAGGAATGATTTTTTTTTTTAAAAAAAAGGAAGAAAACTGATTTTTTTATTCAACAGCACTCATTGTATGCTAAGTATTGTATACGTATATAACTGTATACACATATGAATCTTATTTCTTCCTCCGAACACCCTCATCAGTACTGTATTACTTTTAACAAATGATAAGAAATAAATGCTTAAAAACTTAATGTTTGACTCAATTTAAAGGCAGGCTTCACACTGGCTCTGTTACTTAAAATTCTGTGTGTTTGCCCCATCTCTGGATACCAGCAGTGGGAAGAAGACAGGCGCTTAAAGACCAGCAGCAGCATGGAGCAAGACTGATTTGAGGGTAATATTCAAAACATTGGTAAGGCCAATGAAGAATAAAAATATACCAAATTTTGTCTGCAGGAAATGGGTTGAGAGAGAAAACCAGTCAATAAGCAAGGAATAGTATGCTTTATACTAATTACCTATAAAGAAATTGCTTGGAAAGATAAATCCAGACATTTAGCTTCACTGAACCAATTTCTGTATTTTTTTAAATCATTCTTATAATGTCTGCCTATTCCAACGTCACCCTATCCTATCCATCTTTCCTTAGATTCAGCTGGATTTATAGTGCTTGGTGTAAATTACTGTTTCCCAAGAGTCAAGTCAAGCTTTTAATATGATTTAAATGCAGGATCCCTCACCCCTCCTACGCTTCTAAAAGTTATCAGTTGACACTTTCTTTTCTGGACTCTGAAATTAGAAGACTATCACCCAGACTTGGGAGAACACCATTTCATCAAGGAAAGAGTACATTCCATCATAGATAAATAAAAAGAAAAAAATTCTGATTTCTTTTCATTCCGAATCAAACATGATTTATTAAAAAAATTGGAAAGCACTCCGAGAAAACATTTAGAGCAGGATGATCATAAACTCCTTTATGAAAAATAATTTCAGTGTTCAGGAAAGATATAAGATTGACAGCTTTGAAATTGAAATTTGCAATATCTTTCTGTTTCTAATCTTTTCAGGTTAAGTCAAATCCACAAGAACCCATGTGAATGTGAATGCGAATACTTTTAGAACTCTCATAAGTTGGGATTTTTGTTCAAACTGTACACAAGATGGGAGTTTCTGATAGTCTTGTTCTTCTGTTTTATTGTTCAAACTAAAAATAGCAGTTATCTTTGATTTCTCTTGAAGTCTCACCTTCCATTTCTCTGCACACTTTTCCCCTTAACATGCTTGAGTGTGTGTGCTCTCACATACTCACACACACACTCAAATACAGACATTCAGCACCTCAGCAAGTTCTACTGGCTCCAGCCCCATGAGAGGTCCCAAAGGCCTTCACTTCTCTTCACTTCTGTCCCTCGGCGCTGGTCCAAATCTCCAGTCCTCCAGCTCCTGCCACCCTTGGCCTGAAATTCTACAAAAACCTAATGGCCACAGCATTCTCATCGTCATTGCCCTACCTTTCATTTTCTGTGTAGCAGTCCAAATTAACTAGTAGTTCTGAAAATGATGGCTTTAATATCTGGAACCTTTTTTTTTTTTTTAAATGTACAGGAACTACAACATTCTGAGTTACATACATAAAACCAAGAATGAAGATACAGAACTGAAAAAAAAAAAAAACAAAACCTGTATTTCCTTTGGCTGACTTCCATCAGGGTCCCCTTTGCTCTTTGTCTCAATTGTGTTTCTCTTGTGGAAATTCCAGAACAAGGGACAGTGAGCCAATTCCACAGATTGTACTTATGGCTCAGGACATTTCCAAGATAGTGCCTTCTAAAAACAGAAGATATTAGTAAGGAGCAAAATAAAAGATAATAGGAAGTAGGGAGACAGATGATCTTCAAATGGGGAGGAGATCAAAGTCGGAGGAGGGGGAAGGGGATGAAAAAGAGAATTGTACCAACTCCCTATGAGGAATGTAACCATGATGTAATGTGAACTTGTACTCCGAAAAATAAAAAATAAATAAAAATTAAAATAGGTACATACCCAAGAAGATCTTCTTTTACCCGATCATACTAGAAAATTCATATATTCAATATATTCCTGTGTTTTCTCTGAACAAAACACGGAGGCAATGCTCTGATTAAGTCTAACATCCTTTGGGGTCTTGAGTGTTAAATGGAATTTCCTGCATTTCAACTCCTACCAGTTCCATGCAGCCAAAAATTATTTAATTTTATCTGAACAACTTTTGGTTTGGTTTTGAGATCTTGTGGGAGAATCCATATAGTTTTATTCAATTTCAGTTGAATGAATTTAGGCAGTTGATCATCATCACTTATGGGGGGATCTTAAGAAATCAACGCAATTTCCCAGAAAATCAGCAGCCAGTCAGCTGGTGGAAAGGTTGATTTAATGAAGAACTTACTTTATAGCCCAAACAGCAGCTGCTGTTAAGTATCCTTGCAGGCCAAGAGAGATCTCTTGGACACTAAGTTTTTAGACATGTCTATTTGCAACTGGAAAACTCTTCCTTTTGAATAAGAATCTGTTGTTAATAAGAGTATCACACAAAATGGCCAGCATTCCTTGGCAGAGTTGTGACTTGAGGTAGAGGTTACTTGAAGCCACAGGAAAAACCAAGAGAATTATTTTTGTCAAAGACAGAAAAGAAATATTTAAATTATCCAAGTGTTACATGTTATTCTTTGAGTTTTCTTCAATCACATGTATTTGAAAATGAAGTATGACTTGTCAAAGAAACTTAGTTTATTAGACTTATATAAAACCTGAATTTTTAAGTTGTATCCACTCAAGCTCCTCAATTATGTTCAATTTCTTCTTTCCTGGGGGTTATTTGGTACATACAAAGCCCGAAAAAATATAAATTTATGATTAAATTTAATACTGATTCCAAAATTCTCCAAAGTAAATACTTTTTAAATTTTGATTTAAAAATAGTAGTAAGTAGAGGGAAAGTAAATCATTTCTCTCAAAGTGAGCAGAATGAGCTGAAACTGATACCTTCTAAATTTACAGAGGGAAAAAATATGAAATAATAATTAAGTTGTGGCTTTGGAAGTGTGTGTATGTATGATACAATAGAACCCTTACATATAATACTATTCACAAGCAAATTGAGCAGACTAATGTCCTAAATCCAAACTGTAAGAAATGATGATTGTAAGTTGTATACAATTATGAGAAATCACAAAAGCTTGTTTTAAAAGGGCAGCAATACACAGATAAAAATTCCTATTTTGTTACAAAGGTTGGACTGTGTGTTAAAATTTATGCATTCAAAAATTTTCTGGAAGCATTTAACACATGTTGACCACTAACAGTACTATTCCAGGAGGTACTGTTTAAAGCAACTGGATATATGTTTTGTGAATAATGAGCCCAGGTGAATAATGAACATATAAGCCAGGATGCTGAAGCAGGTAAAGATTATTTGGCTAAAACTACCAAAGCAGCATTTAAGCCTATTGTTATGATTTAGAACTTAAATTTCCCCCAAAAGCTCATGTACTGAAGGTTTGGTCCCCAGCTGGTGCCCCTACTGGGAGGTGGTAGAACATTTTGGGGTGGGGCCTAGTTGGAATAGGTGGGCTATTGGGTAGCATGCCCTTGAGGGGGATATGGAGACCCTGGTCCCTTCTTCTCTGTTTCTAGCCACCACAAGGGAAGCAGTTTTCCTCCATCATGCATCACCACAGGCCCTAAGACAACAGGTCCAAGTTACCATGGACTGAAACTTCAGAAACCATGAGCCAAAATAAGTCTTCCCTCCTTTTCAGTTGTTTATCTTACATATTTTGTCACAGTGACACAAAGCTGGCTAACATACCCTTATACTCAGTACTGAAGCATTACAGTCTTGATACAGTAAAATCTTTTAAGGACAGCTAGTCTGTGATATTTCATCAGAGACTATACTTTAAATATGCTACAGTAATATCTTACGCTCGTGTGGTGTTTTTGATTATTTCAAAATTTATTTTGAACTTTAGGAAGAGATTATATTTATTTTTCCATATTTGTGCTAAAAATATCAGAATGGTGTTTCACCCAGTTTCCACTTTGGGATTTCAGAATCAGTGAAAATTGAATACACAGAATTGAGTTCCAGAAGTTCAGAGCAAGTTTGCTTTCAGGGAGTGCAAAGGACTGAAAGCTGCATTCCCTCCAAGGTGTGTAGGTTGATATCTCAGTTCCCAAGGTGATCGTATTAGTAGGAGGATTCTGGTATATAATCAGTCATGAGGGAGGAGCCCCCATAAATGGAATTGGCACCATTATAAAAGAGACCAGGAAGAGCTCTTTTCCCGCTTCTATGTGAGGAGATAACAGAAATCAGCTGTCTCCCATCCAGGGAGAGTTCTTGCTGGAACACAGCCATGCTGGCACGCCAATCTCAGACTTCCAGCTGCCCTAATAGCCAGGAAGAAATGACTGCTGTTGATAAGCCTGCTGATTTGTAGTATTTTGTTATAGCCGTCTGAACTAAGACAAAGAATAGGGCTGTAGAAATATCTAGGGTTAAGAGGTTAAATTCAAGATATTTCTAAACTCCAGATAGAAGTCTTTAAAAATCTTGCCTTCGAAAAATTTTTAGTTGATCTCAGTGTTTTTTGCTTATCTATAAGCTTAAATTTCAAATTACCATCATAAATCTCCCAACAGCTTTCTGTGCTTTCAATTTCGCCTCTTGCTAGTCTATTTTCAAAACACCACGAAAGTGATTTGTGAAAACAGTCATTACATCACGCCTCCACTCAAAATCACCCAAAGACTTCAGATTCATTTAAAAGTCATAGTATAGCTGGGTGGCAGTGCATGCCTGTAATGCCAGCACTCAGCAGGCTGAGGTGGGACAACGGCAGTGGGTTCGAGGCCAGCCTGGGCTGCATAGTGAGACCCTGTCTCAAAGAGAAAAAAGTCATAGTATAAAGTCCTCGTAGTAAGAGCTCCAGGTGCTCCCATCCCATTCTGCTCCCGGGGACTTTCTGCTGTTACCTCCCTCATTCCTTCTGCTCCAGCCCACCCTGGATTTTCCCTGTCGTTTAAACAGTCTCAGCCCATCTTGCATCCTGAGGTTTTGTAGCTATACTTCCTCGAATACATTTCCCCAGAGAATCTGAGCTTTCTTCAGATCTTAAGAAGTCATTTTCTCTATCCATATTATCTAAAATTTCAATCTTCCACCCAAATGGATATTTCTCTCCCCTACTTTGCTTGTTCTTCATCCAGCCCTTAGGCTACATCACCCTCTAACATATTATATATGTTAAAAAGTTTGTCTTGCTTATTTCCTTTTACTTGTGTACTGTATTATTTTACAACTATAAGGTAAACTGACTGAAGTTAACAATTTTTACTTCTTTTGATCACTACCTTTTCTCAGTAACTATCAAGTAGGAAGTATTTAATAAACACTTACTGAAAGAAAGAAGAAGGAAAAGAAGGGATGTAGGGATGAAAAAATCAATAATTCACTTTGCTTTCCCAAAATTGGCTACAAAGATGTGTCTATCTGTTGAATATAACTAAAATTAACAGTGCATCCCATTTGAATCAGTTAATATTATTTACTATTATTGTAACATGGCCAATAGGACACATATACAAGGTAGCTACTCTCTCACATAAAACATATTGTATCACTGGAAACAGTCAAACTTATCTATTATCACCTTTCTGTGTAATAGTCCAAATGAGTATGTAGATCCACTTACAGAAAAGTTTCCATTATAAAGTTAAATTGACATTTTCTTTTAGATGTTCACGAAGCAAATCAGCATCATTTAAGAAATGAATATTCCTTTTACATCCTAATATAAGCACAACTCCTGTTATTTTATTGCCCTAACAGTATTCTGAAATGTTAATCTCATTTACCACATTTCAATTAAGGTTAAAGATGCACCTCCAATTTACCCCCTACTGCTCCAACTAATTGTTTTAGTTTTTGACTGCACCCAGCTTCATATAATTCCAGAAGATATTCAGATCCCTGTGCTCTGACAAGCCCTGAAAAATGACCATGTCAGAACAGCGGTTAATTCTTTCATTTCTGCATATCAGATTCTTTTCCCCACTAGACTATGAAAGGTCAAGTTTTCAACTAGTCTTAGCCTTCAAACACCCAGAGAATTAGCGCTTTGACATATAGAATGTTCTAATATGAATTCAGACTCTTCAAGAATGAAGAGAGGTGCATATGCTCTATATATATAATATATATATATATTATAAATGGGCCTATAATAATGCATCATGCACATGTATTAAATTTCATATATTAAATAACAAAAAACGTTCTGTTCTTTTAAAGAACACAAATTGTACAAGGAGCAGAGTTTCTGCCTTAATAACTACCATTTTTAGGACTAATATTGACATAAGAAAGAGATAATTAGAGAGTATGAGAGAGGTTAAGCAGGGCTCAAAGATATTTTAAGAGATAAAGTTGGAATCCCTATTCAGGTCTCTCTTCCTTCGGAACTCACACCATTAAATTAACTACCACACATGACAACATATTTTCTGTAGTTTTCCACAGAAACCATCAAGGACCATTTATAAAGAAAACTACCAGCCATAAACAGGGCGATGGAATTAGCCGCTGTTAGTCAACCTTAGAGTTTGAAGTAGAATAGAACATCAAAATTATTCTTATTTTAAGGCACTGCTGTTTTTCTCTTGCTCCTGAGACAGAGACAGTCATTATTAAATATCATTCTTTACTTGCTTAGTTTTAAAATCCTGTTTAATTTCATACTTTCCTTCCATCAGTACTTGGAAAATGGCAGGAATAGAGAGGGCACTAGGAAAGAGAATACATCTCAATCCATTCTTAGTCTTATGCAATCCTCTCATAATGATATGCTGAGTCTCTGTACTCTTTTTTTTTTTTTTTTTGAGATTTGACATGTATTTTTTATTCTATACCAGGTTCTGTACTCTTTGATACACCAATAAGGAAGGAAAGAAGCTAAGTCACAGAAAACTAGGAGAACTTTGTCCAGGGATACAGAATGAGTGTGAGGCTTAGAAGCCCAACCTGGTAGCTGACTCGGAGTCTCCATGTACACTGCCCTATATACCCAGGTGTATCGCATCCCTAGAGCGGCTGAAACAATGCAAACTTATCAGCATATGTTTTAGAGGTTGGAAGTTCAAAATGGGTCTGATTCAGCTAAACTTGAAGTTCCTCAGGCCTGCATTTCCATGCAGCTCTAAAGGATCATGCATTTCTTTGCCTTTTCCAGCTTCTAGAAGTTATCTGCATTCCTTGGCTGTGACCCCCAACTTCAAAGCCAGCAGTCCAACATCTTCAAATCTTTCTCAATTCTGTCTCTGTTTTTTCCCCTCTTTCACTTGTAAGGACTCTTGTGATTACTCTGGGCCTACCCTATTAATCCAGGATGAGCTTTTCATCTCCAGGCAGCTGATTAGCAAACTTAATTACTTCTGCAAACTTCTCTCTAGCCATGTAACACAGTATGTCGCAGCTTCTGAGGAACAGAATGTGGACATCTTTGGTGGGGGGAGAGAGAGGTCTTATTGTGTCTCCCATCAACGGAATATTACAGTTGTCTGGGGAAAGGAAGCTGCAGAAAGAAAAGGAAGATCATAGACAGCATTGAATACAAATAAATTTAGGGAGTTTTCTACATTTAAGCAGCAAGAAACATTCCTGCATTATTACAGCTGCACTTTAGAAGATTTCTTACTCAGGAACCAGCATATACAATTAATAGGAAGTTGAGGCGACTACAGGCAGGGGACTCAGGTAGGCACCAGCAGATTCACTGAGCTTTCTGGAGAAAACTCTCTAATATGCCACCACCAACTCAGGATGATGACTGTCTTTTCAAAATGGAAAGCATTCCACCTGATCCATTCTTATCCTTAATGGGTAGAGGGAATTTCAGCCGAGCACAGTCTCAGGTCCAATTTGAATTCATGTTCTTTTATGTGGTCTTGTCCAAAATTTTAACAAGGGATTTGGAAGCTAGTGTGAAAATACATTTCCCGTCCTCTGGAAACCTTTTTCAACACAACAGGGAACGGCATAATGTAAATCCTTCCTATCAGATTGGAGTGAATTGGAGGCTTTGTCACAATGACTGGAAGTAGTTTGTAGGGGTTAGATACAGGCTTTTCTCACTCCACAAGACTCAGTTAATTCACCACTATTAAGAGGCAATTGAATTCACTCTAAACATCTCGGTGCACTCATCAAGCACAGGCGAGAAGACAGAAACACTGTGGAGTCCTTGGCAGGGTCTGATGGAACTCGAAGACAACTCAGGTCCCATAGCAACCCACTCACAGCCATAGACTGCTCTATGTCCACAGGGCTAAAGCCATCCTCTACGCCATCTGATCTACACAGAGAAGAAAGCAAGGACCAAAGCCAAGAGGAGGGAGATCACACTAGCGCGGCCGTGGGGAGGCTCATCATTGGTGAGCGCTGCTAGCACAGAATCCCCTTTGGAACCAAGTGCAGATTTACAGGATGGGAAGACTATCTAATCAGGAGCATGATGGTGTGACTTCAGACTGCTACGAGTATACCTGCGTTTTTAAAATAATGCACAGGATGGGACAGAAATAAAGCTTCTCAATCATGAAGCTCACAGTACAGATCCTAGGTTGGCAGAAGGAGCCCTAAAAGGTCAGTGAAGAGTACAGTGTTCTGGAATCTGAGCAGTAACAGCAATATAAACTTTACAACGACATGCAACAATGTGAATGTCATTATTTTTCTTTTTAATGAAAAGTTATCAGACGTAGGAGTTAAGAGGTAAAACGTATTCCAGGTATATAATATCTAGCATACCCATGTGGATTACTATATGTTTTGAGGGTTTCCATGTCAAAACTTGGAGGGAAAAAAATACTCTTAAGCTGGAGTTTATCTCTCCATCTTTTTAAAATACAGAAGCCAGTGAAATGCGATGGCTTCTCGGTGGAATTATACCACTAGTTTGTCTATTCTTCTAGAGAATATTTATTACTATTAGACTACATGAAAGTCTCTCTAGAGAAATTTGACTCCAACTGGGAGGCAAATGAACTGATCCAGGTTTATGAAAACATAAGAGATAATTACAATCTAAAATTCTTCAAACTGCTATGAAATTTATTATGGGAATACTTCCACATGACTGCTACCAGGAAGTAGAAAATAGCCCACAGCATTTTAGAGGAATGTGGTAAGAGTTAGCATTTCCATAGTAGAAAGGCTGCCTTCATTCTATCAAATGAGGCAAATGATTGTTCCAATGAAGAAGTCCATCTCCTCCAAAACACAAGTCACCTTCACCAGTATCTGCTCTTCCATGGAAACAAGTCTCTAAAATAACTTATTTGCTTAGGACGGGTCAGGTGGATTTAATAAATATAAACGGGAGAGATAATTCTTAAAGAATTTCTTCAGATAGCTGGTGCTGTATACAAGAGAAAATATTCTGTGAGGAGAATGAAAAAAAGCACAGACACACAGTGAGCTTTGTCTGCTTTGACATTTTACAAGGCACAGCAATTGTGTGTTTAATAGGTCTCGACCAGCAAACTAAAGCCATGCCCATAGTATGCAGCGATGCTTATGTACTAAAGCTCTACATGAAATGGGGCTTGGATAGTGACTGCTCCACATAAAAAGAACTTTTCACTCCAGCAAAGATGTTGCCTTGTTTCTGAGAAAAACAAAAGTAAAGACATAGAACTCAGCATTACTAAAACTAAAGACTGCATAGAACATCAAAGAATCGCTGACGTTTTGCTGCCTTGGCTCTAAAGACACCTACTTGCTCTGAAAATGATCCTAATGTTGCTAGACAACCCTAAGTAAGAAAAATGCCCTGTTAAGAAAACAAGCAGCACAAAGGACCAAGTCTGGATTATTCAGCAGCCGAGCACGTATCGTGAGGCGACTTCATACTGTAGCTACAGTTTCCTCTTTCCGATTCTTCCAGCTATGCTCTGATTTTAGTCACTCTGCTGTCAAATATGTAGGGATGGAAAAGAAGCCAAACTCACAATCATTATAACATCTGTAATAATCACACAAGAAGAGGCACTTGTGTTTGAAGACTAGGGATTGAATATAAGGCCTCTGCAATCAGATACATTGCCAGTTCCTTAAAAAAAAAAATTTTTTTTTTGAGACACAGCCTCACTAATTTGCTGAATTGTCCATTCTAGGCATGAATTTAGGATCCTCCTGCCTCAGCCTCCCAGAGTGCTGGGATTGCAGGTGTATATACAACCACTGTTGGCAAAAGAGACCTTTCTAAGGTGAAGATATTTTTAATTAGTGGCTAAAATACTCATTTTGAATTAATGAGAGATGTAAGTATTCACAATATGCATCCTCTTGTTATTACAAATAACTCCTTGACTTTTCCCTGATAAATATTTAAATTAACACTTAGCCAAATGAGAATGAAATGATATAGTAGGCATTGAGTTAGATTAGAAAACAAGTAGACTCAACTCTCTTTTGTAGTATTTTCAGAAAACCCAATTAAGTTTAAGGAGAACTATTTTGAAATATATAAAAGTACAAAGAAATTACATAATTCTCTTCTCACAAGGGAAATTGATGGAATCACTTAATGCAAGCCCCATACGATACCACTCAGGGTTATTAGGAGATACAACTACCAAACAGAGATGTTTTTAAACCAGAACGTAGTGGATAGCACTACTTGGCACACCATGATATTCAACAGTGTAGTTGAGGATTTAGCTCAGTGGCAAGGTCCTGAGTTTGATTACCAGCACCAAAAAACTCAACAACGGCAACAACGAAAAACCAGTGCTTATGATCTGAATAATCTTTTCAATCCATTTCTTTTCTGCTGTATTTTTAATATTTCAGTTTATGTGCATTTATTCTTTGTCTGGCCTTTGCAAAATATAGAGGATGGCTGTAAAATTACAACCATATTTACAAATTAGCAGCTGTGGATAGTTACTGAATCTTCCCCTTAGTTAAATAACTCTGGGGATCCTGTCTTTGTGCCCAACTCTTCAGTCATTCTGGAACCAAAGATTGTTAGGGTTTTTTTTTTTTTCCCACTAAATTTCAAGGACTAGGTACAAATGCAACACATAAAAAGGCTAGTTTAGGGAACAGGCATACCTGATCTGAAGAAATATGAAAAACATATTTGGTTGAACTGGAACCAAAAGACCTTTGTGGAATACAATGCACGGTACACAATGGGAACCCAATAAAGTATCTTGGAATCTAAAGGCAGGAAGTGGGGGATGTAATTTAAGAAAAGGAGGAACCCTGATTTGTCATGAGCATTTGCATGAGAATGCATATAAAAGTTTTGCAATTTTAATAGTCACAAAAAACAAACATGGTTTGTTAGTCTTTTTTTATGTTTCTATAACAAAATATTTGAGGCTGAGTACTTTATTTAAAAGAAGAGGCTCATCTGGATCACAATGCTGGCAGCTGGCCACTCCAAATTGCATGGCGTAGGTGTCCTGTCAAGGGCCCCCAAACCGCCACAACACAACATGGTAGGGACGCAGAGAAGAAACCTGCACCCCTCAGAAAAGGACCAAACAACATGCTCTCTGGAGAATGAACTTGGTCCTGTGGCATGATCAGTCCCTTTGCGGGGTGGGGCTCCCATGATGTAGTCACCTTGATCTTCCCTTAGACTCCACCTCACACAGATCCTACACCTCAGTGCTGCCATGTAGGGTCCCTGCATCCAGCACATGTACCTCTGAAAAACATACATGGACAGTATCCAGATATACCAATGGTTTAAGCGTCATTTAGTTTTAAGTGACAGACCCAGAGAGAGAGGAATTTCTAGTATAGTTTTAGTGGTGTGCTATATAATGGATTCTGATTCTCTGTAATGACAGAACTGAGAATAAAGAAGGTAGCAAAATTCCAGCCAAATTCTCTTACCGTTCCAAGATTCCCACCTTTTGCTTTAATAGCAATGCCAGCAATATCACCCGCTGAGACAGTCCTATAACACAGCACTAATTAGGTAGCACGGTTCTCAAAGTCAAAGCCGGGGGCTCTGGTGGGCCCATTTCAGATCAGTGTGGTGGTGGGTACAGTAGTGAGTTCAGGCTCTGCTTTAGAAATGGGCTGATGACTGCCCCCTGCTGGAGCTCAGAGGTAAAGTCACACTGATTGCCACAGCATCAAGCTGGGGCTGTAAAAGAACACATTACCTCTACAAAGTGAAAACCTCTACAAAGATTTGCACAGACATGTGCAAATCTGCCTTTATAAATCTAGTTACTTTAAAATTTATATTTTATTGGAAGTTCTCATATTGGGATTCAGAAGCATTTATTCTTGAAATAAAATAAAGCAGAGGCATAGAGAATATCATTATCAAGAATCCTGTTCTACCAGTGCATAGTTCTGTCAATTCATTCAAATGCTATTTGAGTTCTACTCCTATCAGTTTATTTATCTTTAGGATTTAAGAATTGATCTCTTCCTTGGTCCACAAATAAATGTGTGATACCAGCTTCTGGATCCACAAGAAGATAATTGTTTAAGTATTATACATACTTTGAAGACATAGCTTAGATTAGATATATTCAATATCAATAGGTAGGACAATTAGAATTATTAACAGTTTTTTTTTTTTATACTACTGGGCATTGAACCCAGGACCTTCTCTCTGAGCTACATCTCCAGGCCATTTTATTTTTCATTTTGAGACAGAGTTACTAATTTGCTAAATTTCCCAGACTGGGCTTGAATTTGCAATTGTCCTCCCTTAGCCTCCCAGAGAGCTGGGAGTACAGGCATGTGCCACCATGCCTGGTTTACCAACTACTCCTTGACAGATTTCCTTCTTATATAGTATTTAATTCTATAGCTTCCTGGTCTCATAAATTCTTGATAAACGTTAAAAGTACCAGAATGACTCAAATTCTTCTATTAAATTTTAAGAGGAATAGATGGTTAACATGTACTTTTATTTCTTATAATTTAGGAGGCACTGATGATTTATTTTTTCATATTTTAAATAACAAACTCAAAGTACTTTATGAATCTTGGTTATCCATACCATCACCCAATATCAGCAGATGATAGAACACAGAAAAGCCTATCACAGAATCTAAAAAAGTAAAGGAAGCCTGAGAGCCAAGTTAATTTCTCTGCTCATAAGACGACAGCTACTGAGGAGACAGAGGATGAAAGAGGAGAGTCAATCAACACAGGCCCTCTTTACTTTTTTCCTGTGTATTTCAAGACTACCAAGACTAAAACAAGATTCAACTCCAGAGGCTGGAGAAAAAGCAAAACCTTTAAAAAGCATTTTCAGAAAGCTATTTTAGAAATGGCTGAATATCTGACAGATAATGTAGCATTTCTTTTGTATAATTAAGCAAGCTTTCACTAATAAAGAAAATTTTTATACCTATTCAAGTAAATAATATACGGGAATTACCTGTCTTAAAAATTTTAAATAAAAGTATCGTTGCACTATTATTCAAATAATTATGGCCAAAATTCAGATTTAATGTAAAGTATCAATAATATAATTTCTTTAAATTTATACGTCATTTTCAAAATTAATGTGCATTTAAAACACATTGCCTCCTAGCAGATTTCAAAAATTTTACTAGAATATATGTATTTCGAGTGCTGGTCATTATAATAATGCTCAAAGTTCCTCACAGTTTTTTGGGGGTTTTTTGTTTTATTTTGTTCTTTTATTTATTTTTTTTTTTCTTTTTGGAGGTACTGGGGATTGAACACAAGACCTCTGCATGCTAGGCAAGTTCTCTACCACTGAGCTACATCCCAAGCCCTCTCACTATATTTTAAATAATAGAAATCCTCCTAGAATGTAGATACTAAACTACGGCATTAAACTGTGTTACTTAACTGTGTTACTTAACTTCCATTTCCAGAATATAAACATATTTAGTGATAAGATCCTCTATTCTTGAGATTCTTTCACATGATCATATTCATCACATACTGTCTTCCAATTACTAGACATTATTAAAACTTGAACGTACTACAGCAATCAGCTTGAACATACATGAAAATCTATATATTAGATGATGCCAACCATACAAATAAAATCCTTTCCCTACCTGTGACACTCCAGGTCTAGAAACACCTTTCCGATTTTAAAACCTGTGTTTGGAAAAAAATAACACTCTTCTGTTCAAGGCTCAAAAATGTCCACATTTTCAGCCACTTACGCCGGGCTTGTCAAATCTGCCCAATAGAAATCTGTACTGGATCCCTGCAAATATCAGCTATCGTATTGATTTTGTCTCTTTACCCATCAGCATGTACACTTTAAAAAAAAAAAAAAGGAAGAGAAGAAACATTTCAGCTTCTCTAAACTCTATGTTTTATGAGCTTCTAGTTATAAAATCTCCCAGATAAATAAGAAATAGAAAAAAAAAAAGAAATGGAAATTTAAAAGTACTGCTACATAAATTCTAGAGGTACAATATGCTTGGAAAAACCACATCCACAAATGCTAATTTCACTAAATGTAACTATGACTGAGAAAACTCTAGCCAGGGTTGCCTTTGACTGGCTGGTATGGATTCCTTCCTTTAAAATATTTTCTTTAGGTTCTCCTCCATTTCTCAAGGGAGAGTAATCCAACCTCACAAGTTTGATATGTATCACAGCCAATGAACTTCTCCCTAATACATCCTGGTGCTTCAGTGTAGAAAGGGCTGTTTCATGTCACCATTTAGGAAGTTCCCAGCACAGATATCCCAGAGGGAACACTCAAATGTGCTAACTGGCTAATTTGTTTTATTCAAAAAATTCGCACCTATTTATTGTGTATTTATCTTTGTTTCATTTGAACCTTCTCAGCTACTAGTGCATAAACACTTGAAAACCTTTTTGACTATATTCTTTGATTCCACAGATAGTTCTCCCTTGTCATTATATAGTACATAACTGGATCTAATGTTCAGAAAAGTCTATCTCGGTCATATTTTTCATATCCATTTTCCTCTTATTTTCTGTCCTCGCTGCTATATCTCTAATTAGGAATATCGTTACTTCCTCTCAGGACTATTGCAGCAGACTGTTTACAAGATGTCTGGATTCTATCTCTCCCTACTGCAATGTGTTCTTCACTTATCTGCCACTTTAATCTTCCCTGGCCCAACTCTGATTATAAGATTCCCTTGATAGTCAACTTTCATTTACTTCTGATTGCTCACTCAGCAGACAACCATCTCTGAAGTTGCACTTCAAGGCTGTCCACGATTTGATCTCTGTCTTTTCCTCTATCTCTTCCCATGGTACCCGGCAACCGAAATGCTTGTTGTGGGAGGTCAGATTCTGGTCCTGGACATCATTTAATGTTTTTGCTTTTGAGAGCTAGGCCTCCCCAGTGAGCTACGCCAATGTCAGAGACACAACATTTGCTATATATGATATGTTGCATTGTTCTAAGTGTGGGAGTGGGGTTTGCAAATCAGGAAGTCCAGCAACACAGTAACATAAATAGGCATCTGAGGTTTTATAACTATTGAGAAATCAAATGCAAAAGCCATCCATGGCTGAAGAAAAATGTGAGTTATTGTCACATTATTATTAAACATGTAATTACAAGTGTCATCATCCAAAGCCAACATCACCTGACCCAAGTAGATCAAAACCTCTCTAAAATACATTCTAGGAATGGCACAGCTACAAAGGACTGGTCACTGCTTCCTTCACTGCCTCTTTTTCATATGTCAACCTGACCAGGGAAGTCTTCCTCATCCAAAGAGAAATTCTATTTAGATGAGCATGACCAGGGAAGACAAGATCTTGCACGGCACTGCACCATTAAACCTGAACTGTTTAGTCTTTGAGTTTCCTCATTTTTCTGATTTACATTCCAGCAGTCTATTGGTATGCCAGAAAAACTAGGCAGCATGATATTTAGACAGAAAAGTAAGAGTTTCTGCTCTCACAGAATTTACAGTTTAGTGGGAGAGATGGATACATAAACAACTGTTAATAAAACAGTCTGTATTATGATAACTTTAAGCTCTAATAACTATGGGAACAAGAATGAGGGAACAATTTGTTCTGCCATGGGTGAGGTTACAAGCAGAAATTATAGGGATGGAGAACTGAGGGGCCTTTAAAGACTGGGTGAACGAGAAGGCCTGAGAAGATGCTGTACAGAGGTATCAGTGTAACTAAAAACCCTAGGATATTCTGAGCATTGGGCAGAGTTGGCAAAAATCTGGAAATGAGAGGATGTGGGACTAGCATCATATCCAACTTGATTACGAGGATGAAATGTAACTTCTGAGCACTAAGATCCATTAACTTCCTCCACTTGTAGATAAATGTTACACTTGAGAAAACTGCCCTGGTGGCAGCTGTAGAAGAGAGACGGAAGGTATAGAATAGCAAAGAACGTTGGCATATCAGGTTTGGAATGTTGAGGGTCAGACCTAAATCTCAATGTAATTACAGAGAGAGAGAGAGAGAGAGAGAGAGAGAGAGAGAGAGAGAGAGAGAATAGAGGAGACATTTCCAGTCAGTAAGATCATCAAATACCTAAATTTAAAAGGTAAAAGGAGCTTGCACACTAAAATCTGGAACAAGACAAGGTTGCCCACTATCAACACTATTATTCAACACAGTTCTAGAAACATTAGTCAGAGCAAGTAGACAAGAGAAAGAAATAAAAGGAATAAAGATAGGAAAGGAAGAACTTAAACTATCATTATTTACAGATGACATGATACTCTACATAGAAGACCCGAAAAACTCCACCACAAAACTTCTAGATTTAATAACTAAATTCAGTTGCATTGCCAGACACAAAGTCAACACCCAAAAGTCAATGACATTCCTATATACAAATAATAAACCCACCGAGAAAGAAATAACAGAAGATATACCTTTCACAATTGCACCAAAATAAAATAAAATAAAATACTTAGGAATCTATCTAATAAAGGAAGTAAAAGATCTTTACATAGAAAACTACAGCACTCTAAAAAAGGAAATTGAAAGGGATATCAGAAAATGGAAAGATATCCCATGTTCCTGGGTAGAAAGAACCAACATAGTGAAAATGGCCATACTTCCTAAACTACTATACAGATTTAATGCAATTCCAATCAAGATACCACTAACATACTTCAAAGAATTAGAACAATCATGAATTTCATCTGGAACCAGAAGAGACCAAGAATAGCAAAACAATCTTAAGCAACAGGGGAAAGGCAGGGGACATCACGATCCCTGACTTAAAACTATACTATAAAGCTACATAAACACAGCATGGTACTGGCAAAAAGATAGACCTGAGGATCAATGTAATAGACTGGAAGATGCAGAAAAAACCCCAAACACACTCAAATACGTCATCTTTGACAAAGGAGCCAAACACCCTCACTGGAAGAAAGATAGCCTCTTTAACAAATGGTGCTGGAAAAACTGGCTTGCCACATGCTGAAAACTAAAATTAGATACATGTCTCTCACCATGCACTAAACTAAAATCAAAGTGGGTCAAAGATCTAAACATTAAAACAGAAACACTAAATTTACTGGAGAATAGAATAGGAAGAACCCTCGAAGACATAGGGGTAGGGAAAGAATTTATGAAGAGAACCCAGACTGCATGGGAAACAATACAAAGAATCAGTGCTTGGGACCATATGCTATTAAAAAGCTTTTGCACAGCAAAAGAAATCACCAATAGAGTAGAGTGAAAACCCACAGACTGGGAAAACCTTTTTGCTAGCTATCCATCAGACAAAGGTCTAACATCTAGAATATACAAAGAACTCCAAAAAATCAAACCTCCCAAATTTAAAGACCCAATCCAAAAATGGGCAACTGAAATGAATAAACATTTCTCAGATGAAGAAATAAAAATGGCAAATAAATATATGAAAACGTGTTCAATATCACTAGTCATTCAAGAGATGCAAATCATAACATCATTAAGATTCCATCTCACTCCAGAAAGAACTTTTATGAAAAAAATCAACCAATAACGAATGCTGGCGGGGCTGTGGGGAAAAAGGAACCCTCCTCCACTGTTGGTGGGAATGTAGACTGGTCCAGCCACTGTTGAAATCAGTGTGGAGATTCCTCAAAAAACTACAGCCAGAGGTTCCATTTGATCCAGCTATTCCCCTACTGGGGATCTTCCCAGAAGAATTAAAATCGTCATACCACAGGGATGTATGCACAACCATGTTTATAGCAACACAATTTGTAAGAGCTAAGTCTTGGAAATAACCCAAATGCTCAACAACCAATGAATGGCTAAAGAAAATGTGGTTTTTCTACACAATGGAGTACTACACCGCCATAAAAAAGGATAAACTGAAGTCATTTGTATGTAAATGGATGTTCCTTGAGAACAGACTAGTAAGTGAAATAAATCAGACACTCATGAGTACACATCAAATTGTTTCTCTGATATGGGAAACCATAACTGTAAATAAGGACAAAGAGGTGTAATAGATATTATATAACAGGAAGATAATATACAAAGGAGAGGAGTGCTAGGAAGAGAGAAGGGGGAAAACCAGGAAGGGAAAAAAGAAAGAAAGGGGAAAGGGAAATTATGGAAAAATACAAATAAACCTGCTGTAAATAGGGAAGGAGGGAACAGAAGGGAGGGGTGGGGAAGAGGGGGAAAACCAAGATGCATCATGTACAGGTACAAATTAAATGTGATGAATGTGATCATTATATGTACAATGTACCAATACATGTTCTTGGTTAAAAATAAATAAATAAAATTAAAAAAAAAAAAAAAGGTAAACGGTGGCAAGATGACCTGTCAGTATTTGTTAATATCTTCAATATTCTAGAACCGCATGATTGTGCTGGAATAGAATACTTGTGTGCCTTCTTGCTAAGAGCTTTACATACGTCATCTACGGATATTTCTTTATCTTCGTTGCAAATGAACAAATAGAGTCTCAGAGATACCAAGTCATTATAATTAGGGCTCCGTTCTGTCACACACGCCAAAGCAAACGGACAGAGCAGGAGAGAGGAGATGCGAGGAATAATCGTAGCACTTACCCATTCACACGGTGTAAATTTTCCATCACAGACAGCCTCAAGCTACCAAGAAGACAACACTGAATGCAGCGTGAGGGAAACTTTTCTGCACAGTGAGGTGGGTTCTTGCAAGCTGTTCTGAGCAAGCTCCAGGATATCAGCAGATGGACTTCACAAGCATATTATCAGGCTGGCAAACTACCACTCATACACCAAGGCTAGGAATCACTCAATTTTTGTAAACAAAGCTTTCCTGGAACATAATCACGACCATTTGTTTTTGTATTGTTCAGTGCTACTGTTGCATGGCAATGGCTGAGTTGAATAGTTATAATAGAGATTTGATGGCTCAGAAATCCCTAAAATATTTACCTCTTGGCTTTTACAGGTATGAAGCATAAAATAGGCAAAATCTATCTACGCTATTAGAAGTCGGGGTAGGCAACCCACTCGGGTCCCCTCCTGTCTCTCAGGAGCTCTCTTCCTCTCTTTCAATAAATTTCCTACTCTTAACCTCTTTAAAAATAAATATTAGATGTCGGGGTAGTGGAAACTGTAATAGAGATGAGCAGAAGGGTCAGTAATCGGAGCAGGGCACACAGCACTTCTAGGATGCCAGTAACGCTGTAGTACTAAATCAGGGGACTGGTTACTTGGTAAAAAATGTATCACACTCATGATTAATATTTGTGCATTTTTCAACATGCAGACTACACTGCAATAAAAATTTTGTTAAAAAATTAAGGTACTCCGAGGGCAAATTTCTAAATCCTATTCATCAATGATTTGAACTTTTTTCTTCTTTTAAACATCAAAACGGGATCAAGACAGGCTTGTCTGTTTAATTCACGACAGATCACTGATGAATTCTATAGATACCCCTCAGTAATGCTAGTAGCAGGAACTGCCTGTTGGATGCTATTCTTGAAACAGCTTTTCTGCTGATGGTTTGCGCTACTGTTTCCCCAGCTGTACTGTCCTGGCACAGTAGTCACAGCTATTACTTCACTGTCCTAAAATGTGCTTCTTGAATGCTAACTCTTTGGAATGTCATTTTTGATTCAGTCTGTTTATAAGATCGCTCTGCTTGCTTAGGGAGGTGGCTCTTTGTTGTGATTACCATGAAAAGGACTTTTAAAAATGATAGGTGGGTCAATGATATCAAGTTCCACATTCTCTTAGGTGACTGAGCTGCACGAAAGGGGCTCTTGGTTCTCACTACACGCCTAAGGCAAAGGCCAGATGTGGGCACCTGGGGCCACACGGGAGGCAGCCGTGCGCCAGCTCCCAGATGTGGCTCCAGGATACAAGCACCTTTTCCAGCCGCTTCCCGTATTTCTCTCTGACATGAGGTGAGAAGAGCTGGAGCTCGCTCTTACTCGGTCTCCTCCACCTGCCAGCGCCCAGCATGGCAACTCTCCAGATCAGAGCTGGTACTTTTCCTCTAGCTTCAGGCCCACACCACCTGTCAGCTGTCAGGACACCGTGTGGCTCTGGCTCCAGCAGCTGGCCAGCCTGCCACCTCAGAGCCACGTGTGGGAGCACCTGGAGGTGGAGAAGCGTCTAAAGAGACCATCAATCTTGTCAGCGGGCATTAGGTCCCCACTCTCAGCCTCCGCCACCCACAGACTCTGGTTCAGCGCCAGGCCAGGCAGCGTGGAGAAGTTGAGAAGAGGCTGAAATCTCTCACATAAAAATAATCAAAGCTTTGCTGAGCCCAACAATAATTTTTTTTTTTTACTTGTCTATGACATCTTTTCTCTTTCTGGACAGAGGGCAACTCTATGGCACTAGTGAAGCCATCTTGGATGTTCGAATTCTACGGACCGAAAGACTCATCGAACCTGAGATCTATCTGAGTCATTTTCTTTGATTTTTTTTTTAAACTAAAAACAGAACGAAACAAAACACTGACAGGTCTGCTTCACGTTAATCAGTGAAAGACAAAGGGAATAGAGAATGACACAGGTCTGGTGAAAAATCCTAGAATTACGGATGGTCTGGTGACTCTTCTCCAGCCTGTGTGAGTCTCTGAAGAAATAGCTGAGACAGCGAACTAGTTCTGCACCACATTAGACAGGAAACACTGCTAAACTAGTACACTGCTTTGTTTTAACTAACTGTGCCCCAACGCGGACAGAGAAGCAGAAGTTGTGCTCATAATCCCCCTCTGCCGCTAAAATGCCCAGCAAATGGTAGGTGAATCTCAGGGGGAGAGTGAGGCAGAACCAGGCCATGACTATGACCGATGTGTGTCTCTGCTTTCCGTCAAGGTGACCAATGCCATTACCGCAATAGGAATGCGCACACTATGAGCGTTTACGGCGGTCCAGAAACTATGCTATCACCACATGCAGAAGGTACCATCTGCATTTTGCTGAAGAAGAATCTCGACAGGAGTTAAGCAATTTGCCTAAGATCTCACAAATACCCAGTGTCTCATACGAGAGTCCAAACTATGCGTAAGCAATTACAACCAATTACTTGCTTGTTTTTTACTGCTTCCCTTCTCCTAATCTGCTCTTAAAACATTATATAATTCCTCTTTAGTAAAGAGAAGTTATATATGTGGTCACGACAACGTCCCACGTAAAAAGACAAACACAAAACCTCCTTGCACATGTCAAAGCTCCTCCTGCGTGCCTCCAAATCCGTTTGTTCTTGACCTAACATCACGACTATGAGTCTCCATATCTGACAAGTGATGTGTTACCTAAATGGAGCTCAAAAAGTTCAGAAGAATATTTGGCTTGGAAAAGTTAGTATTCCAACATGCTCAGAAAGAATGTGTTTTTTTATTCTCACAACAATCTAACTTTTGGCTTTGCAGCTAAAACCTCTAATATGAGATAGGAGGGTAATCTATCAAAAGATCACAATTTACTTAAAAGTCATTTCATGTGGAGAGCTATCTTTTGCTCTCCCCCCATGCACGGCACATATGGCTGGTATCTCACTGTGTGGAAGAAAACATAATCCTAAAGCAGAAAATCAAAAACAAGGGGGGAATCATAAAATGCCATAAAGTGTGGGAATCAAAAATAAATGAAGGATGTTGAGACAAGACTATGAAATTGCATTTTTAGTATTTGTCAAAAGAGATCTGTAGCGTGGGCAGGAACATCACTCTGATAACTCCAATTGGGTGACTGAAAGGTGTCAGGACAGAGAAAGGAAGCCTAGTAAGCAAGGTAAGTCCAAGATCGGGAAAAACACACATGTGCCAAGAGATAAATAAATGAAGAGTGTAGAGAAGAACATGGGAAGAGTTAAAACACATAGATCTTTTGAAAGAACCTAGAAAAAAGTAAACTGGGAGCAAAAATCATGCCAGAAACTGACCTGGTCTCTGGTACTTTGTCAGAATTTTATGTTCACAAAATAGTGTCCATGATTTTAACAAAATTAGTGAATACAATGTTACCATGATGGAATGGAATGGAAGGATGTTGACATATTAGGAGGGAGAAGCTGTTTGAACAGGCTTCAAAAACTATTTGTTCAGCCATATACCTTCTTCAGGATAGAGGAGAGCTTTTCCTTCTTTGTGATATTTCATTACTTAGCATAAATCACACACACGCACACACACACACACACACACACACACACACACACACACTTCCTAAATTAGAAGGTATTTCCTGTTTGGAAATAAAACTTCATTTTCTGAATTTTTTGTCCTTGAAGATCCAGTAATCACTAAATGATTCTTCGTCAAGGTTTATTTACAAAAAAAGAGAATTGAGAAGCCAGCCTGAAGGGGCCCAGCCCAGCAGTGAAAGAGTCAGACAAGAGTAATGAGGATGTCCCTTTCCTTTTGCCAATTGGCTGACGCTCCTGTGGGGCTGGAGGTGACAAACTTCATAAGGAAACTGGTAAAGCTCAGTTTGGACCTCCACAGAGCATAATAGCCACACTACTTTAAATCTATCAAATAAGTCAAGGCCAAACCTGGGGGTAGATACAGTTACTGACATTTTACAAAGAGATTCTTCTTTCAGAAAAGATTGGCTGTAGACTTCTTTTAACTCGTAAGCCCAATGGAGCATTGAAAATACATTTTTAAATGAAGTACGTGCACCTTTTAAGTAATATATTAAGAGAATTGCTGAATAATATGCACCTGTAAAACAGCTGTTTGGCTGAAGCTTAAGGACAGTCATTAAACCCAGCTTGGCTCAGAGCCTGGGTGCTTGGCAAATCAGATCCCATAGACAACACAGAGAGAGGAGAGTGGAAGGGAACAATGTGGGGGATGCTGGAAGCCGGAGGAATGTGTGAAGCTGGCTCAGCCTCAGGGCTTGTAAAGGGCCCAGGTTTGCTCTCAGGGGGACTCAGAACACGCTCTAGAGAACCCTTTTCCTATCTTGTATTTGTACTCCCAGTTCACCCAAAGCCATCATAACTAACAACACAGCTTTCCCTTCCCAGGAGGGTTTGCCACTCACAAAAGACAGCGCTCACGGCCCCATCACTCAACAGACACAGGACCAAGTCTGCCTCCTTCCTTCTAAGCCTTCTCTGCTTTAGCTTGTTTACCAATCAACCCAAATATAGCTGACACATTTTACAAAATCAGAAGACACCTCTTTATCGTGGAAGCAACATTTTTCATTTTCCCATTTTTACTATGTACTTGGAACAAACCCAGTATGCATGAAACAAAAATTGGGGGTAAATACCAGCTTCGTTGGATTTCATTGATAAGAGTCAACATATCCTCTAAGTCGGCAAATATTCCTCTTGACAACCATGAATTATGCTAAGATTACAGAGCTGAAGACCTTATTAGTGGTTTGCAGAGAGCTCAAGTGGAAAAAAAATCCCAGCTGTTTTTTAAAAAGGAAGATTCTATCCTTGTATAAATCAGTAAATATTTGCCATTGAAGTTCTGCTATTTCAACTGAAATATTTCATCCTCATTTTAAAATTGATTTCAGTCGGCTTCTTAACAAAATAATCTTTCAAAATGGAATTTAGAATTTGGGCTTAAGAATTTGCACAGCACAGTATTTATCAAAAGGCTAAGGAAAAAAAAAAAGACTCCAGAAATGCAGTTCTAGGGGAGAAAAACAAAAAGCAAGAAATGAGAATGTGGTTTTTTGAAAGTACCAACAGACATCCAAATGATACATTCTTCAGGATAGAGAAGATCTTTTTCTTGTGGACTGGCCAAGCAGACCAACTACCCAAGGATATTTGGGGCACTGTGATTTCAGAATAATACTTAGTTGTTAACACAGTTCCATCTACACAGAGATTTCCAGAGAGTAAAACTAGAAAGGCCCAAGAATGCGAAATGAACATGGGAGGCATTAGCATAAAATCACAATAGAAGCTCCTCTTGTCCCTCATCTTAGGGCAGATAAAGAGCAGGCCATGTCTTGGTATCAGAAGAATGGAAAAACACTATTTTTCATATTTTCTTCGTGAGTCATAACCATATGCTAGCCATTGCTTAGACTCTCCTACAGTTTTGATGTGTAATTTCCCCAAAAGTCTCATGTGTTAAAGCCTTGGTCCCCAGCTGATTCTATTGGGAGGAGTGAAACCTTGAAAAGGTGGGGCCTAGTGGCAGGCTTTTATGTTATCAAGGGTGAGTGTGTGACCTGAGCCCCCTCCTTGCTCTCATTTGCTCTCTGACCATGAGGTATGCTGTTTTGCTCTGCCACACCACAGAGCCAAGCAATGGAGTCAACCAACCCTGCACTGGCACCTCCAAAGCTCTGGGCCCAAATAAACCTTTTCTCTCTACAGATTTACTCAAATTTGTTACAGTAATGGAAAGCTGATGAATACAGATGCTAATTCTGCACGAGAAAGAAAAAACCTTGATCGCAACTCAATGTCTGCATGTGCAGAAATACGTTCAGAGTCAAAAGGAAACAGATTCAGAGGTACTTTAGAACATGATTTTTAAAACATATACTGTTAAAAATGTATTTGCTGGCTGTTGTCAAAAGGCAAAAACAAATGTCCCAAAGACTTAGAGGTTCCCTTGATGATCTAGCCTTTCATGTTACTAAAAGAGAACCTAATTATTCCATCCACAGAGAAGTCTGGGGTTGAGTATACATCATGAGTTCTAGTCACGTTCAAGTTCGCTGGTGAAAACTTACCCTCTAGACTGGTCCTTTTTTGAATGATAAAAAAAAGTCTTTATTTTTCCTCCAATTACCAAAGGCTGCTTCTTCCAAGACACAAGAAAGAAAAAGAGACCTTTCTTCATTTTTCTGTACTAGTTGTAGAACTGGAGAAATGATGGGTCTACAGCCTTCTGCTTGCCCCCACCACAGCCACCCAAATTCCTGTCCCCAGCCACCTGAACCTGGGGAACAATGCCTGCTTGGCTAGGACAGCCCCCGCCCCATCTGCTAGGTCATGACACACCCGTTACAGAACATTAGCTCTTCCTATGGGCATGTACTTAACCATTCTTGCTCCCCCAATCTCACACCCCACTTTATCTTGCCCCATCTGAACTCCTCCCAGTAAGCACCCTAACCTTACCCATAAAAGACCCAGCTCAATAACTGGACTTGGACTTTCCTTTGGAGTTACTCCAGGAGGACCTCTCAGAAGCACAAATTCAGGTGGCACTCTGTTCTTTTACAGGGCCATCACCGCTTACCTAACAATCTCATCAGTAGGTTAGCCCATTGGTGAGTTCATAACCAAACAGTCTATCAGTAGGTGGGGCCTAGTTGGAGGAAGTGGATCATTGTAGTCTGACCTTAGGATTATATTTGGTCCATAGCCCCTTCTTCTCTGACTTTTCACCTGCTCTCTGCTTCCTGGATGCCATGAGTCAAGCAACTTTTTTCTACCCCACTCTTCCACCATGATGTTTCTGCCTTGGAGCCAGCTTACCATGGACTGACACATCTTAATCCATGAGGCAAGATAAATCTCACCTCCTTTAAGTTGCAAGTGTTGGGTATTTTCTCCCAGCAACAGGAATGCTGACCAATAGAGTGAGATTGAAAGCTATTTTTATTTAATCTTTTTATACCCGATATTCTAGTAGAGCACATGGGATGTATGAAACACACAAAGCAAAATGAATGATTACTAAATAAATGGATGCATGAGTTAGTTTTGTCAGCAACAACAGTGGCATGGTCAATCAGATAGCAGTTGGGTAAAGCAGAGCAAGGAAAGGCTGGTGGCCTGGGCCAGAATAGGGGAAATGAGGCTAAGGAAAGGGATGGAAAGAGATAGGACAACTATCATCATTCACATTGTCAAAACTCTTTAGAGTTCAGGTACTACCACTGGACTTCTCAAGTCTGTCTTAATACATGATGCAGTGTTCAAAACATCAAAGGCTCTGACCGGCCTTTAGAGGTAGTCAGACAATTATCACATGGTATGGTACTTTGCATGATATGTCTGTATTTTAGTAACTCTGAAAAACTCTACCACCTATATGTTTTTCATTTTACTGTGAAGTATTTTGTGCCACATTCTCAAAGGTGGTATTGGGAATGGGTGGAGGGAGGTCCTTATTTTAAGCAAAACTGATGCTAAGTCTACCCATGTCTTTCCCAATATGACAACATCCAGGACAAATGGAAAGAAATTCTGCATCTGTTTTCTTTTTCTCATTTTAGAATCTTGAAAAAGTGATTCAATCAGCCCTTTCCAGTAATTGCTTATTGCAACTGTCAGCCAAGATGAACCCAGGGCACTGGTCACACAGATTTCTGCCTGCTGATGCCTCTATTAAGCACGCAGTCCCTTCTATTCGACTCCTTTAGGCAATTTTCTGACAGTGTAATACTGCAGACAAAAAAACCCTGCTACCTATTCCATGCAGAAATGTAATTCCTATCAAACTAAGTTGGAATGGGAGCATTATCCATTCAAACAGGGACATAATCTCATCTGCATCCCTGGCTAACCATGAATAAAAACCATTACTGTTTTTGCCTTGATTTTACACCCAGAGACAATATGAGGTCACAAATTCATAACACAGGAAGATGTTGAATGAGGAACTGGCATTTTTACTTCTCTAAATTTACTTGTGGTTAAATCGACCAGGTAGAATTGGATTGTCTCATTTCTTTCATTCTCCCGAATTTCCATCCTCATTTATATTTGTTCTATACTGAAAAATAAATACTAACTCCAATTTGCCCTCCCTAAGTCGGTGCCCGAGGCGTCCACGTAGAAACACTGAACATTCCCGTGTGCAAGCTCTGTGATCCCAGCAGGCAGGTATGATAAGCATTCCATTCAGCTAATACACCCCAGCACAAAGCAGCCACTCAGAACAAACCTTGCAGGCTGCGTGCTTTCTCAGTTCACTGTGTGGGAAACAGCAGGCAACCCCAACTGAAGGAACGTTATTCCTCACTCCAGTACTGAACTATAGAGGCTAATGAAAGCCGGATTTGGAATGGGCAGACCTTGAACAGAAAAATAGATTCATTGACCTGTGACTTCAACCACCCTTTGCTGCGATCTTTCAGTCCAAGACTGGGGAGGTCGGCACAAGAGCAGGCTTATTGAATAAAACAGAATTTTGTGGAAAATCCGATGATGAAATCCTCAGATATTGTGCTTGTTTTCAAGATAGGAATGCAAATGCTGCTTCCTGGCATCGCAAACAAAACAAGGCAAAAGTAAAGCAGAAACCTGTGTCGCTGCAATGAGTGAGCGTGCGGCTCCTTCCTTGGTGTGTGCAGATCTGTCATGCGCTCAGACTGTCAACACGCAGCCGGCTTAAAGCAGAATCCTCTCACGGCTGCAATGTGCACCAGTCTGCAAATTCGCCGGTGCGCTCTCCAAGCCTTCACCTGCTTCGCCGCCCCAGCTGAGCTGCAACGAGCTTGACAGACTTTCTTGCAGGACCTAGGTGACCTTCTCTGGGGCTCTGATGTTAAATACTGCTCACTGGTGTCACCGCTGGAGCTTAAGTGAGTTAACTGTGCTGTGGCGAGCAGGGCCACAAATTTATATTCTAGACAGACACAGTTTGCGGACCTTTAAGTTCGCTCTGATTTTGAATCCATTTTTCTGTCAACTCTCCAAAAAGCATGGGGATGGGATAAGTAGGAAATACAAATTCATTGTTAGGTGGAACAGTCATTATGGTATCTCCACTAAGAATCCTAAAGCAGGGTCCAGGAAATTCTACTTGCCACCTACCTAGAGAGTGAAGGACGAGTCACTAGCCCTAAGGCTTCACCTGGATCACAGGTGAACACCCAGACACCAACATCTCTTTTTCATAATCATAAAAGAAACCGAAGCATCGAACAATTGAAAGTCCTTATCAAAATCTGTTACTTGGTAGGGGCTGGGGATTTAGCTCCGTGGTAGAGCATTGCCTGGCAAGCACAAGGCCCTGAGTGCCATCCCCAGCACCTCTCAAAAAAAGAAAAAAAATTCTGTTACTTGGTAGAGAAGAAATACAGACACGAGTTTTCTGTCATGTTTTCAGATCTCTTCCAAAAAATGTATGAACTGCCTGAAGGGTAAATGCAGGTCGGGGAGGGGGAGTTGGGGGGTTTCAGTTTCCTTTAAAATTCTATTTTAAACAACAACATCACTGTTCGGACATCAGTTTCTATTTCTGTTTCAATGTTTTCATCTACAAATAGATAAGAACATTAACAGCTAATATTACATAACTGTGTTACGGAATTAGGGTTTGTAATCACCAAGAATGTCAACATATTTGCTGGGCTTTATAGGAAATTTGAGGGAAATGGATAAATTACATATTGATGTCAGTTTTAGATTAATAATTATGAAATTTTTTGTTTTTTTTTTTTTTTTTTTTGCAGTGCTAGGAACCGAAGTCAGAGCCTTCACGTATGCTAGGTAAACACTCTACCACTGAGCTATGCCAATCTATGAAAAAAAAAAATACAGCGGGGTTCATACCTCAGTTTTTGCCAGGAAAACAAATTCAAATCAATTTTCAAGTGGCAGCAAAAGTGAGACTTGCTCAGTGCTGTTTTCCCCATCTTCTTCTGATATGAATTTTCAAAGTAATCTCAACTTGCTTCTAAGTAACAATTAAATAAAATAATCTGCTTTTATCAAATGAAAATCATTCAGTTTAATAAATATTTATAACAAGGCCAAGCCTGCGGAATAACATCATATTAATGTAATGAAAGATTACATAAGTCTTTTGACATTTACAGAGTTCTTTCATAAACTCTGTATTATATGTAAGTGTGTTTCTATTTTGTTAAAATAATTTGGATAGACCCTGTTCTAATTAGACAAGATTTTTACAATAGTACTGCTGAGAGGAATTCCAAATGTTACGTGATATTCTAAGGTGAACTGTCATTGAAATAAATCTGTTCACAAATAAACTTCATTCTGCTAATAAATCTAAGACTCAATAGCATACCTTTTGCTTCAAGTTGTAACCTGCAACTTCCAGGTCTAAAGAATTAAAGCACCGAATAGTTTATTAAACGACTTGAGAGATTTCTTTAACAGAAGCCAACCTGGGTCAAATAGCATTTGGATAAGTTAAAAACAAACAAAATAGATGAGATCCCCACTGAATTCATAGACTCAAAATTAAAAGTCGAAAAGAGCTTTTGTTTGAAAGGCTTAGAAGTTTTGAACAACAATTCAGTTTATTTTTGTCAACGCTCAGAAATGTGTGGTACTACGTCTGTTAATAGGAAATAGTTCGATGAGTCAGCGTCTGAGCTTCTACAGCCTTGAAGCTGATCCAAAATGAGAATTTCTGGCACTTGAGACCAGCTTGAAGAGCTTTAAAACCATGTTCTAGGTTTCCAGTCATTGAGCTGTGACCTGCCACTCAGATCACTGTGCGAGTTCTGGTATATGTTCTCTGAGGTGTCAATTGTTTATCCTCTCTTCTTGGATTTGACCCATCCTACACCACTAAACCACAAAGTAGATGCAACAGAATCTATGTCAAATTTTATTCAAAGAAAACACACACAGGGGTGGGCCAAGTGAAGCATCTTCTGACAAGCATGCTCCCTGGATCCACCCCAGGTTGAGTCCAGAAGGCTCAAGGTGAACAAAGACTCCTAGAGAAAACTTCATTCCGGCAACAGCGTCTTCCTTCTGGGCCCCAGGACCAGAGCTTAAAAATACATCAAGTACACAAAGCTACAACTGATGTGTGTCTAACTGCCTCTCTAGGCTCTGCACCCTCCTCCCCGGAGCACCCCCACACTGCCAAACTGTGCCTCAATTCATAGCGGTAGGCAGAGGCATAAGTCGGCTGCTGGCCCTGTGCCAGCCTGAAGAGTGTCTTTGTGTAAATGAGAATCAGGTGTCCCCTGGGTGGGACACTGACACACAGTTGTCCCCTGGGGCTTTGGGCTTGGTGTGGGGAACGCAGGCTAGATTAACCTCTTACCCCACCATGCCACCGCCTCTGTGCAGAGAACAGCCTACATAACCAGCAGCCCCGGGTAGCTCTTTGGCCCATTAAAGCTAGAGCAGCAACTTGAAAGAAGAAGGGAAAAGTGGAAATACAATGGAGACTTAATGGGGGAAAATGTAGCTAAAAGTAAGATTAACATGCTGTGCTTTTTTTTGTCTAGTTATGTAATGATGCACCATCTAAGTCAATTGATCCTCTCAGATTATATGCTCTATGAAAGCAAGAATCAGGTTTTGTCCAAAAATTCTCCAAATCTCTCAATCAATATCCTAACATTTCAGAAGGACAGAGTCTGTTCCCAAGACTTAGCAATAAGGAGGATGACCAACAGAGTTGAAGCTGCGGGTCTGAAAAACCAGTGAAATGACACGGACTCCGTACTTCTGATTTGGTGTCTTACTGAAGTATCGTGAACATATTTTTTTTCAAATTTAACCCATAACAACCAGAATGATTTTGTAAAAGTCCACATCCAAGAGGACACATAAAATTATGCTGCCAAAAAGTTGTTTTTAAAAATCAGACCAAATTAATTAAATTGCTCGCTTAGACAGAAGAATAAAAATGAAAACAAATAGTCCATGGTTTTGAACCATTAAGCAGCATAACACTGAGTTCCAGAGGAGATGTCAGCAACCAGGACAAAAATCAAATGCCTACAGGGATGTGGCCAGGACCATTAATGAGTGCAGAGTGTAAAGAAACCAAGATGCAGGGCAACCACAGAAGCTTGGCCCGGGTGCAGGGAATTAACAGGAGGTAGAGGCAACAGGAGATATTGCCCTGTGTAGAAGTGGTGAGTCAGGGATAGGGGTGTAGTTCAGGAGCGGAGCATATGCTTAGCGTGCACAGGTCCTGGATTCAAACTCTTAAAACAGAAAGGGAGAAGAAAAGGGAGGAAGGAAGGAAGAAACAAAGGAGGGAAGGAAGGAAGGAAGGAAGGAAGGAAGGAAGGAAGGAAGGAAGGTAGGTAGGAAGGAGACATAGTAGCAACTATTAGTCCCAACCACTGATTGCTGCCTGGGAATGCCTTTGTTGTAAAATTATTTGGGTGTATGTTTGGGTGTGCGCAAAGTCATTATTCTCTCCTTTTTACTCACTAGTCCTAAATCAATATTCTGGACTTATGCAGTACAATAAAATCTCTGACTTTGGAAACATAGCCTTTCAACTACTAGGAGTTAGTTAAGATATCTTTGCTTAGTACTTTCTTCTGCAGACTATACACGGCTACTTCTTACAATCACCTGCTGCAGTTGTGGTGTCTCGAATACAGTACCAGGTAGAACCAAAGTGCAAGCTTTAATAATTAACGGCAGAACAGGATGGTAAAATAGACCGAGGCTCATAGGACAAAATCATCATTATCATTCTGTAGGTGTATTTCAAAATAGAAAATGTGTGAAACCAATCATCTCCATAAAAAACGACTGTGGAGACAATACATTTTGCTGACTTTCTGTGAATTCATTTTGCTTCTTGTTTTTCAATTGGGTAGATTACGAATCAGCTCAATTTGTTAATTGTTTTCCTTCAAACAATTAATTATAAGTCACTGTTATTAGCCATCTCCAATGCTTCCAAGATGCAGATGTTTTTACAGAAGGCTCCCAGAGAGACTGGCAATTTAGAATATTCTCCATCAGCAAGCTGCACTCCTTTTAGCAAGTGCTTACGTGCAAGATAATGTCCCGTTTAATAAGGTTTTTGTGCAAATGAAAACGAGCACAATACTGTAAATGCAGATGCATTACTAACTGAAGCCAAAGAGTCCCTACGATGGATTTTTATTTTCACCTTTTTATACAAAAATCTTATATATCGCATCGATTGAAAAGCTATTTTCAAAAGGCGCACTGTTAAGAATCATCAGAAGCCATTTACACAGAACTGAACCTTGATTTTATTTCTCCCTAATTCACAGCTCCAATGGAATATAGTGTATCTTCTATATTTTTATTTATTTATTTATTTATTTATTATTTTTTTTTTTTTTGGTGCCGGGGATCGAACTCAGGACCTTGTACTTGCAAGGCAAGCACTGTAACCACTGAGCTAAATCCTCAACCCCCTGTTCTATATTTTTAAATGTAGAAGGTTAAATATTTTAGGCCTACATGATTCATACTGCACTTCTCAAAAACTGTACTTGCACATCTAATGCATTTGGTAACTCCCAGATTGGTTCCTGGGAGAGATACTTGGGGGACTCTCGGATACAGTTATATTTGACATAATGATCCCCCCATGTCCCGCCACTCCACTTGAACCCTGAATATGATGAAATAACTTCTTAATCATTTAATGCCTGGCACCGTGTTACCTGTGGAAGCCATCCTTATCTGTGGCCTTTCCAGAAAGCTTTATTTGCTGTTGTTTGGATTTTGCGGGCTTGAACTCGGGGTCTTCAGACTGAGCAGCATCCCCCCGTGCTCTTTTAATTTTTTTTTTTTTTTTCACACAAGGTCTCACTAAGTTGCTGTTGCCTAGGCTAGGCTCAAACTTGTGCTCCCCCTGCCTCAGCCTCCCAGAGTGCAGGGATTATAGGCCTGTGCTACGTGGGCCAACAGCTTTGTTGTTCAAGAAAAGCTTGTCATAATTAATTCCATACTCCCAAAGTCCTCTCAGAGTATTAATACTAGAGAACGGAAGAACATTATCTGCACTAATTTATTACTTTACTATGCTTCTTTCACATATTTTTTAAGCCCCCAACTCATGTCAGATCAACCTTCTATTTACTGTCATTTTAAAATAGCTCAAAGCTTTCCTCAATTAAAAAAAAAAAAAACAGTTGCGGCAATTTGCTCAGCTCGTAGTTTGCTCGATGTGAGTAAAGGCCAGTCTGCTCACCATCCTCCTTGCTCACCTCTGCTTCTCATCATTTCCGTTCCTCCTTTCCTAGCTTTACTTACGGGGAGAACTCAGTGACCTTGAACCCTACCTGCTCATGTGCTTCCCATCAGTTAGGCTTTTTAGAAGCTCTACTTGCTCCACACATTTCTGTCCAGCTATTGTGATCCAGGTCAATTACATTCTTTAGAAGAGATCAGGGTGGGATTCCCTGGCTCTGCCATGAGCCAGCTGCCTGTCTCAAACGGAGGCCTCCTGATGTCTCACAGCCTAATCTCCTCTCTTGAAAAATGAAGGACAGGATCAAAGCAGCTTTGCCTAGCGCAGGGCTGAGTGTAAACCCGGGGTTTGACCTGCTTAACCCTTCTGGCAAGAAGATCTAGCGAGCTAGCTACCAGACACACATTAAGCTATGGCGGACACAGAGTGTGAGAACTCGGCTCTCAGACCAACCTGCGTGGAAAGGGGGGAAGTATTTCACTAGCTCATTCACACTCAGAAACACCATGTGCCTGCTCAGCTCCAACATCTCCCGCCGCGGAGAGTGTGTGCTTCAACTCTACAAATCTGGCTCACCGCTTTACCGGGAGGGAGAGAGGGATCCCACCGCTTTACCGGGAGGGAGAGAGGGATCATCCCCCCTGGGTTTTCTTTGTTATTCGGTTCTCTAGTTTATGAGCTATTCAGGGGAAGCTGAAGTAGAATGTAGGCATTTAATTTATTTTATTGTAATCCATTCAGATGAGTAGGTTTTAAATACCCATTAAAAAAGTTTACTCAGCTGTTGACACAGATCACGAACTTTGGAGAATTAAAGGTCTCTAGGAGACCCATATTTTGTCTGAATCCCTTTCTTACTGACTTGAGAAAACACAAACAGCCTAAACTTATTGAAATTCAGACCGAACATGTGCATTTAACAACTAGAAACTGCATTCTGTTTCCCTGCTGAAAGAATGGGGATTGAACCAAATTAGCTATTTTAAAGAACTGCAAGATCCTTTGGAAGGGTGTACGTTCAAAATTCAAATGAGTTTCCTAGAATTTGAGGAGTAGAAAGTGCGATTTGAGTTTCTACGATACTTTTTATTCTCAACCTCAGGATGGATCTGAAGCACTGTGGAAATTGACTATCATTCAGAAGAAGGCGTGGTCGACCTTAAACCACACTGCAGCACCCTGGCACACAACAGATCCTTAATTTTGTCGTGGAATTATGTGGAACCTGGTTCTCAGCTGCTTCGGTGGCTCAGCTCTCTCAAAGTGTTCTTTCTGACATGCGCTCTTGGCTTCAAAGTCCAGTATGTCTTTTGGTAATAGAAAGCAAAAGTCAGAATCAAGACCAGTCATGACTAAATAAGAGCTACAATTTTTGAGACATTTTAAATACCAGCATTCTAACTTAGATGTTGAAAGTCAATCATAGCCACTCTTACACCTGAGCCTTTTACAAAAAGCAGTCTTCAAACTCCTTTGGCAATGCTTTTGTTGCGAAGCATACTCTTTTCCCAGTGACTAAAAGGCTGAATTTAACCACCCTTGCTAGAAAACTGTCTTGTCTTGTGTCTACACATGCAATTTGCTCTTAAGCCTTGGTGTGGAAAATCAGCACTTTATCTGGACCAAATGATCATTTAAACTACAAATAAATAAGAACCATGAGTATAACTCCCCTTTTTGAGTGCCAGCTGGCTGCCAAGGACTTGATATATTTATTTACAATCCACTAACCTTTGAGGAAAAGTTTGAGCTCACTGCAGCACTCCCATGAGATTTGTTTCTCAGCCTCAATTTCCTACTCTGCCAACGACTTTGATAATAATAGTCATTTCAGAGAGTGCTATAAGGCTTTAAATAATGAACAGTGTACAACAGCACCAGTAATAATTGTTAGCTGCTTTTACTATTGTGATATTTCCTTGAGTATTTTCCAACTTTGGTTTCTCATTCATCCCATTTATCCCGAAAAGAAGATAAAGGAAAAGGAAAGTGCCCTCCACATACCCCTGAAATATTTACCCATCAAATTGCCCTGTTATCCTGGGAGAACTATCCAAGACTTCCAGAAATACCTAAAACCGTGGATAGTACCAAACTGCATACACAAGCCATGTAATGCCTGGACAGTCATGCTGATAACCAAGATGGCTACTGAAGGATTACTGCACAGGTGGTGTAGAAAGCGCGGGTCATGTGGACAAAAGGAGGCTCCATCTCTTGAGTGAGATGTAGCAGGTGATAGTAGATTTTATCACACTCCCCAGAAAGGCTGCAACTTACAACTGATGAATTGTTTATTTCTAGAATTTTCCACTTAATATTTCTGGACCACAGTAAATGCAGGTAACCAAAACTCCAGGAAACTGAATCACTGATAAGAAGGAACTACTGTACTTTGATACGGTCCACACTTTCACCCACAGACTTCCAGGTCAGAAGCACTTTGCACGTCTCAGGGTGTAAGAGAGGTAAACCTGAAAGGACCAGCTGGCTGCGGGATCCTGCCTGAGACACAGCGATGTGGAAAGCGAGCTCTCTATTCTGGGCAAGGTGCAGATGCCGTGGCAACCATTTTCTGATTTTGATGTGAATATGGTTAAATGAGTGCACACTGAACTTCCAATCTGGAAGATATCTCACCCTAATCCTCCGTCTTCCTACACCTAATCCCTGGATACAATAAATAAAATAGGCAGCAGAAGTCTCTAGAAGGTAGCAACAAGAATGTGAACTTTCTAGGGATCTTGAGACACAAGGAATGACCCAGTGAGCTGCTTTGAAAAAGAAAAGGGGGGAAAAAAAACAGAGGAGGAAATTCTTCAAATGGAGGAAATGACAACAGAAGGAAACTCAGAACATCAGCGTGAAGAGAGTGGGTAAATATGTGGGCAAATTAAATGAATTTCTCGTGTTTTCTTGAGTTTTTAAATTATTTTAAATGGTTGAAAATAGAATTATAATATTTCCTAAGGTGGCTCTCAATGTATGCAAAGAAGACACATGCGATAAGTAACTTACACAGTGGTTTGGTAAACGGACACCTTGGTGGCGACAAGGGTCTGCCATGTTGCTTGAAGTAGTAAATATCGGTATTAACAGTTTCAAATGTATAAATCCCATTGGAATTGCCAGCATCTCTGGGAAAGTCTCTGGGAATTCCCAGAGACATTGAGCATGTCTTTAAAAAAAAAAAAAGACATACTCAAAAGCACTATGGATAAAACAAAACTTTCCTCTGAAAAATGTCCAAGAAATCTGTAGGAAGATGGGGCGGTAGAGATGAATAAAAGTTACACAAAACAAGTAATAAAATTGTAGACTTGAGTTTTAACAAAATATCGCTAATTTCCATTAGTAGACTTGAGAGAAGCGATGGGGCAGAATGGCTTAAAAAAAATCTATACACTCTCCAAGAAACTCATTTTGATTATATTATAGGCTGTAGATGGAAATAAAATTTTCCTATGTGAATACCATTCCAAAGAAAACTGGAGAGCTAAACTTCTAACACGTAACATAGATTTCAGACCAAAGAAAGTTACAAAAGACAGAAAGGGGCATTCTACAATGACAGAAGTGTCAGCCCTCCAGGAAGACGTCAAAGTTCCAAGTCTGTGACATGCGGCCAGACTGTGACTGTTGCACTGGACTTTTCTTTCCGGCAGTTTTCTCCAAGTTGCAGTGTTCTCCTCTGAAAAACTGGGATTAACAGTGCTGGCACATACGGTTCTTCCAGAGTCTAAAACTACTGAGTTCATGTTTTGTATCTGTTTTTCTTCCACTACACAATTCTTTGTTCTGAAAGCTGCTTTGAGAAATCCTCAAAGTTAAGAAAAAAAAAATCTTCAAAGTAATTACTACTTTTCGACTCTTTCTTTCTCATGAATGGTCATGAGCATTATTGGCAGATCACAGTCTTTGGCTGTAACTTGCTTTTTTCAAGGAAAAAAACTGATGAATTCATAAAATGTTAGAAATATACACAAAAGATCTAGTTAACATTAGGTGTGTGATGCAAGGTGAACCAGCGAAGGTCTTCTGAAACAGAGCATGGTTTTTATACGGGACAGTGGAGTGCACTCCATTACTATCTCACCTACTTATTTGCAGAAGAGAAAAAGTAAGGAATAGAGAGGTTAATAAGATCATGTAATTATTCTTTAATATTCCACAAAGCAAGCAGAACTGAAAAACAGACAAACAAAACATGATTACACACTAATGCCATTTGAGGGTTCTCTCTCTCTGTCTCTCCCTTTCCCTCTCTCCCTCCATTCTTTCATCAACTTTGCATCATTTTTTAGTTGAAAATTGAAAATCAGATATTTTCCTTTGAGGCATAATCATCATTACTGGGTCTATTAGAATGAATTTTAACTATTCCAACTTGGGTGATTTTAGTAGAAACTAAGATAAGAAGCTGGAGTTGAATTTTCCATTTTCATCCTAAATGGCTAAGGTCAAAACTTAACTTTCCAAAAGACACTAGGAAATATTTTTTAAAAAGAAAAAATTATGTATGTATCCCTCCTAAGGACATTACCCAGCCCCCTATTATTGACAGGTGACAACAGAACAGCACAAGCTGGTAGGGACTATTATTTTCTTCCATCCAATTTGATCAAAAGAATAGAGATTTCAGACAGCAGAGTTTTCGAAAGGTCGTGTTCTCTCAGGTCAAAGCTTAAAATAATAGTCTTTAAAGCTGAGTTGTAGGTCATGGAACTGCCTTAGAAAAGCATTTCAGATTACTATGCCCTTTAGCTTTTGGCACTACACAATTAGGAGAGTCAATATTTTTTTAATTTAATTCTATCATTTGATACTGGCAAAAGGAAAGCCCATTGTTTAGCTATAGAAAAAGCCAGCCAGTTCATGGATTTATTTTTCAATACTTAATTACGATCATCTCTTGTTTATGTTCTTTAGACTCTTATACCACTAATTTCTCAAATAAAATGTGGCAGTTTTTAAAGTTAATCATTATAAAATTAAGTTGCATTAATCATATTAAAAACAAGTAGAATACAGGCCTTTAAAGAAGAGTAAAGAAAATATTTATTACAAATACGTTACCAACAGATATAACTAATATCATTACTCCTACTGACCATGACCACCAAATTTGACACTGAGTAAAAGACTACCGATATCAAGGTCAAAGGTATTATTAGGCAGAAGGCACTATTAGCAATTTACTAATACATATCAGAGATGTTTGATAACCAATTTTATATCCATCTCCCAAAGCCCTTTTTCATAGCAAAGTTCCAGCCCCTGAGGTGGTTAAGCAGTTCACCAGAATGTTACATAATTGGCTTGTGCTCACTTGATTAGTTTGATTTCAAGATGAGCATGTTAAATTCTATATTTATGGACAATAAATAAACAAGTTGTTTGTTTGTTGTAATTACCATTGGTTTGTGGAAAACAGGCAAAACTAAGACAAAGCATTCAGTATCCCAGTCGTACTGGTTCTGTAGGCTCAGACTGAAATCCCTGCAGAATACCAAACATGTGAAATGCTTCAGGGCTCTGCCTCCAAAGTCTCGAGATGCTCTGATTGAAACTAACATGTGGAATCAGTTTGAGAAAAATAAACTAAGTCGGAGGAGAGAATGACACAAGTAATAAACTAAGATAGACTGGAGACTATTTAAAAAAAGGAAATAGCTTCAGGGAAATATTTTAAAATGAAGCAGACAGATATCTGAAAGCCAGAGAAACATATTTGCTTACATGGAACACACATTCTTAAATATCATGTATCTATTCACTATCTGTGTGTGCATGAAATTACTTTAAATACTGGCTGTCACCCCAAATGCATTGTAAAAATATCTCACTGATGAAATACTTTTATTGTGTGATGAACTCGAAACAGAAAAGATTGTGTGTTTTTTTGGCACAGTTAGGAAAAACTCTCTACTAGAAATAAGAGAACTAGGCTCTACATGGCTTCGCTACCAGAAGCCCTGGATTTAATGCGGATATCAATTCAGTCCCCAGGGTCCCTCGTTTGCATAACCATAAGGTGAAATGAGATGACTTCAAAGGATCCCTGGGATCTCCCTGTGAATCTGTAAGTCTAACATCTCCCAGTGCCTCAGATACTTAACAAAGGCTTCATTGAAGCTGACATTAGACATTTTTTACTGTCACAAGGAAATACAATATCATGTATGTGGGGAATCTTATATGGCAGAACAATAACCTTACGGAACCTGAATGAGACACTAAGAAGGTTTTATTTACAAATATTCTAGAACAAATTGAAAAAAATATTCAGTGTCAAAGGAGTCATCATGTACATAAAGTTAAGTAAGAATGGTATTGAATATATATATATGTCTTAAAATGTGTGTAGGTGAAATAAGTGAAAGGCTATCTTTCCATTTATATTCCATCCAGCAGACATTTTAGTTTCTACACTGTCCCCAAGTGATCAGAAAACTCACCGATTTCTTTCATGTCTTTGACTTTGTCTTTAAGTATGCACGTTGATAATCTGCTCCCACACTCTCCAATATTATGATCCTGGGCAGTGGAAGATAACAGTCTGCTGGAGCTATAACCCTTCTCCTGGGAAAGAGCCCAAAGCTCAAAGGAGAGCCAACATTTTGAAGGGGGGCGAGGAGTGAATTGGGGTGTTCTTAGATGACAACGAGGTGGCCAGGAGGTGAGGTGGCTCTGCGCGTGTGCCTTCTCCAAACCCTCGGCAGCTCTCCCCAAACCAACTCCTGCTTCCAAAGGAAAAAAAAGTAGCAATTTGAAAAAAAAAAAAAAAAGTAGCAGTTTGAATAAAGAAAGAGTAGTTATTAATTTTCTGCTGATGAACTGGTGATTTTTTATTTAGGAAAAGTCTGCAAATCCATAATATCACATCCTCCCTGGGTGACTCATTTTTCCTCATTTGGACAGTGAGCATAAGAGTAGCATCGAGTTGTTAAGAAGAGTCGGTGAGGTAATTAATTTAAAAAGCTGAGAGAAATGCAGGATACATGCTGTGAGCTTTCTGTGTCCGCAGGTTCCAGGATTTAACCAGGATTGCCTGCTATGTAGGTGGGCCAACCATGCTTCTGTCTGTACTGACCATACACAAACTTTCTTTTCCTTGTCATCATCCCCTGAACAATGCAGTAGAACAACTATTTACATACCATTTCCATTGTGTTAGGTATTATAAGTGAGCTAGAAATGTGTTAAAGTACACAGGATGATGTCCACGGGATGTATGAGAATGCTATGTGTTCTTATTCAGAGACTTCAGCATCTGTGGGCTTCAGGATCCACAGGGGATCCTGGAACCAAGTCCCCAGGGTAGCAAGAAATGACTGTATTTCAGGTCACATAAATGTTATTGCTGCTATTACTGTTACCACAGCCATCACGTTACTACTCCCTGGTCAATAAATAGATAATTTTCAAACATGAAGGACATTTACAAGTACAAATCTATTAAACCCGAAGGCAATTAACTCACGTCCTGTCAAAGATGTTCCTGCTACACAGTGGAGACTTCAAAGGTTATAACTTCATCCTGTTAACAGTCAGGTACCTAGAGTGTGTGAACCAATTAACAGTCACAACACCGATTACTGTATACACTTTCACTGAATATTTGCTGCAAGAGTGAGCTGGGATTAGAATTCCAGGGACCCAACTACAACAGCACCATAATATGCAGCCTGGAGTTCTCTAAAAATACATTAAGCATACACATTTTATAATACCTCAAGTATTTGAAATTTGGGTCTTCTTGTAACAATGTTCGGTTTATGGTAAGTGTTACGGAAGGATTTGTTGCTAACATTATTGTGATCATCATCAATATCATCTTTGTAATGACGATGGACCTGTCCGTTCTCTCTAGCCATGAAGGGAGCCAGCCTCCCCTAAATGGAACTCATGTTTTATTCTTCTTGCTATCCCTAGTAAGTTGAATACTTCTTGACCACAGGAATAGACATTAAACGAATGCAAGAAGGAGTAGGAAAATAATTAAGAAAGAGTAATTCAAACAAGCAGATTTGCTAGTCATTTTCTGCTCTGCTGTGGCCATCTGGTCATTTTTCCAACAGCTTGCCAAGCCGCTGTCAAGTTTGATTTGTGATTTGGGTAAAATATTTGCTGGCTTCTACAAGCCATATTAATCTCTTTCTTCTTACTGACTTGTGTTCAGCTAATACAATGCTGAGGTGAGACAATGCTTAGATAAATTTTAGTTTTTCTATGAAATGGAAGTTAAAACTAGCTTGGACTACAGCAATAGGAATCTAATCAAAGACAGGAAATTAGATACATGAGCTCATCTTTTGTGTGTGTTTGTGTGTGTGTGTGTGTGTGTGTGTGTGTGTGTGTGTGAAATTGCCATGCTATAGTCACTAATGTCCCTCAGATTTTGATATTTTGATTCAGGTACTCTTAGAAACACGTCACCTTTATGACAGGTCCAGGGTTTTTGCTCTTATCCACAGAACCTCCATTTCTGAGCAGTAACTTATGTTAGCCAAATCCACGAGAGATGACATACTAAACAGAATACTGGCATTTTTTAAAATTTATGTACACCATAAGAAATTGGGGCAGAGACCACTATGCTGGCGAATTCTTCTCTTGAAGGGAAATTTATATGGATAGTAAAATTAAAATCTAAAAGTTGCTTGGTGAATGAAAACTCAAAAGTAACAAAAATTAGGTGGTTTTATTGTAACAGTGCTCAGCAAATGAAGAGCTAGGCTGTCTCCCCCACTGTAGAAAGAGAACTTTCTGTTGTTTCTTTAGAAGTCCTCTTTCCTACAGATATAGAAAGCCTCATAGTCAATAGCTAAATATAATTGTGTTATTCAGCTTTCCAGCAATAGGAAACAACGCCTGAGATAAACAAAGTAGAAAGAGTAAAGTTTTATTATGGTTCAGGGTTTCAAAGCAGTCAGTCCATAGTCATTCAGCCCTGTTGTTTGGGGCCTGTGGCTGCACAGTACATCATGGCAGAGCATGAGAAGTGAAGTCCTGTTTATCTCATTGCAGATAAGAAGCAAAGACAGAGACAGGAAGAGTCCAGGTCTCAATATCTCCTTCAGGGCACACTCCAATGATCTAACTTCCTTTCACTGGGGTAGGGGCTACTAAAGGTACCACCACCTCCCACAGGCTGGGGACCAAGCCTTAAATACATGGGACTTTGTGAGACTTTCAAAGTGGACTCCGTAGCAGTAGCCTGGACTGCTGTGAAGAATATGTGGAAACAGATTTGTAAGTTACAGACAGATTTGTAAGTTACAAACATATTTACTCTCAAGACATTTGCACTGACTGTTTTGTGAGTTATATTGCCAGCTAATTAGTAATTGCTCTATATCAGCTCTTTGCTACCGAGTTATGTTTAGCCCTGAAGGAACACAACACTTGCCATCTTGATCCAAAGCTTACATATTAACTATTTCCTGTCACTGATCAGCCCAAGAATACCTTTCACAAATCAGAATCTTGGTACAGTGCATTTCTTGGTGTGTTAAAAACCTCTTCAACACCAAGAAAAGGATGATGCAAAGTACCTGAGTTAGAAGAATTTCCTAATCAGGGCCTCTAATTCCCACTCACATTCCTTTCTTTTGGAGGTGGATATGTGTTAGTATTTTACCTTTTATGTTGAATAGCCTCTAATCAGTACAAAAAATATACTGGTGATATTTTGAACAGCTGGGTGCTCCTAAAACTGTTAATTATTACTCACTCGATCAAAGAAAAAAAATTCAACTACTGGGAATTACTGTCACAGGAAACTTTTTTAAAAGTTCTGTTTCAGTGTGTGTGCAATAATGCAAAGAATTATAAAAAATCAGTAAAAGATTTTCAAATTTAAAAATACATAATGCTGGAGTAAATTTTGTGCAGAAATTACAATGAAAATATGATTTGAGGGTGTTGAAAGATGTACAAAATTTCTGATTTTTAAGATGGCATTTTTTATATATTTTGGTGAAAGCTGACGAAGTAAAGATTGTTATGTGATTCATTTTAAAGAATAATGTCAAAATTTTATGGCCAGCCATTACTTCTTTTGCAACACACCAGTCAATCTTATAAAGAATGATTTCATATGTTAACTTTAAAATGAAAGAAGAAATAAGTAGGTTTCCAAATTCTGTTAAGGGATGTACAAGAAAAAAAATTAAAGAGAAAATTAAAATTAATTACTTCTTTTCTACTGAAAGATATTTTATTAAAAATATCACTGTCTCTGATTAAGCCACAGATTTAGGAAAGCTAACATAATTAGGTGTGCTATCCATATTCATATGGTTCTTCTTAATCATATTGATATTTTATTGCCGAGGTGTGGCTAGTTATTTTGTTGATATTCTGTTTTGTTTCGAAGATCACTGACCACTGATTTCACCCATGTTTCATGTGGCCTTTTGATAATTTTATTCTTAGAACATCATCTCTCTCTGTGTTCCTGGGTTACCTGTTGATTGTCCAGGGTACCAGAGAGGTGGGGAGAGGTGAAAAACATCATGATTTAGGATGAAAATATCTCATAGAAAATAACAGATGGTCCAAGATGATTTCTTGTTAATGACACATCGACAAAGTTTAAACTTTCTGTTTGTTTTTTGTGGAGCTGGAGATTGGACCTAGGGTCTTGCACGTGTGTGTAAAATGCTTTACCACTGAGCTACATCTCCAGTATTAACTTTTTTTTTTCCACTGGAAGAAAAAACAGCTAGATTCTTCAAGGAAATGATAATATAGACTTAGTACTATCATTTGTGACCAGAATTTCAGGCTTCTAACACTCATGAAAATAAAACTCTAGCTCCTGAAAGTCAAAAGACAAATTTAATAAACCCATGTCTATGGGAAAATGGTTAACATGAGACAATAAATCTTAACTAGCGGCTATGTTGCCATGTCTTTGAAGTTGACCACCTTTAATTATGTAGCTGTTGGATGCATACTTCCCTGATGAAAAAAGAAATTTTAAAATTTTTAGGTGACAGACAAGCCACACATGACTGCACAGGATGTGTGCTGCCAAATACGCTTGGCCAAGAGCTCAAGGGAAGGGTTGAAATCTGACTCACGTGCCTGCCATCAAAATATGATCTCCAGGACAGCAATGTCCCTGAGGGAGTATTTTCCTTTATTTGTGCAAAGGTGTGCTTAAGATGATAGCAGCCTGCTTCTCCCCTGACTCGGACTTGCTGTCAGGAACCTCACATGCCCACATCTGATCTGCAGAAAAGCATGTGGCTCTGCCTTCGAAACAGACCCAGAATCTGGCCACTTTTCAGGACCTTCCCTGGCACCACTTGGGCCCCAGCCACCATATTTCATGCCTGAATTGTTACAATGGCCTCTTAACTAAGCCCCCTGCTGCCACTTTCCCCCTCTTGTGGCCTATTCTCAGTGCAGAAGCCAGAATGATGCTATTAAAAATGTAAGCCAGATCACATTGTTCATCTGCTCAAACACTCCTGTGACTCCCACCTAACCCAGAACAAAAGCCAAAGTCCCCATAGTGCCTTGGGCCAGTGTGATCTCCCCCTTCACCTTACATCTCTCCGCTCATCTCTGACCTTTCCCTTCACAGATTCTGTTCCAGCCATACAGGTCTCCTAGCCGTTTCCAGACAAGCCACACGTGCTCCACTCTCAAGACATTTGCACTGACTGTTACGGCAGCCAGGAACCCAGATATTTACCTGGTTCCGTCTGTAATCTTCTTTGGGTCATTGCCCAAATATCATTTTTATGTGACATATTCTCTGACCACCCTATTTAAAAGAGGAGCAACACACACACAGATGCTGTACTAAAGTGTCCTTTCATTTTCTGTATTTTTGCTGCTTTGGTATCTGGGGCCTTACTGGTTCTGTAGGGAGGGTACTTCCCATGCTTTAGTGCATTCCTAAATAATAAACCTCTTACCACTATGTACATCTTTCATATGCAAACCGACCAATCGAGAGCCTGTATTCCCAGCCATCTCTTGTGTAGAGCTCTGACACTCAGAATCACTAGCCACCTCTTCTTCTCAACCGAGCATCGTATTCCACACAACTAAGCACAGTCCCTATAAACTCAGAGATTATTCAGACTTGCCATTCCAAAGCTTGTTCACCAGGATTCACTCATTTTTTCCTGCAAAACCAAAATAAAGGCTCTTGTCCGTGTTTCCTTTTAGTTCCCTCCACCTTCTGACCAACCTTCTTCCCCTTGTGGCTTGGGTGGCAGCACATGCCCCCTTTTGGGGGATCTCTGAATACAACTGTAACTATCTCTGCAATGGCAATCATTTCCTCATCTGTTGGCCTTGCTATACCTAAATCAGAATAAAACCTATGTTTAAACACACACATACACATGTATACCACACACACACACACACACACACACACACACACACACATTCTAGTCCTTTCCCTCAGTTTATTTTGCTTCACCATTCCTGACACGGCTGTCATCCACTTTGCTTACTGCCTATCTTGCATCATTCGAATGTAAATTCTCTGAAGTAGGGACTTGTGAATGTATCTTTCACAATTGTAAACCGTGGTACCTAGAAACATGCCTGGGAATGTAATTAAAGTAAATATTTGAATAAGGGAAGGAATAGGAATGATCTCCATAAACAGTTGCCCTTTACTGCCAACTACTCCTCAGAAAAACTGTCTTAAAGCCATCTACTCAAAAAATAATGTCATGATATTTGGAAGATATGCCCCAAGTTAATTTGCTTTATATTCAATGGCATCATGAAAAAAAACCTAGAATTTTGTTATTACAAAATTATTGCAATTGAAGAATTCACACTAAAGTATTCAAAAGGAGCTATTTACAGAGACAAAATTTACTTGGAAGATCTACAGCATCCAAAAAAGACTCATTATTAGGACCTTCAACTTTGGCAAAATAACATCAGTTCTGTCAACACTCCACACACTCCTTGGTTCTTTAAGTATGTGACTCTTCCCTAAATCACTTATTCAGAAAGTCTTTTTTATCTCTTACAAGATAATATAACCTTTAACTGATTGTTTCACAAAGTCAAAAACTCAGTAGGGAAAATAATATTTATACAGAGTGGGTAATCAGTTTACACAAAGGCTTAATGTCTCAATAAACCCAAGCGGTCAGAAGGCTGGATGCTTGGATCGTGTTTATTTTGGCCTTTAATTGAATCATTTCCACTGACCTTTTGGATTTATCGCTGTGGCTAAGCTGAAAACAATCCATGAACCCCTCTACAAACTAATTATAATCAACAAAGCGGAAAGGAAATTATGCTCATCTATCAACAAGGTAAAAAGTATAGTGAATTAACCACAGAGCCTTAGGTTTTATCTCCCACTGAGATTTGTGGCACCACCTATATCTACTTCTTAAATCCAATCCTGGAGGTGGTAAGCATCACAGGACAACTGTGTGCATGTGAAGTTGCCCAAGAAGCATCCTGCAAGATGTTTGGTGACATAAAACTCTCGCCAATAGGCGACAGGAGGTTGTTCCTGTTCTACAAGACACTAGCTAAAGTAAAGGCTTAAATTTCTAAGAAGTAGTCTATAAATTTACAAGATGTCATCACAAATCTAGTATTCTTACTTTCATATTAAAATCTTTTTCTTCATGGCATATGTACTTGGCTTGCATTGAGAGATCCTAATACAGAAGACTCAGGGATATCCATGATTTGCTAAACTATACTGATACTATTGAGGATTTTGCTTACCATACCCCCATCTGAAGACATGATGCATGAAGATTTTTTAAGGATTGAGGAACACTTTTATTTCTTTTAAAGAAATGGCAGGAACTTTCTATTGCACATTCGGAACTATATAACTGCTTAGTTTTCCTTTTGCTTTAGTCATCAGAAAAGTCAAAATCAAAAGCCCAGTGCTACTAAATGACTTCTTAGAAAGACATCACTCAGCGCTGGGGATTTAGCTCCGTGGTTTGAGTGCTTACCTTGCAAGCACAAGGCCCTGAGTTCGATCCTCAGCACCAAAAAAAAAAAAAAAAAAGACATCACTCATATATTCTCATTTGCAAACACCATTCCCCATCACAAATCTCCTAGCCCTACCTTGTTCTTTTCTATTCCATATTTTCTCCAGTTCCCACTTGCATCTATTTAGGCTTCAATCTTATCATATGCTTGTCAAACTCTTTGTGAAGTGGCGTACGTAATTAAGTAAATAACAGACAAATGAAGGAGTATTTGCCATGAACATTTGGAAAGAATTAATAAAGTTCCTTTCAGTGAAACATAGAAAAAAATAATTTATTCAAGCCAAATTGCAATCTCTAAGTGCAACATGTTTCATATTTCATGTCTTCTATTATGTCTAGAAGACACTCTGAAATACTTAAAATGCAATAATGTTCTAACCATTTGAGGAAAAAATGACGAGAAGTCAAATAACCTAAAGTTCTTGGCCCAAGAAAGGTAAAGACTGAAAATAACCAGAAGAGGGGTTGGGGATTTAGCTCAGTGGCAGAGCACTTGCCTAGCAAGCACAAGGCCCTGAGTTTGATCCCCAGCACCCCCTCAAAAAAAAAAAAAATCAGAACAGGCAAGCCAAAGATTATAATAAAATACACTGTAATTTTGCTAAAATATTTTATATTGAACATGTATAAAGGTTTTAAAGAAATCTAAAATACCTAAACATTTATTTACTTACACAATACTAAGGTATCATACCATCTTTTCCATTTGGTAACTATATGAAGCTTAATTATCTGCAGACTTTAAAAAGTCTACCGTTTTCCTAATAACAAGAGTTTAGTGATAGTTTCTAGAAAATGTACTTTTAATGTCTACAACTACTAGGAAAATATTGCTGCTTTCAATCCTCTGCATGGAGCTGGCCTTCAAAAGTCTCTTTTAAGGCTTCTTGATAAGGTGAGTGAGGATTTGTTGTCATGTAACATAAGCAATCAGAAAATCTTGCATTCATTTTATAGAAACAACGTCTTAATTAGACAGCAGTTGGTGCATTAAAGGGCAGAATGTTTAACTACCAGAATATCACCAGCTCCAGCAGCAGATGGAGGGCAAGCAGGTTGTTTGATGGATATAAACTACCTGGTTGGAAAGGAAATTGGACGTTCTGCTACTTCTTCTTATCCCTTAAGTGTTTAGTGTATCAGTGAAGTGTGCAAATTTTCAAGAAGCATAATGCAAAAATCATTAAGAGGCAAGTTTAACAGCAAACTTCAGAGAAACAACTGGTCTCAGAAATCTCAAAGGAGACTGGAAGGGATTGTCTGGGATGAAAAGGCAAAGCAGGAAAGCCAGGCTGTGCCGGGGAGCAGAAGACAACAACCCAAGAGATTCTTGCTCTTCGCAAATGAATTCATGGCATTAGTGGCCTAGCTTTTCATTCTTTCTTTTTTCTTCCTTCTCTGTTTGTTTGTTTGTTTTTCCTAGGTTATAACAGAGACAAAATGCTTTATAAAAAAAGAGAATAGGAGGCTGGGGATTTAGCTCAGTGGTTAGAGTGCTTGTCTCACAAGCACAAGGCCCTGAGTTCGATCCCCAGCACCAAAAAAGAGAGAGAGAGAGAATAAAACTTCCAAGAACTTTATAAAGAGAATCTAGCCTAGTGGCTATACCATTGTAGGTGCTACCTAAATATATATTTCATTCATTCATTCATGCTTTACTTTAACATATTTAATAAATATCTGCCATGTCAAAAATTGTTCTAGGTAGTACGTGACTGAGTGCAAAGGAAAAATACTTTGGATCAAGGGAATAAATTTGACTATGTGACAGCTGTCTGCTTAAACCGATACGGAAACTTCCACATTTTCTGCTGTGCCACATGACCACTGGATAGAAAAACGCGTCAGGAAACTGGTGTAAGGTCATACAGTAAGTAAAGCATACACATCTAGCAAAACGCGAACTGGTGCTCTCTCAATATTCAAATTCTAAATTGCGTCCCCTGGCCGTCCATGACCCTTTGGCTCTTTCTGGTGGCAGAGGGAACAAGAATTTGCCTCACTTTGATGTGTGCACAGAAGTAAGGTCATAAAGTCAGTTCTCAGGCTGCTTATCCAGAGTCGGTCTAACTGGACCGCTCTTAATGGCTACAGCAAGGCCTTTTCAGCCAAGATCCTAGGTAGAAGACGGAAGAGAAAGAGACGGGTGTCTCTTCAACTGGACCTTGGGGTGAAAGAAGGGGAAAGAAAAACGGCAGAGTTGGCTAAAGCTTCCGCCACCTTGGCGTAGCCCTGGAGCTCCCTTAAGGGGCACCATGATTCTGCCGATTGTGAAGTGGGCTTCCTTCTCGGCCCTGTATTTCAAGGGACATTCATTTGTCCATGACTCTCTGTAGAGGCTTTTATTTGGAATACGTTTCTTACAGTCCAGGGGATGTTATGAAGCAGCATAATTAGGTCTGTATTTTTGATTACAGGCCAAGAGGTGCTATGGGGGTAGGATGCAAAGCAGAGCACAGCGTGATGGAACCAGACATCTTCCGGACATGAAGGGTCAGGAAAGTGACAAGGATGTCCACCAAAATCTTAATCCCGCTCAAAAAACTCAATCTCACTATCAACATGCTTATCTCATCATTCCTGCCACCTTCTGAAGTAGTTCTGGAATTCTAATTTGACGAGTGTCTTTAGCTGCACTGTTGTGGTACCCTCAATGTCCTGAATCTATTTAAGACGTCTACCTCCCATAGTCATTTTGACTTTTAAGGAGAACCAGAAGTCACAAGGTGCTAGATTCAGTGAATAAGGTGGATGAGGACAGACTGCCATGTTTTTATAAGCCTGCCTTTACATTGGTTGGGTGGCACTTAGCAACATTCACCGTATTTTTGATCACACTTCATTAACCCATGAAAGAGGACTTCCAGAACTGCCCTAGAAAGGGGCAAGAATGATGCGACAAGTGTGCTTGGAGCAGGGGGAACATGTGGAGGGAGATTCACGACAATGTATCTTTCACGCGAATACATTTTTTAAAATTTGACTATTCAATGCATTTTTCAATTACCCCTTCTATGAATACCTGTGGAAATTAAAGGTGCTTAATTTAAATGAATCTCTGACTTCTGGGACTGACTTACAGAACTGCACACTACGTTTACAAAAAAGGTGATTCGCTTCTTAGGCTTGTGTTTGGAAAATGGGAAACATCTGTTCTTTGGTTTCCTAGGGATTCCCCTGATCTGAGAGACTTCTGGGACATCTCAGAAATTTCCTTTCATGGGTTGAGGATTTAGCTCAAGTGGTAGAGTGCTAACCTAGTAAGCACAAGGGCCTGACTTTGATCCCCAGCACCCACAATTAAAAAAAAAGGAAATTTCCTTTCTCATGAGGGCTTAACTTTGCCCACCCCTGGATGATCCAGAAGGGTGCTCCAAGTTCCCCTTCTGTGCTGCTGTGTCCAGACTAGATTCTCCTTCCCAAGAGGGGCCTTTGATTCCCTGCGGCTGGGTCTCTGACCTTATCTCAGGAGTGGACCTTAACAGGTTCAATTCCTGGGTGCTAAAGTGGGTTCAAAGGATTTGAGCTGTTCGCATGTTTGGCTACCAATTGTCCAAGTTATTTATTAAACCTTATCATGAATATTCAAATTTTTCCTTCAAAGTTCAGTGAAGAGGCTTCTAGAAAGAAACAGCTTCTGAGGAGGGATATTTAACTAGTTAGGAGACAAGCTGTCCCTCGGTTTTCTGACATGTGGATGCTTAAAGGATTGTTTTACCAAGTAGCAAATGTCACATATAACATGTAATTTTCGATTGTTTACTATGTACGCATCTAAAACAATGCTCTTAATTTTAGAAGGATTGTTACTTTACAAAGGGTGCCCTTGTTATGTTGGGCACAGACCTATCTTTTTGTACAGGATTTCTATCTGATTTAAACAAGTTTTAGAATCACCAAAAAGAATTTAAAACCAGTCTTTCATATAGGGAAACTGCCCTTAATGTTTTTACACTATAAGGCTTCCTAAAGGCACGTAGGACTTTGAGAATGAGCATTATAAAAATGCACGTATAGTAAGTCATTACATAAAAATTACATGGCCCACAAATTGCCTCGTTATAAAAGTCATCAACTATTTCAACTAATGAAATAACAGTGTATGGTATTTTTTTCCTTCTAAGTGCTCCTTATCACTTCTTACAACTTCAAGAATACTAGACATTTCTCATCTATATTATCTTTGAAAGGATAAAGTGGGATCAGCATAACAATGTTTTTATATTGATATACATACAACTCTAAATTATAAACACATTGGACTCCTAGGGAAGTGTGTTGCTGTAACCATGATTGTAAGCCTTATATTAAAGCAGTACTTCATACCTAGGAGAGCCTGATAGAGGCATAATCTGATCAGTAAAACATGATCACCTAGATCAGCCTCTTGAAATAGGATTATTCTCCTTTGTTGACAAAGGTGAGAGCCACATTCTCAGGATGTACGATAAGATGAATGTGGAACTCTAAGCACAGAGTTGACTTGCCATGTATAAACACTGTCTTTGTGATGACAATGGTGAACTGTGGCCACAGCAGAAGCCATCTCAACGAGGCCAGCGGAAGGAAGGAGACTCCTCCTGCTGAATGACTTAGTGCTTCGCTTGTTCTTTACACTATGAATTTTATTTAGACATAAACACATCGCAACTGAGACTTACTGCCTTGCCGGAATGGCTGAGAACACCAAAATTCATCGTTGCATGAAATGAGAAACAAATGTGGAGTCAGTTTAAGAGAAACAACAGAAGAAACCTCAAAGCATAAAAAAATCTACCTCTTTCTGTAGATGCTCTCTCGCCTTTAAATTACCTTTATCATAGAATTGAGCTTTTATGGCTGAAGATGAAGTAACAGGCACCGCCTGAGTTAAGAATTCATAGCAATCAATATTGCTATACACGACTGCTGTATTTTGCACAGCCCCGGAAGCCCACACAGTAAAGGCTTGGTCCCAGCCTTAGCGCTACTGGGGGTTGGTAGACCCTTTAAGAGGTGGGGCCTGGGAGAAGAAACTGACGTCACTGGGGGTGTGCACTTGAGAGCGACATTGACTCCTCCTGGTCTCTCTTTGCTTCCCTGCCACTATGAGGTGAACAGACGTCCTCCAAACCATGCTCTGTGTCTCAGTTACTTCCTTGTAGCTGGGACACAATACCAGACACCCACAAGTTACAAGAGGAAAGATTTAGTTTAGCTGACAATTTGTAGAGGTTTCAGTCCGGAGCCTGCAAGCTTCAAGGCAGGGGCAGGGAATGCAGGAAGCAAGAGCCCGCCTTCCTTCATTCCCTTTCTTTCTATTCCATCCAGGCTATGAACATTTTGGTCGGTGCCACCCACACCCAGGGTGGGGTTTCTGTTTTCAGTAAATCCATTCGGCCACACCATGATCCATGATAATTCAATCAGCGGACTGATCCAGTGCCACAGCTTTACCCAGTATCATACACCCACAATGCAGCCACCTCCCAAAAGCCTGACCCATGAACACATGAGGCTTTCGGGGGACATCCAGATAAAGTCATAACACTCTGCCATGATGTATTGTACTGCTACCAGACCAAAGCAGCAGAACCAAGTGACGCTGGACAGAAACCATGAGCTAAAATAACCCTTTCTTCCTTTTAAGTGAATCATCTCAGGTATTTTGTCACAACAACAGAAAGCTGCAACTGACACTGAAATAGGATTAGATTAGGGCGTGGCTAAGGCTGGCTGGCAAGGGAACGTGACCTGGGGGAGTGGCCTGGAAGTGACTTCAGCCTAAGGCCTGATTTTCAAGCACCAGCCCTCACAGGGACTGCAGGAAGTTCTCGCGAGATTCCATGGGAACTCCATTCGATAAATAGTAGCAACACCTGAAGCAAGTCCCTTTTTTTCCTCTACCGCGCCACAGGGAAGGAGCTCTCCTTTCTCTCCCATGGAAGATGATGGCTGCGTCCCCAGCACCGCTGCTACCATGCCTGTCTCGTGGTAACCCCTGCCGTGCCTTAGCCCGGTCCCCATTTTGCTGTATCAATTGTTATGCTCAACTTTCCTTTTCTTCTTTTCTCTATACTTTAAATAAAACTTTAGAACTACTTTTTGTCCCCCTCATTCAATTCTTTGCTTGAGGAGGGAAAGAACCCAGCAATATCAGAGCCCGTCCGATAACAACACTATGACGATGTACGCAGCATCCAGCAGTTTTGGTTGGAGTTATAGTTGTAACTTTACATCTAAAGTCTTCATGAATAAAATCATTTCGGTAAACACCTTCGATGTGTGAATTCATGAGCAAACCCTTCCTCTGCACTGAGACTGGAATATGGATGGTGGTTAAAAGTAAAATGTGGGGGTCAGCTTCCTGGACTTGTATCCTACTTGAATTTCTAACTAGATAAATGACTTTAAACAAATTAAATCATTCAAGTTCACCATGTCCCAGATCCTCATTTCTAACCACAAACGATAATAGCGCTGTGTTAGTTAGGCTTTCTCTCATTGCTGGGACAAAATACCCGACACCCAAAGTTAGGGGAAGAAAGGTTTATTTGGCTTACAGTTTGTAGAGGTTTCAGTCCACAGTCAGCTGGGTCTGAGGCAGGGTGGCATGGCAGACAGGCAGAAGGCAGCAAAGTAAGCAAGGAATGCAAGCAAGCAGCTAACCAGCTTCTTCCTGTATCTTGTATCTTATCCAGGCTACCTGGCTTTAGGGTGGGCAGTACTCCCACCCTTAATCCTCATAACCCTTAATCTTAGTGTCACATCCTTGATCCCAGCAGAACCACGCCAAACCGATCAGTGGACTAATTTAGTAATCACACACTCTAGATCCAGCTATCTCTTAGCACATGAGGCTTTGGGGGGACATCTAGACACAAACCATAACAGCACATACTTATTTAAGTAGTTTTAGACGTTGCCTACGATGCTCTGACGGTGGCTGGTACATAGTAAAAGAAATATCTAAGTAATAGCTACTGTTATTGTTTATAAGTATTTATCAACTACCTTCTAAGTACCAAGGATCTATCACTCTTTCATAGTAGGTATTAATGTACTCTGAAAATTTCGTTGTACTATCAATATACATAGTCTATGATTCAAAAATCCCTTTTGTCTTTAACAAAGGAAATTCCTTTGCATGAGTTCTTTTTCCCTCTATAAACAAGCAAAGTCATTAAGAGAGAACAATCTAACATAAGAATACAGCTATGCTCCTTTTTATTTCAGCAGGATCTTTTAACTTATTCTGCGAACATGAAAATCCAATTTCTCAAATCAAAGAAGCAATTTCACATGTAATATTATTTGGCGTTTGCTTCATTGAAAACTTGAAGTTAAAGCCAATTCTTCGGTTATTAGACTTGAGTATTACTTCAAATGTAAGTTATAACAGTTCAATGGAATTAGTTTAGGAAGCAATAGAGAAGTTTTCTTAATCATACCTCGCTTAATAATGATCCCAGCAGTTACCCACCTCCCTAAGCCGGCACATCTCAGTAGGCTAAATTTCTCGGCAGGGAAGATGCAGAGAGCTTTTAAGCAGGAGCAGAAGTAGGGAGCCAGAGTTTTCACCCCACAGTGCCTGTGGCGGGTCTGTAAGGAGTCCGCAGCTCAGCTCAGAAGATAGCCTGTCCTGGGTTGGACTCTGCAGCACAGTCATTCAAGGGTCTACAGGGCACTTCAGGAAATGTGAACTGCAATTATGAAAGACTACAGAAGGCAAACAGAAGAAAAGGGAAAAGAGGACAGTACAGGAAGGAAAGAGCTTGGCACAAGGATGAGAAAAACAAAGGACAGGCAGGGGCCTAGGGATGCTGAATCGGGGGCAGAGCTTTCACCCAGCATGAGGCCCTGGGTTGGGGCCCCAACAATGAAAATTAAAAAGGGGACAGAAGTTGGATCCTTTGTGGAAAGGTCAGAAAGATAAAAACGTACCATTAAAATAAAATTTTAAAAGAAGAAAGGGATTTCACAGTAGAAACAGCAAAGAAGGAAGAATGAATTGCGTAAAGCAGAATATTTCTAGGTGGCTACATGTATCATCTAAGACTTTTAAAAGTAGTGGGCATAGTATGTATATTGGAGATCATCTATATAAACAAGAGACATGCATTAGTTACATACATATGCACATACATCTAACTGTATGCATGACTAACAGAACACAATAAATTGTGCTACCAATTTATAAACTATGTGCATATACATAATGGAATTTAAAAAGTGGGAATTAGTAATTTTTGATTAAAAACTAAAGCTCTCCATCACAATTATAAAGTTTAACTGAACTAAAGGCAGCCCGGAGTTATCCTTGAAAGTTAAACTGATAGACTCCTTCCCTGCACTCTCTGTAAGCTATCAAACTATTCCCAGAGTGACCACTCACCACTGAAGGAAGAATGAACGAATGAATGAATGAATGAACTAATGAAGGGCTAGAGAGGTTTTGGAGTGCAGAGATGAGATGGAAGAAATGTATGAAAAATACTATTCTGGAATCGACCATGCCCATTAGGATCCCAGCCCCAACACTCACTCTACCTCTAAGTCCTGGAGCCTCTACTCCTTTCCCTGTAAAACCCAAATGGATCTAAAAACCTACAACCCCACAGTATTTTACGGAGAGTTCAATGAGAAAATCAAGGCAAAAGCTTCTGCCAGTGTCTATACGTAGGAAGCGCTCATTTTAATGAGACAGATAACCTGCTGCCACAATATGGAGGCTGAATCAGACGCCAGGTGCGAAGACACCAGATCTTGCTTGGTCTGTTTTTCTTGGCTGTAGATGTCTAAAATTAAAGCTAAGAAATACATTATGCCTTCAAATTGCTATGTTTTCGCAAGATTTTTGAACTCTTGACACATAGTTATAGGTGGCATCTCAGTGAATCCTATCAGGAAGGCCATAGACAGGGGAAAAAGAAAGACAGCAAACAAGAAATATAACCCACTGCACTTTATAACCCTGGTGTAGTTGTGGTCACTTAATAAACTCCCTTTTTAAGCCCGTCTGACTCATTAAAGGAGGATACATTTTTGAGGGCACTAGGACACCCTATTTAATTGCATAGCTCCTGGAAGTTATTAAATGAGCCCCTTGTGATTTGGAGACAATTAATGAGTCATTTAACGAATGGCACACCAGTATATTTGGTGGGGCCCAAGTGGCTAGAATGAGCTAGAGTTTGCCCCCAAGTGCATGGTCAACAGCAGGAGGGGCCGGGCCATTAAAAGAAATAAAAATAACTGCGATGAAAAGAGTCAACACAGCTAGTCATCACATAAATTTAAAGAACATATTTTAAAAGGAGTGTTAACATTTAAACACTGTACAAAGGCCCTTAAATCATAAACCAGGAGAAAGACGAGCAGTAGCCCTGAATTACTTTGCCAGTAAATCAAACAGTCAAAATTTGGACTCCATTATATCATATAGACATTTCCCAGAGGTATATACTATTTTTTTTCCTCCTACCTTCTGGAAGATCAAACCATGGGCTAACCTTAAAACAAGATTTCTGTCAAAAGACTCTTCATTATCTGATTAAAGTTTCTAAGAGCTGCAATTCCTTCAGAGTAGTTTCCAAAGAAGGTTGCTTGAGATTTTCAAAACCTTGACACAGACGGTCCTATTCTTTATACTCATCAAGGATACTCGTTATGTAATACAGCATCTTGCCCAACTTATAGCTCATCTCCCTCTTTAACAGCAGTTTTGTAACTAAAGCCTTCTTGGTTTCTACCAGCTTCATCCACTCTCTCTCCATCTCCTCGAGCCATAGCCAACCTGCCCCAAAGTCCACCATCTGACACACTCCACGGGTATCAGCCACTGGACCACCTGGATCTGTGCATGATGATCTTCTGCGACATAGTTCTTTCTCTGTTCCATTTGTGTAACAGTGTGTCCCTCGCCCTGTAGTGAAATATCCTGATGGCGACTACCGAACTGCACCGTATAGCGATACAACAGAGACATAATATTGCTCAGCCACCTGCTTCTCTCCCAATTTCCCAGCCTCTCTCTCAATCCTCCCTCAGATACCTGTCTCCTTGGACATCTAACTCTACCGCACCTGCCCTAGGTAATCCACTCCTGTTCATTTTTTAATCATTGGTTGGAAGGCTGCAAAACAGAGTGTTAAAAATCAATCAACAGAAGAAAAAGCATTTGACTTGAAAAGTAAAATCTGTAATTCATGCCAATCCTAGAATCATTTCACACTCATTTTAACATTCCTAGAATTCCCAGGGAGTGAAATGCTTATCACCTTTGATATAAATTCAATTCAATAAACACTTATTGAACAATGCTTCCTTATCATACCCTTGGCAAAGCGGATGACTCAGTCTGCTAGATTATTTTTAAAAATTAACATAAAATCTCAGCATGAAAGGCAAGTTCTTCAAAATGCAGGTACTTGAATTCGAGCAAGTCCATTAATAATTTCTCACTGGCAGACACCCAAGCATGTCGCACCATTGGAAGCAGAGCGATAGCCATGTTCCCTCACAGGACTGCACAGCAAAACGCAATTAAAAAATTAGAGACAACAGAATGCAAACTGGCCAGAAGTAATTCAAAATCTTGTTTTCTTCTTTCTTTTGGCTGGCTCAGCACTAACGTCATCTGTGGATGACTTACATCCTGCTGACATCATGTGTATAACTGTAAAAAGCTGTCCGTCCTACTTAAAGAAATAGCTATTTTACTTCTTTCACTTTTGTGTCAAGTGGCCTCAATAAATTTTAGCACTTTTACATGTGAGACAGAGGAAAATACTGTCTCTGGTAAGACTGATGTTTTTGAGTCAGCCTTATTATTTCATTTTCTATTAGTTAACAGAGAGTACATTTACATTTCACAACTATAGCACACACTTGTGATCACACACACACACACACACACACACACACACACACACTTTTTATTTGCCTGCAGTACTGGAGCCAATTGTTCACCCAAATAAATTATCAGTCACTAGTTTGTCTGATGAGAACAGTTTCACTGAATACCAATGACCATATTTTATAGAACATCTTAGCAGTAACCACAAAAGTGACATAATTAAAAGATTTTAAAACATACACCTGACATCTGCAATAGTACTTTTTAAAAGCACTATTTTGTGAGTGTCTTGAGGTGTTCCTGAGATCTTTTCAATGAGGCTGTAAGGTCAAAAATAGCTCCATTGTGATACCGAGATATTATTTGTCTTTTGCCCAGAATATAGTGGAATTTTCCAGACGTCGTGATCTGCAATAGCCTCAGATACAATGTGCAGTAGATATGCAAATCTGCTCACTTCTGTTTGGTATGAAAGAGATTAGCAAAAACAAAAATAAATACCATTACCCTCCTGTTTTGTTCTCAGAAATACAGCATTTAAAAAATGTCATTTATAAATATGTAGCAGGTTTATTATTGGTTTAATGAATAGGAATTTCTGAATTTCTCATTTTTTATTCCTACTATAGAAAATATGGAGAGGTATAAATCACATTGCTAGATTCCTGGCAATTTTTAAAATATTAAAGCAATCATGAGCCAAAAATATTTAAGCCTCGTATAGTGGCACATGCCTGTAATCCCAGCAACTTGGGAGGCTGAGGCAGGAGGATCATAAGTTTGAAGCCAGCCTGGGTAACTTAGCAAGACTCTGTCTCAAAATAAAAATAAAAAGGGCTGGGGATATAGCTCAGTGGTAACATGCTCGTGAGTTTCGTTCCCAGTACCACACACACACACACACACACACACACACACACACACACAGATTTAAATACGGATGACTTTCCACAGTACTAGCATGTACTGAGGTGAAGGAAGTTAGATGACACTGGTCAGCTTTCTGTTGCTGGAACAAAAATCCTGACACTCACAATTTAAGGAAGGAGAAGTTTGTTTTGGCTCATGATTTCAAAGGTTTCAGTCCATGGTTAACTGGTTCCAAGGCCAATATCATAGTGGAAGGGTGTGGAGGAGGAAACTGCTCACCTCATGGCATCTGAGAAGCAGAGAGATTAGGGGAAAAGGACAAAGGAAGGGGCTGGGGATCAGATATAGTCCCCAAGATTACATCTTTATGACCCACTTCTCCAGTTAGGTTCCCTCCTTACAACTCATTCAGCTACGACCTCATCAATAGATGAGTGAGAGATGCATAGAATTTGGTCCACTATGATTGAACTAAATCTTACTTTTCACTATTATCTATTCTTCATATGATTTTTTTCATTTCTGAAAAAAAAGCAAGAAAAGAGAAGCTAAAATATTGCTCCATGGCTGCACTATTCAAACTATTTTTATAGTCAAGAAGAAAAGGAGGAGAATACAACCACATCAGTGAATTCGCAGCATACTTTTTTCCTGCTCATTGGACAGAGAAGCCATTTGAGATGAACCATTATATGCAGATATAACAAGTAGAGTGACCTACACAGATGTAAAACAGGGAAATGATAATTTTCCAATTTGCAAGTTTATACTAATGGATTTTAAATCTGAACAGAATATATTAAAAAGAAGGTCAAATTTTCATAATCCATATGATACCCACCCAAGCTATCTCTCCACTCATTAAAAACTTGACTTTTTTTCTTTTCATTACTCCTCATAAGACACACATTCCCAAGCTTTTATTTTTTTTCAATAAATTGTGGTTGCCAAATTTTCCCTTGAAATGTAAACTCAAGCATAAGCAACCAGTATAAAATGGGACTATTACCTGTCTTTTATTATTGGGGTACTTTGAACCTGTGTAAGGCATAACCTTGGCTATCCTTGTTTGTGTTGACCAACACTGAACTTACATTAAACAAGTCTTTTAACATATGCAACTGTTTATCTAAATCTTGTACCTTTACTAGTAGTTGTGTCTTTGAATTCAAATGCAAAATTTAATATCTGCCCTTTTCAACTGAGACAATTAAGTAATGTATGTCAACTTGAAGGGATTAAGGAATGCCGGGAGGTTAATGGACTACAGTTTGTGTGTGTGTGTGTGTGTGTGTGTGTGTGTTACACACAAGGAAAGACTCACCCCAGATATGGGTGGCACCACTCAACAGGCTTGTAGTCTCAATGGGATAATAAGGGAAAGAAAAAGGAAGTGTCCCCATTTCTAAAGAGCTCCAGTCTCCGCCTTCACCTTTGGACAATGGGCTCCAGTTTCTTCAGCCCTCTAAGGCACACTCACACAGGGGCCTCGACAGCAAGCTTCCAGGCTTTTGACCTTGAAGTAGTGCTGCATCTTTGACCCCGCTTGGTCTGCAACTTCCATTTTCTTGGGTTCGCCACCATGCAGAGGGCCACGGTGGATGGGTCTATGGGTTTAGACAGCCACTGTGGAATCCCTGCGTCTGATCCTGTAAGCCTGCCTAATAAATTCCCTTGCATAATTACACATATATTCTCCATTGATCCTGTTTCTCTAGAGAACTCTAATTAATAAACATTTTGCACTATTACATTTGATTCACCAGTTCAGCTCTCACAAGTAGCTATTTATGGAAGCAAGATAGTACAGTTGAAAAGTAAGTTCCTGACTTGGGGCTTCAGACAGAATTGAGTTGAAGTCCCCTGGACTATCCCCTTTTCCCCCTTTCCATCTTTAACCTAAACCTGTTTTTGAGCGCCTGGTTTTGACTTCCTTCTAGGCTTCTTGTTTTCCTTAATTATGGAATGTAAAATCCCTCTCACTCTTTGTCTTCATGAATTGAGTCAGGTTAAAACTCTACTACAGAATAGTACAGGGCAAGGATGATAATAACTGAGAGGCACCCGGAGTTTGACACAAAATGATTGAACTCAATTTTACATTTCATTATTTTCCTTTCCTATGATTAGATTTCATTCTGAGAAGATGTGACACAAATAAATGCAAATAAAATTTTTAAGATCTTATAAGGAAAAATAAACAACTCAGAATTTGTGTTATTTATCCCTAATCTTACTGTAAATATTCAAATGGCTTGAAGAGAAGCCAGAGTTCCGTTTCGGGAATCCATCAAGAGAAAAGTCTACTATTCACTTAACAACATACTTGTTAGATGCTCAATATCATCTTTAATAGAAGCAGTCAAAATTTAACACACGAACTTGTACTGGAGCCCACAGTCACAACCTGCCCAAAACAGATTCCTATAATGGCATAAGATGATGGTGTGGAAAAGCATGAAGGTCAATAGTTTGGTTTCTCTTTTCCTAATACTTTTTTCGTCTTTTCAGACTTGAAAAATTACAGGAGGGAAGAGAGTTGTAATTCTCAGCGTTTTAATTAGCTGTCTTTTTGTTTGCTTTCATTCCCTAAATGAAGGGATCTATTTTTCCTCATTTTGGGTGCTACAGAATTTGAACCCCTAGATTCACAATGACTCACTGGATAATAACATAAGCAGCAATAAGAATGAGTACATATTAAAAACTAGACAACATGCCTAAAGCCAGGCTATCCATGAAATCTAAGTTCAGGATTAAAGTAAGATAAAAGGGAAACATCCTACCTAGATGGTTGATTTAACAATGGTTGGACTGAAGATTTTTCAACTCTACGATGATGTAAAAAGGTTATAAATTCCCTTGAAATGGATTTTCAAATTCTGGTTACCATCCCAGCACTACAGTAATAATAATCGGTATAATAATTTCTTAATCTGGATCTTTTCTCAGGCTAGGGATACTCACTTAATCCCTTCCAGCAGCGCTGGGAGGCAGCAAGGAGCCATGGCTGTGAGTCAGCCACACACTCTGGAGGGTGAAGGATCAACACTGTACAGGGCACTTTGTTGCCAACTTACAATTTTTGGTGGGTTAAGTGTATTAATGCCATTTTCAATTTACAGTATTTTAGATCTATAGTTACATCCTTAAGAGGATGTAACCTCTGCCATAAGTTGAGAAACGTGTATTTGTGGAGGAGAAGCTCTGTGCTTTCTTCCCCAGGCTATGGTTCAACTTTGCTGTTAACTCTGAGATAATCAAAATGTCTAATGAGGACCATTCAAAATAGTGTGACAGCCCCCAAAAACCCAGAGTTCATTTTACAGGTCCTCTGCAATGTGTGGGAGATGACAGGGTAATTTGATGCTGAAAAATATGAGCAGAAAAAAGACACACAATAATTTGCTTTGGCAATAAAAAATAAATTGAGCTGGGGGAACTAGCCAGTGAGTTAATAAATCAGAAAAGCAAAGTATTTTAGTTTGAATTAAATAGCTGGGGAAAGGGTAGCTCACTAAGGGCTTAACTTCAGCAAATGCCAATGACTACATTATCTATTAGAGAAACTGGGATACTAGAAATGAGTATCCCAGTTTTCCAAAGGCTTTCTAAAGAAATTCTATCACTAGTAGAAAATTACTCTATTTAAATGTGACTCAAGATGCTCTCTACTAATGAAATGTGTAATTTTCTAAATTTTTAAGTGTTTATGCTCTTTTCATAGAAAATACACTTTAACAATCTAATAAGTGGGAAAGATATAAAATTTTAAATAAGATAGAAATTATAAAATATTCAAGAATATTTTAAGATAATATAATTCCAATCTTCTGTTCTGATAAGAGAGGTGGTCGTGAGACATATTTGGAGAAGCTGATACCTATTGCATACAATATCCACACGATTGTTTCTTAATGTTTATATGTACATGCGTTACAGCTAATAGTTTGGAAAGTGCACGAAATGTGTAGCTTATAAAGCACATTTAACTATTTATCAAATTCTCTCCTGCTCAACCCCACTGTAAATAACCTCACTACTTATATTGTCCAACTCAGGCTTCCAGAAAGGAAGTGTTGATTCTGGCATTACGTGTCCCAGCAGTGCCACTCAAAGCTGCCTCACCCCCACTGTTTTAGTTACTTTTCTCTCGTTGTTGGGACAGAATACCCGACACCCAAAGTTAGGGGAAGAAAGGTTTATTAGCTCACAGTCTGCAGAGGTTTCAGTCTATAGTCCGCTGGGTCCGAGGCGGCGGGGCTGGCGTGGCGGACTCGCAGCCGGCCGCAAAGTAAAAGTGAGGAAAATGCAAGGAATGTATGCAAATCAGCAATGCAAACAAGCAGCTAGTTAAGCATTCTTCCTGTATCTATCTAGGCTACCTGCCCCCAGGGCAGCCCACACTCTAGATCCAGCTATCTCTCACCACATGAGGCTTTGGGGGGACATCTAGACACAAACCATAACACCCACCCAGGGTTTGTGCTGGAATTGTGCTAAGTAGAATGTACTATGTCACTGGACACTAATCCATGTTGAAAACCAAGTAAGAAGGAAAGAAAACACATTACAGCTTTAGAGAATATACGGTAGCCTCTGTAATGTTAAGTAATGAGCTAATCTGTTATCATAAGGTCTAAAAAACAGCAACTAAATGAAGCTACAGGTTTATTTTTCTCTCCAGACGCAGGCAGCAGGCCAAGGTGAGTGAGTGTTTTTGCTCTATGCGCTCATCCAGGGATACGGTACCTTCTACTTTATTGTTCCACTTTGAATGAACAATTGAAACTGGGTTCCCCTGTCCACATTCTAGCCCACAAATAGGAAGCAATATTCTTTGAGGCATCAGTGGGGACTCTGTACACATCACTTTTAGTCGCAGCTGGGAAAAGCCTGGTCACAAAGCCATGCCTAGGTGCATAGGTGGGCAAGAAGAAAGTATCATTAGCTGAAAAGCCCTGTGCTCAAAAAAAAAAAAAAAAAAAAAAAAAAAAAAGATTACTCTGGAAGAAAGAGAGAATTGGGGACCACAGAGCAACCTGCAGAGTAGGAATTGAATACAATGTAATAGAAATAATGGTGTCTCAGGAAAGCTTGCTCTGCCCCAGTTAGGCTAATGACTGTATGCACGCATTTGACAAGTCATTTGGTCTCTGTCTCTCTCTGTCTCTGTCTCTCTCTGTCTCTCTCCCCCTCCTTTCCCTCCACTATTTTACTCATCTATAAAATACTTTTCATCTGAGTATCACTAATGTAACTTTATCCCCACAGAATTCAACACTGAACTTATATTCAGTGGGACTCAAAACACCTTGTAGAGCTCTTTTTTTTTTTTTAAATCTTTGACTGAATTTGCATTTTTAAATAAGTTCACCCACTTTTTAGGTTTCTATTTGAGTAATCTAAGGCTAATACTGATTTAATTACCAAAAGATCAGATAGGTTTTTTGGAATCTTTTTTTTTTTTTTGCTTTTTTAAAAGTACCTAAAATATAAAAACGCTGATGCCAAATCGGTGTTTAAATTAGCCAGAAGATAATAATACTTAACATGATAACATTCACAGTTGTTAAGGGCAGAAATGCTTTTTATCTGCTATGCACCTGGTCATACTGGAGGATTTGAAAATGACAAAGTTGAGGAAACAATGTGATATGAAATTAAACAACACTGTTATGGGGTTTTATAACTAGCCACATTGAAGAGTGATTCTCATATAACCGGTCAAATGTAGAAATGCTTTGAATCCTCTTAAAATCATTTTTTTTTTTTTAATGGAAGAAGGTACAGAGAAACAAACGAACAGAAATCCGGGTCTGTATACGTCTCCCTTTATCAAGTTGGAGAAACTACCTCTGGAAAGATTTTTCAAGTGTTACTATGTAAGTTTTTTTACTGGTTTCAAATCATCCTCGAAGTTCACAGAAGTCATTTTGCCACAAATGGGAAAGATCTACTCTGCAATCTCAAATCTCTCCCTTCCGACCCATGTGTTCTCCTTCCGGTTCCTTTAACGACTCCCCAAGAACCACAGTATAAATAGAACCTGAAAATCCAAAATCAGGAAGGATAAATTATGGACCAGTGTTGGGATGTGTAACCCCCAGCACAGCTCATTCTCTAATTTCTTAGGGTCTACCTGAAGAAAATGCTCCAGGCAAATACTGCTAAGCTTCTTTTTTCAAGTAAAGAGCTTACCAAAACACATGAAGAGTAAACCAGATTGAATACTTCATGTGTATCAAAAATTCAATGTGGTGAACTTCTCTTTCTTAACTAAAACATCTAACATCTTATATGACATTGAACTAGAGAGAGATGACAAAAATCTTTCACCTTTGGACTTCCAATCCTAAATTTCATTTCATCTTGAAGGGAAATTATACAGTTAAAAAAAATAGAAATTTGCTGTTGCTTTCTTAAAAATTCCAAAACGTTCATTATGCCGGAGACAGAATTTCCCCTGGAAAGCACTCGGCTTTTCTGGTCTCATTATTCCTTTTCCTGAGATGCTTTTCTCTCCAACTGTTCTGTGCTAATATCATATCCCTTCCTCAGAGTCCAAGTTAAAAAAAAAAAAAAAAAAACCAACATTTTTTTCCAAGAAGCCTAAATTTTCCTTAGCTTCCAAAAAGGAAATTCCCTTCTCTACATCTGACTCTCCTGGGCACCTGGTCTCAGCAAGGGGACCTGGTCTCAGCATACTGTACTTTCTAGCCTAAGTGTCTGTCTACTCTGCTTATTCTTCTTCCAGACTCACAGGAGTCTGCTGCAATTTCTCCACATTAGAAAATCTTGACAAAGGACAGATTCAAGAATCGCTGTCTGATGCTGAGGGAACATGGAAAGTGGGAAAGAGGCGGTGATTAATAGATGCACAAGGAACTCAGCAAGACTCCTTGTGTTCCCAAAAAAGCGACTCGCCTTCCTCAGCTCTAAAGAGGAGGTCCAGTGGTTTAAAAGAAATTTATTCCACGTTTGTCTAGTATGCATTATTTCTAACCAGAAGAAGAGGCTTTATCTGGAATACTCTACATGTTCTCTGCCTCTCGCCATTTTCTGCCACAAGGTCAGCGCTCACCCTGCAAGCCCATTAGCAGTCCACCCTGGTTACTGATCTCGCCGGCAGGCAGAAGGGGACAAAAGTAACTGTGATCTTCAGTGTTGCCGAACTCTGCTAGAAAGCTCTTTATTGGGTTAAGCTTATTTCAGTATGAAAAGCTTTGTACTTTTCTTCTACCAACTGATGAAGTAACTTTCTCTCTCTCTCTCTCCCTCTGCCCGCCTTGACCACCAAGAGGCAGGTCTGAAATTTTAAGAATATGAAAACCCAGCTCTAAAATTTAGAAAAAGCCTTACAGATCATTTATGATACATCCGCCTAAGAACTGAAGTAGGTGGCAAGGACTTAATCCCAAGCCCTTTTATTAACTGCAGACCAACACAGCCAGTAGCAAATACTGCATAACCCCCCCAAACTCACCTAATACTACTTTGCAGGGGAAATTGATTTTTGCAGTACCAAAGAAATGAAATGGAATTTCTTACAATGTGATTTTTAATGAAAAAGTAAATTTAATACATTGTTTTACAAGAGTTTTTTGTAGAGGTAGGTTTGAACCCAGGGGCGCTCCACACTGAGCTATATCACCCACTCCTTTTAGTTCTTAGACAGGGTCTTGCTAAATTGCCCAGGCTGGCCTTTAACTAGGAATGCTCTTGCCCCGGCCTTCCAAGTAGCTGGATTATAGGTGTGCCCAGCATAATATTTTTGATAAATGTTTTTGGTGAATTCTAGAGTTACTGAAAGTAAACTGCTAGTCAACAGCGCAAAACATCATACTTTGATTCCCATTCAGTTAAAGTAGTGATTCTCCACTAGTGGGAAGCAGGATAGATTCACATTACCTCCACATTTAAAACCATCATCTAGAAAACCAACCAAACGGACAAACTGCTTAGCTGAGTATGCAGTATAGTAAGCAAAGAATCGGGCAACATCCCACAGAGCCACCCTTTATTATCTCCTCCACCTGTGTCTAGGTTCCTCCCACCCTACATCCCGGCAGCAAAGGACCCTGAAATTCCACAGACAAACACTGGCCCTGAATCACAGTGCACTGTGGGACATATGATAAAACACTGCGTGGTCACCCTTGCTTTGAACCCATACTGACCCTTCTGCTGCATTAGGAGGTTTTCTATCAAAACAATTCTTTGGTATCCTATAAACAGCCAAAATGTTCTGTTAGGAGTTTGTGCAATCATTTGAATCAAGATAAAGATTGGACATGTGGAAAAGGGGCGTTAACAAAACAATCCCAGACTCTTTCCCGAACACTGGTGACCTTCTAGTACACCCAGGGAAACTTTAAAAGCATGTCTTAGGCTGCGACAGAATGAAGTTGTCTACATTTGGGTGACTTACTGCAGGGTGTATCTAAGTCCCATGACCGGAGGCCCTCATTGTTGGAGAACGCGCACCCTGGAGAGAGGTCACGGAAGCTTACCCAACTCTATCTCCCCCCACCCTTCCAACTCTCTGCCCTGGTCCCCTGACTCCACCCGGTTTCTCAACTCACAGCTGCCACCCCCTTTCCCTCTGGAGCGCTGGATGCTCCAAACCACATTTGTGTAGGTGTGGCTGAAACATTTGTGTCCTTACTTAAGCTAAGTCATGTCAAAATTATTCAGGCATCTTTTTTGGAAATTTAAGTGCAAAACTACAAAAACACAGAAATAAGTACATGATGTCCTCAGGACAAAAAAAAAAAAAAAAAAAAAAAAAACTAACAATGAACGCAGACTCCTGTGGGCTGGTTCTCTTTACGAGGCCACTGATCCTACTGTGTTGGGATGCTACACTGACTTTTCACATCCTCTATCAGGCTGTCCTCGCTGGCAGGTGTAGGGAGAGTCCGTGGCTGTGCCTCTTCATCTTCACATCTGAGTACATGGCATTATAGGGCAGAACTTCCCCCAAGGATGGAGCTGCCTGAGATGTCTTTGGCAGATGGTCCCCTGCTGCCTTCGTAGAAGGCTTCACTTATGTGCTGGACTATTTTAGGCTAATGGTCCCAGAAATTCCTTCTTGAACCTGTTGGCTTTTCTGAAGGAAAATAACATATTCATTGTTCCTGCATTCAGACTAGTAACTCGGAAGAGACACCATTCATTCATTCAGTAACTATTTGCTAAATGCCTACTATGAGCCTGACACGTACTCCTGCTCTGTGGATACTGGAATGAACAAAACAGACAGGAAATCCTATCCGCACAGGGCTTCTGCTGAAGATACTGACGACCAATCAGCCTTCCATAACCCAGTTCTGTGATACTCCACAGAAACAGGTGCTATTGGAGAAAAAGCAGAGCAGAAGAATCCTGGGACTGCAGCAATTAACTGGGAAATGTCCAAACAGCCCCAGTGGTAAGATTATGTTTGAACAAGGACTTTTGGTTCAAAGAATTTTTTAAAACTTAAATTACAAAATTTACCACTTTGATACAATTAGACATTGCCACAGAGGCCATGGTCTGTTTTCTACCTTTTCATTGCTTTTTTATTTATCCTGTAAATATTGGAAAGTTTCAAGCTACAGTATGCTTCATGTGAATACAGTGTGGTTAACAGAAGGTCAAGGACTCATGAATCTGTGTGTTGTACAAGCAAACATCTCTCATCACGAGGTCTTATTTCATTAGAATGAAAAATGATTTTGTTATTGTCCTGGGCTTTGCTGTCCTTTCCTTTCTGGGGAACACTAAGCATGATCATGTTCCAACTTCCAAGAAGATTTCCACCTGCCTTCTCTCCCGTTTCCAATCTTCACTGTGAACAAACATTAAATCAGTTCCTAATGGCAGCAACCAGACTGCTCGGGGTCACATCTCAGCTCTCACCCTGGGCAGTTCACTCAACTAAACCTCAGTGTACTCAGCAATGTAAAGGCCATAATAACAGAACCTGTCTCAAGGTTGCCATATGCACTGCATGAGATACTGCAGAGAGAGCAATTAACATAGAATCCAGGGCACAGTAAGCCCCCAAATTTATATATGACAGATTTTCTCTCCTTATATGAGCTAATTTATAAGTTAATCTTTCGTAGTATTAATTAGTTGAGGTAGTAGTAGTAGTTTCAGTGAATGTTCATTTAGTACATAGTAGTGCTAGGAAATGACCTAAGCATTTTATATGGGATGTTTCAGTTAATTTACCATCTTTAACCATATTTACAGATAAATAACAGCTGCTTTGCTTCCAATTTTGCTGAAATAGTCTAATAGTTTCAATCTTCTTCCTCATGAAGCACATTTCTATTCTTTCCTATCTTTACTTAATTTTAGTCTTATGTCACAGGACCTCATTAATTTCATTCATTTGATAGTAGTCATTTGAGTAAGATCCAGGTTTATTTCCTTTGCCTCATTTGTGCAGAAACTTGACTTATGATCTTTATTTGCTTCTAGGGAGCATCTTCAATTTCTCCTGCATTTTCATGTTAGTCTGCCCACAAGTTACCTTCTGCATTAAAATGGCACATATTCAACTTATCTTTGATCTCTTGCAGCTTTGGGAAATGCTCGAACCCCCAAGAATGTTAATTATAACATTCAGCACAAAGAAATACCCACAATGGCTTACCAAAGATTTTGACAACCATTGCTTTATTATTCTTCCACAATTCATCTTAAAACATATTTTCTGTATGTCACGTACAGGTACAAATCCCCTATGATGAATGTTTTCACTATGTACATCTAAAATGTACCATTAAAAAAAATTTTCTGAACAATAAAATAAATATGTTTCTAGCATAATCAGGGCATTCAGAAATATAATGTAGTAGTATTATATTAAATAAAAACTAACCATTATAGATAATTAAACTCCAAATAAACTCTATTTAACATAATATTAAATATTAAACATTTACACTTAATATTAAACATCAAAAGTAATATAATAACAATTATAACAATAACTCCAAATAAACTCCATTTAACATAATATTAAATATTAAACATTAAACTTAACATTAAATATCAAATATAACATAATAACAACTAACCATATTGGTTATTCTCTCACTTAATCGTCACAAGTTATTAATATATTATACAAATGAGAAAAATATAAGCTTAGAGAAATTAAACTAATTTGTTCATAATTACTAAAGAAGAAAAGGACATAGCCAAATCATGAACCTTAAATTCTTAGACTCGAAGCCTATGAAAACTATTCCATTTGCAATATTCTATAGAATAGAGATAAAGGAGTTAGTGTATACTTAATTAAAAATTATCAAACCAAATGATACTAAGAAAAACTAGATGAAACAAAAATATCTTACATATTTTTAGATGTGCAGGGCTCACTGAAACTTTTGAGTCAATGACAAATACACCTGATCCTAGTGTTCCTATATAGTTGCTGTTTTGAAATAAAATTTGAAGAAGAATAATATGTCATTATCAAAAAGTATAGGTCGATGCGATGAATAGAAGTACAATGCAAATTTTTAGGGAAAATAAAACTTTCATTAAGTAGAGGGGAGAACTCTTTACTAAATCAACAAACTGGGTACTAGTAGTAACTGTTCCCTAGTGACTGTGTGATTACTTAACTAAATATGAATAAAGCATAATGGTTGATGTGCTCACCAACTTTCCATCGCTGTGGTCAACACCTGAGGTAAGTCCAGCTACACAGGGGTTTATTCTGGCTGACAGTATGGGAAGCTTCATCTTTGACTCACCAGGCCCCACCTCTCGAAGGCTTCCCCACCTCCTTCAAAGCCATCCTGGGTAGCAAGTATTTATGGCATGGACCTTGGGGCACACTTACCATCCAAATTACAGAAATCATAGATTTTCTCTTAATGAGCGTCATACTAAACTTCTCCTTGAAGTAAATTTATTAAGTCAGAAAATGGATAGACTACATGAATTTCAGGTTAGGAGCAATGACCGGAAGACATTGACATTTACTTCCTAGAATAGGTGCAATAATTTTTGTTATTCCTTAGTGCTGTGGGCTCCATTATTTTAAAAGACAGAAAGATGACTGAACACTTTCCAATCTACATATAAAATCACCAATAAAACATGAACTGGTTCTAATGGTTCTAGATAACAGCTATGCTTTCTGACGGCGGCACTTTAGAAGTGACGGGTTTGAACCCAGTTAAGGCATTTCATTATTTCAAATACTGACGTCTTACAGAGATTTGTATTACAATCTATTTACTAATATTGATAGCGATCAATCAAGTTTCAGGTCATTATTCCTATTGATTTTCCAAATATGAAAATAGATGAAAATACACACACACACACACACACACACACACACACACACATATATAGTTTTTTTCTATTTTTTCTGGGCTTTTCCTAGATGAAACTTGACCTCTGCCTAGGTCACTGTTCTCACATTCAGACTACCTCAGCTGTGTAAGATGATTCTCCTGCTACCAAGATCCATCCAGGAAATTCCACCTCATTTCTTTAATTATCTTAGAGATCCAAGAAAACTAAAAATTATCTGGAAGGTCATTTCTCTACAATATGCTCGTTCCAGTGATTCCCTTTTCCACTGGTGATAAAGGGGAGAGTCTGCAGAGCTGGCAAAAGAATATCGTAAGCACCTCTGGACTGGCTGAAATAATCCCAGCAGAGCTGGAACAGAAGCTGTGAGCCTCCTGGGAAAACCAGGAAGGGCTTAAGGGCATCGAAGTGTAGTTGCTCATCATATACCCAGCGAATGGAAGTTAATACTGTGTTAATATTTCCAGGAAAATAGCTTAAAAAAAATCTGTTAAACAACTCCGAAAAGCTGCTTTCTGCTTATTACTGCCATAATAGTTTGTTCTCTAAATGTCCCACTTTTCAAACTTTCAGTTCTTTATAGAGCTTCCTGAGATAAGCAAAGCTGAAACAGAAAAGTATCAACCTTCAATTAGCACTTTCATAGCTCTATTCAGGTGCTTTGAGTATTTTAGAAGTCCTTTTATTCCTCATGGTGCTCTGGGAAGCTAAACGGCAGGAAAGCAGCAAAGTACATGATAAAGAAGTAAGAAAGACAGAAATACAGGACTAAAGAGACTATCTTTTGGTCCAGTAATGAGAGGACAAGACCTTCAGAGTACACAAAAGCTTTCTTGCAATTTGCAAAGTGAAATGCAGCCTAACGCTCTCTCTAGGAAGCAGAAAAACACAATTCTCAGGAATGAAGGAGAAGCAAGTTTTCTCCATCAATTTTCGGAATTCTTATGTTCCAAAAGAAAGCAAAATATTTTAACCCCTGCTGTAACCTGGGTGTTTACAGTGCAAAATACGCCCCGAAGAGGAGATACTGGAGTGTGGTCATTTGACTCCGACGAGGGGTGCAGAGCCACTGAGACTCCCAGAGTGTCCACGGGCCACTCATGTGAACCCTTTCCTTCCCTGCTTTTAGCCTCACGGGGGCCAGGCCGATGGCAGTACTGAGACAGTGTTAGGAACTACTCTTCTGTGGTTTCATTGTCACAATTTCAGTTGCCCGCTGTCAACCAAGACCTGAAAATATTCAATTGGAAATTCCCAAAATAAACAATTTGTAAATTTTAAATCGCATGCCTTTCCCATTCTCCCGCTTCATCCTGACCAGGGTACAATTCATCCCTTTATCCAGGAGCCTCATACTGTGCACACTCTTCGCTCCTGGGCAGTGGAAAGAAAGTCTACACTCACATCATTATTATTGTATGCTGTCATAATTATTCTATTTCATCATTAGAGATTATTGTCAGTCTCTTACTCTGCCTAACTTGCCAATTCAACTTTAACATGGACACACAGGTATGGGGACAAACATAATAGATACAGGGTTCAGTGCCAGCCACAGTTCCAGGCATTCAACAGGGAGTCTTAGCATTTATCTCCTGTGGAAAAGAGGTGACTATGGCATATAAATAATATGATTAGACAATCAATTACAGCAAATAAAATATACACTGTAATATTTACTTCAAAGCTTCTTAAAGAAGATATACAATATGTAACTCAGTAGACTACATCATATCAAAACCAGGAGACAGGCTTTGCAAGTTTTTTTTTTTTTAGATCTTATCTAAGATAGTACGCCAGAGAGTGGCCTATTTTAGCCTAAGAAACACAAATAGAGTTAATCAGCATGAATCCATTTGTTGTGGTATTCAAATAAATGAGTATACTTAACCAAATAGCATTTTGCTTCAATTCACACATTTTATTTCCCCACTTAAAATAAAGTAATATGCCACACTATTGATGGATAATTAGATGGAATTGGTCAGAGACCAACATATATTTCATGCCTTTCTATATTTAGTCATCTATTTAGCAAATCCAATATTCTTTCCTTTCGACATTAAAAAAGCATCTTTCGAAAAATATGTTTGGTCTACACTTCCATCGCCAAGAAACCACCAATTTCTCTTTCTCTGACATCCAACATAGTGCTTACTTCTTAGTTTGAACTGAGATTTTAAAAATCTCCTACTACTTTTTTAATATAAAGGCTACTAGAATCATTGGGTTTTACTCTTTTTAAAAAATAGAAACAGGTCTGGGGATTTAGCTCGGTGGTTAGAGTGCTTGCTTTGCAAGCACAAGGCCCTGAGTTTGATCCCCAGCACCCCCTGCAAAAAAACCAAAAAATAACAGTAGCTCTTTACAAAAATAAATAACAAAAACATATAAAAAATAAATAACAAAAACATATAAAAATAAATAACAAAAAACATATAAAAAATAAAAAATGATATTGAATGAAACTCAGGTACTATTGAATTAAACTCAGGTACTTAGTTCTTTCAGGTACTAAGCCATTAACTCATTCAAACAAAAAGTCCATACTTGCAATTATCTGTATAAAATAGCTTTCGTATAAGGAACTGCTGCCCAGCACATTTGCCTTCTTCCAGGGCTGCTCTAGGTGGGAGTGGTGTTCATCTGTAACCTAGGATGCTCAGTGCGATACACTGCTCTTCGCAACATTTAATATAATTTCTTAGCAGCCCAGCTGTCAGTTCGTAAGTGGCAAATGCAAAATGTTCCATACAGTGTACCAGCCGGGCAACTGCTCTGTAAAGTAATGCCAGCTGGTAGTTGTTTCCGAATGATTCCCAGAACTAAATACTGTTTTGAACTGGCATCTGCACAGATGTCTTTGTCAATACAACTTTTGCACAAACATCTCCCCAAGAACCAAGATTTATCTAAACAAAATCTGGATGAAAAGGGGGCCCCAAACATAACAGCACAACATTCACATCCTCAGCATCTCATATGCCATTAAAAATTGAAATGGGACATGAAGACTCAAATATGAGTGAGGTGAGTTTGTTTTTTGAGCTTAAATATCAAAATCACCTCCTCTTACATTCTACACACGAAAGCGGGAAGAAAGGCTCGCTTTTGTTACTTCATTCCAGTCTCCTGTAAAGAAAACCAAGCAAATATAAAATAGGCACCACTTCTTAGGTTATCGAAAGCTCTGTGCAACCTACTTCTGCTATTCCTCAAGGCAGATTTAAATAGAGCTGGAGCCCCACATAGCTCACACCCTCACTTTTAGATTCTGAAAGAATAAAAGATCAGGACCCCAGGGCCTAATGGCAATTAAAAAGCACAGGATGCAAGCCTATAATAAGTCTTAAGAAGCGTGGCTCACTCTTGGCAGGATGTAAATAGAACCTACACCATTTGCTCCCCTTTTCTCCCTGATTGGGAAGTTCCATGTTAAAAGAAAAGAAAAAGGAGCTGTGGTAGGGGAGGTGATGTGTAGTGTATGTATTGTAAGTACTTTTAATAGCACTATATAAAGCCAGTAAGCTTTCTCATTCAGGATTAATGAGTTGATTCAAATTCTCAAATTTGAACACAAGAGAACTCTCTTTGTTTGTCCTCCCTACAGCTCTACTGTATTTGTCAACTTTCTGTTACTATGACAAATACCTGGATAATCAACTTATGAAGAGAAAAGATTTATTTTAGCTCAGAGATTTAGAAGTTCCATTCTGGGATCAGAAAGACACATTGTTTTGGGGTCTGTGGTGGAAGGGCAGCACATTACAGAAAGAGGACATGGTGAAGCAAAAGTGCTTCTCTCAGGGCCAGGAAATGCAAAGGGAAGAGGACGGATAGGGTCCCACTATCCCTCTCAAAGGCATACTTGCCCCTCTCTGACCGAAAGACTTCTCTCTAGTCTCCGATTCTTAAAGTTTCCACAGCCTCCCAGTAGCACCAAACCAAGACAAAACCTTTATACACATGCTTTTGGGGGACGTTTAAGAGCCAAACTACAAGACAACTGTTAGGTTTATTGCAATTCTTCAGGTAACTGCTGAATTTCCAGTGCCTAAAAAAGTGTTTAACAAATGAGTTTTAAATGAGTAAATAAATATTGGCAGCCTAAAATCTCTCTTTCTTGATTGAGTAGGATTATTTACGTAATTTCACATGTTACACAAAAGCAGCACATCTGAGGAATTGGACACTATGATCTTAATAAATACTAGTCACCAGGATACCTATTTTAGAGAATACAGCTAAGTTAATAGTTGAATTATAATATTTTATCTTAAATCGCCCTAATTCAGGCTATGTATAACATTAATTACTACATACATTATTAACATTTTGTCATTCTAAAGTCTATGAAACGGTAGACATTTAGAACATCTTTAAGATCATCTCTTACATGTAGAATTGAGTATCTTTGAATATCATTATTTTAAAATTTTCCTATATTTACATTTGAAGGAAATGGGCTAGGATTTCCCTAGGAGTTTGAAGTAAATAGCACTTTATTACTCAGTGTGAGTAACCTCAGTGTGAGTAACCTAAGAGTAGCCCTTTCTCTGTGTGAAAGACGTGGTTCGTGACGTGGCTGCAAGGCACGGAAGGAGGAGTACCTGCCATCAAGTTCAGGGTCCAAAGGCGATATCACCACAAGACCAATTATTTTAGAATCCTGATGGATCATAAAAGATATGCTCTGTCTCTGAGGTGGGGCTGGGGGTCAGAAGAGCAGGAAGAGTCAAAACGATCAGATATTTGAACCGAGGTTTAAAAGATAAGTTGGAAATTATAAAGTAGCAAAGAAGGGCAGAAGGGCACCGTAGACAAAAACAAAGGGACTGACTTAAGAGAGGACAAATTGAGATCACTTAGAAGAAGCTGAGAATGGAGTACATGAAATGAGTCTGAAAAGGTTGCTTGCAACTAAGCTAATTAAGGGGTTCAAACGACTGCATGATGTCTATGGAGACAGCGAAATCCAGGCAAGGGGCTGGCAACATGATACTTCGGGAAAAACAGGAAGGAGGCCAGCAGGTACAGACTGAAGACGCAGCTCTGTTAAGAAGCTACTCCAAAAGAGAAATCATTCCAAAAACAATCCAAAGGTTCTACAGTAATGGAGCTTGGTGGGTGCCAGAAAAAGAAAATGAAATGAATATAAGAATATTGAGTAGCTAAAATTATAAGACTTTGACAAGGTTTTGGTTGCATAAGAAGGGAGTGAAGGAGATTAACACGAATCCCAGACTTCTTCTGGTATGGAAGAGTATGTGTGTACTATGCAACGATGCCTTTAACCAACTACCTATAACATAAAAGGAAATTAGCTCAAGCATATTAACTGCTGAGTTAAATGTCACAGAGATAGAAGAATCTCCAAACAGCCCATTTGATACCTATTTATTGAGCATCTAGCTTGTCCTATTGGTTACCGGATACTGGGCACAGGCACTGTCGATGGTGAACACAGCACATATGTCCTCCACTCTCATGGAAGTTCAAGTTTCTCATAAAGAACAGAGGTTGCAACCAGCGAAAAAGGCAGCCTCCAAAAATGAATCGAATCTCCACTGGGTTATCTCCCAGGACAAGCAATTTTCACATTATTAATCTCTAGTTGAGAGCTCATTCATTTTTTCTTTTCATGCCTACCACAGTCCTTTGTTAAGTATTTTCCTGTGTGAGGCGCAGTGTTAGACACTGCACTAGGTGCTCTTAGCCCTGGAGGATTTGGGTACCATAGCAAGTATACTGGACTGTGACCAGACTTAGTCTGCTCTTAACTCATTTTGTCACATTTGTGAATGTCGCTGGATTTGCTTAGCCATAAACAAGCACAGTTGCTTAGATCAAGGATTATAAATGGCACCCCGAAGTCCAAGCTCTCATTATAGTCCAGACCAGGTTGGGGGAAAAGGAGAGGTGACAGAAGGAAGGCAAAGTTGACAAAGTGACCATAGCCACTGTCACATCGGCGCTGCTTTTATATCTGCATGATACAATTCACTTTGGAGTGCGATTTTCTCAAAAGAATAGAAAAGGTTTCTGAATATAAAGTAAGTCAAAAATGCATTAAGTTTCTAAGAATTCTTAAAATTCTAAAACATGGTCCTTAGGATTTATTCAATAGAAAGTCTTTACCAAATGATGGTAGATCTGCAGGCCCACACACTAGTTAATTTCATTCATAACATGTCTGAAATATGTTACTGGTTGTATTGTCTAAAACCCGAGTCTAGAAATCAGCACAGTCATAGTGTTATTGGAACATCAGGGTCTGGTTGGACGGAAGAGGTAGGGCACAAGCAAACTTCCTTAAAAGATATAAAGGCAAGGAAATAAAGCTCCCACTAGCCAGGAGGGAGTTCTGAGTCAAACACCCAGGAGGGCTTTTTTTTCTACGGGTTTTTAAAGGATTTAGAAGGGCGCTTGGCCAATGTGTAAGTAATAAAATCTCCACCCTGTAGGAGACTATGTACTTTTTAGGGGCAAATCTATGCAGTGTTCACACAGTGTCCATACAAGACCCTGGAGCCAGCGGCCTGCCTGATCATGCTCTGGGGACGTCCTAGACAGCCAGAGGACACCTGGCAGATGTTTTTGTAAGATCCCTGGAGGGTTGAGACTCAGCAGACTCCATGTTGGGCTTCCCAACTCCATTTTGGGGCCACTCTCCCTACTTCCTAATAAAATCCAGTTCCTGTTACAATAACAAGAAAAGGAAAAGAAAGGTGTAAAGTGCTTTATACCACCTCTTGGTATAACACTTATAATTTCTCTTTGGCATCCTTCAGCCCCCTCTTTATCCTCTATCTTCCTTGCTAATGACATCTAGTGCCATCACGAAGTCTTTTGCCTCCAATCCTCCTGCGATCTGTAACTCAATATATACTCTGTCCCCAATGTCACTCACTTTCCTTATCCCAAACTGTGCCCTCTACTTTGCACCCTCAGTTTAAGTTCATGTTTCTTCAGTGCAGCGAATGCCAAATTTAGCCATTACAAAAAGGGAAATCTAAATGAATGCACTCCTGTTAACCTAAGAGCCCCCAATCCTATTGAAGATATTTATATTCTTATTGGACAATCTTTGCTAACTCAAATAAATGTCTAACTTATCATAAATAAGCTCACTAGAGTCTTAAAGTACAAATGACAATGACATAAAGAATTCCTTCTGTCTTTCTTTTATTCAATATTTATTGAGAATCTACTTTGTTCTCGACACTGGACCAATCACTGTGGATTTCACCCTGAATGAGGAGTACACGGTCCACCCTCAGGAACTACAGTGAAGAAAGAGAGACAGAGCAGATTATTTGCATGGTGCAGGTTTCCCAGCAGAAGAAGTGATGTAGGAAGAGTGAGAGGTAATGAAGAATAATTTGTGGGTCTGGAGCCACCACTAGAAAGCTTTTTGCTTGAAAACTGCCCCAATTTGTTTCTGCTTTTCATATTTTCTGTCCTTGCGCCACTTCGGCATCGATTCTTCCAAGAGGCCAGCAGGAACTTGATCGGTTTCTCTGTATGTTCTCTGTATGTTCTCCTCACAGCAGCAATGATTAAGGCAAGCAGAAGGAGAGAAAGTCATTTCATGGACATGCTTCAGTAAGTCAAAAAACAGGCAATGAAAAAATATTTCCTCACCTAAATCTGGAGAAAAGAAAGGGTACTTTAAATATTCCAATAATGAAGCCAATAGTTAAAGATTCATCGATTCATTAGAAATTGGCTAAGTATTATTTCTTTATATCTATTTCTGTGATAGAATGTCCTTCTGCTTACATAATAGTATTTCAGAACTTAATAATGTCCCATAAGTGAAAGGAATGGAGAACGGGTATATATTTAAGCTACAACATCTAATGTCCATGGTTTCCTGCTTGGAAACATCTGAGGCATGATGTAATACAAACTTCAAATTCTCTACCCTTCATCGTTTCATAGATTAAAAACTTTCCAAATCAGAAAAGTAGTGGTCTGAAAATGACTGTGTCTTACAGCAACTAAGAGAAGATAAATTTCCATTAAAAATCAAAAAAAATTGTTCATCTATACCCTTTCAGATATTATCTGAATTAAGAATACTTGTCAGTGCAAGTTTTTTAGTCAAAAAGTACATAAACAAGCGTTATTTCTATCTTAAATTATAGTTCAAAGCATGAATTGTTTGTTCCCTTAATCCTTAGAATTGTCTTTGCTCCATTTGCAATTTTAAAATTATTACACATTTTGAGGGTGGGGATTTAGCTCAGTGGTATAACACTTGCCTAGCAAGCATAAGGCCCTGAGTTCAATCCCCAGCACCCCCCCAAAAAAATTAATACAGACTTTAAGAAGCATGTAGAAGCACCAGATCCAAGATGGTGGCCAGGAGGAGGCTGATGAAGGAGCTTGAAAAGATCTGCAAATGAAAAACTTCTCTAACATCCAGGTTGATGAAGCTAATTTATTGACTTGGCAAGGGCTTATTGTTCCCGACAGCCCTCCATATGATAAGGGGGCCTTTAGAATTGAAATCAACTTTCCAGCCGAGTACCCCTTCAAACCACCGAAGATCACATTTAAAACAAAGATCCATCACCCAAACACTGATGAAAAGGGGCAGGTTTGCCTGCCAGTAATTAGTGCTGGGAACTGGAAGCCAGTGACCAAGACTGACCAAGTAATCCAGTCCCTCATAGTACTGGCGAATGACCACCCGCTCCGGGCTGACCTAAGTGAAGAATACTCTAAGGACCGTAAATAATTCCGCAAGAATGCTTAAGAGTTTACAAAGAAATATGGGGAAAAGCAACCTGTGGACTAAAATCTGTCACAAATGACTCCAGCACGTGTGAGCAGAGACCCCGAGCAGTGCATTAAGACACCCCACACAGCAGGACTCTGTGGAAAATTGACAGGTGCCACTACCTGGCATTCACTTGTGGCAGTTACTAACTTTCTACAGTTTTCTTAATCAAAAGTGATAGACTAACCTGTAAAGAAAGGATTAAAAATGTCAGATATTCTAGTTCTGCTTTCTTTGTTTTAAAAATCACTGCTTCAATCCACTTGAAAAGAATGGTGTTTCTTTTCTTGTCCAAATCACCCAAACTCTTCAAGTTACATTTAGCCCATAATGTTAAAAAAAGAAAAAGGAAAAGTAAAGGTTATGGCCCCCTTCCTTCCGTGCCCTTGCAACTCCCACTATCCTTGCATTCAGTTTATTTTTCACAATTCACTTCCTAAAACCCAGGCCCCATCATGTTTTCTGCAAAGGAGAAAGAATGGCTCTGGTGGCTTTTCTTCTCCTGTGTCACACTGCCCTGTATAGGAGTTGGTTCAAATTCTCCTGATGCCAGTCTATAACATCCTTTTAAAAGATTATAAAACAAGCAAACAACTCCCCCCACACCAAAAAAAAAAAAAAAAAAAAAAAGAAAAGAATAGGCCTACAAAGAGAGGACCAGCTCTTTAAAAATCTAGCTCATGTCTCCACAACAGTGCGGATTAAGTGGGCAAGCCCACTATCTGTGTATCTGATTAAACGGCAGCCTCACCCGGCCTGTGTAGGGAAACCCTCAATGCCAGGTCTGGTGTCTGCGGAGGGAGGGCCTACCAGTGAAGGACACTGTACTTAGGAAACGATGATGAATTTCTCACCAGAAAGGCTCCTGAGGCCAAGATTCAGCACCCTTTCCGGCAGCCATGTTAGAAGATCCACTGGTCATTGCAGGCAAAGCGGAAGCCAGAATACCCATGTGAGATTCCAAGCTCCTCCATCCCCCTCTCCATCGGAATGTGCCCCAGAGCTCAGCCACTGCTCTCTGCAGCAGCCCCACTACCTCTCTCCCTTGACACAGTTTGACCCTTTGTAGGACTGCAATTGGCTGGACTCAGGTCCGTCTCTGGCATCAGTCTGGGGTTGCTGGGCCCCTGCTGGCCCCTTCCTTTGGAGGAGCTGGTGGCCCCGCCCAGGAACAAGACAGCCTCCCTTTTTCCCTTTGGACTCAGTGTCTTCGCAGAGTCAAGCTCCACTTGAAGCTCACTCAGTAATACCTTTCAATGTGTTTTATATTGTTTTGATTGCCTTTTTTGTAGAAATAAAAATTGACCTTAGAATTTATCATCAGGAAAAAAAAAAAGAAGTATGTAGAGTATATCTAAAGAAGGGGGGAAAGGGATGGGGGAGGGAGAAAGAGAGAGAGAGAGATAGATTTAATTTTAGCTCTCTGTTTTCTCCTGCCATTAAAATATTAGGACTAAATGATGTTAATTACAGGATGGAAGACTAAAATGAAAAGTAAAATTACTTCCTATGGCTAGATCTGCCTAGCTTTATAACTTGATGACTTGGGGCAACTAAATCTTTGTACGTTTTAGCGCCCTCAAATGTTAATTAAGTGATTTATAATGTGTGTGAAAGTTTAATCAGATAATCCATTTAAGTTCCATGGGTTGATGCTTGACATAGCATAAGTGTTTAATAAATTATTATTTTTGTTCTTTTAAAATAAAAAAAAGCTGTAGAAGAAACCCAGTTCCATGACCCCAGCTATTTTGTACAAATCTGTTTTCCCTGATGATTTTCAACACAAAAATGGAGGCAGGAAAGAGGGAAGGAGAAGGGATGAAAACATAATTAAGATGTGTTATATACATGTCCCAACTCCCCATGAGGAACGCAGTCATTATATAGGGCAAACACATACCAATTAAAATAAAAACGTCATAAAAAAGAAATGATTTCACTAATCATTGTTTTCTCACTCTTCCTCATCATGGTGCAGCATATTTTGAAAGATGTAATTAAATAGTGTTTTTAATAATATTAATGATGTCATAGAAAATAAATAAAATACTCTAGACCTTCCAAAAAAAAATACTCTAGACCCATTAAAATTTCAGTACAAGCTGTTTTGATTTCCCATTTTCACTGAGGCCAGTTCATGCTCAGTATAAGGGAAGAAGGCGAAGCGTGAGAAATGCCAGAGTTGAGCCATTAGGGCCAGGAGATGAGGATGTGGAAAGATGGAACAGGCCTTAAAACTCTAAACGAAGCCTCAGTTTTAATGAGCTTACAGGGACTGACTAAAGGTTCTCAAACTCCCTGTCAGCACCCATCTCTGGTCCCCAACTCATCACAACTCATCAAAATGGTAGATGATGTTTAGCAGGCTACATTGAATTACAAGAAGATGTTGCCTCAATGAGTGTGTGTGTGTGTGTGTGTGTGTGTGTGTCTGTGTGTGTGTGTGTGTGTGTGTGTACAGAGCTTCAACTATTAGTTATCTGTCTTTTGTGAAACTTAAGTTTTAGTATAATGTTACCATGCTAATGTCCAAAAATTCCAAAGTAGTGAAGAGTTGAAAAAATGAACAAAAGCATGTAAAACACACATGAACAATAAACAGTTCACAAAGACTATGCTACTAGTAAAAACAGTAAATTGGCACAATATCTTCATAGTATAAAATCTGATGCATCCAAATTTTAAACAGCATACAATAATACAAGTAGCTAATATTTTGAAGTACTTGCTTCGCTAAAGGCACTACAGGTAGGATGCTCATTATATTAATTAATTTGATATTATTGGTTTTTATAAAACAGGAAACTAGAGCTTAAGGTTCAACTAAATTGCTGGAAGTTACACAGCTGTGAGAAGCAAAATCAGGAGTCAGATCCAGGTTGGCTGGATTTCAAAATTATAAATATCCAGGGAGGGGTTGGGGAGTAGAAAACATCCACTTCGAGAAATTCAAAGGCCCAAGGGGCTGAGGCAGGAGGATCCGGCCAGGTTGAGGCCAGCCTGGGCTGCAAAGTGAGTTCAAACCCAGCATGATATACATAGCAAGACCCCGTCTCAAAAAGACTGAAAAGACACAGAGAGAGAGAGAGAATTTCAAAGGTCAACATCTGATAATAATTTGAAATGAGACCAGATTTCAATGGGCCTCTTAAATCTGTTATACTAATTAACTCGGACAAAAAAAGGAGGAAATGGTATTTTGGTTTCAATTATTTAAACATTTGTATACTCACATATTCCTTTCACAAAACACTATCATTTCTGCTACTGCAGATCCAAAATTATATTCAACAATATTTTCTCAGGTTTTTTTTTTACATGTTTGCATTGCATAATCATAACATTCCTTGTGAGGAGTTGGTACAGGTACATAACACATTTTAATTCTTTTTTTATCCCCTTTACCTCCCCTCTCCCTCCATCTCTTGATCTCCCTTCCATCTGAACAAAATCTCTCTCCCTACTTCCTATTATCTATCTTTTATTTTGCTGCTTATTTCTATTTTGGGTGTCTCATACGTAAGAGAAACCATGTGGTATCTAAGCTTGTTGTCTTAATTTATTTCACTTAACATTATGGTCACAACGTACATCCATTTTGCTACAAATTACTCAAGTTTATTTTTCCTTATGGCAGAGTAAGTACTTCATTGTGTGTAAATATTACATTTCCTTTATCAATTCATCTATTGATGTACATATACGCCATTTTTAAGATGTAGCTATTATGATTTGTGCTGCTATAAACACAGGTCAACAAATATTTATTGCATCATCGAGGCATAATTATTGGTTTGTCGGATATAACCATAAACAGGGCAAAGACCTATGTGCTTAAATCATTTACACTTTAACTCCATTATAATTGAATCTATTCTTAGTAATAACAAAAGTTAAAACTGAGAATTCTTCAAATTCTCCTAGATATGAAAATATTTTAAATGAATTATAGATTGCCATATAATACCGTTTTTCTCCAGTGGAAAACTGTTATAAATGGTAGTTAAGCTCACTGACAGATGTTTACTCCACAAACTATCAAAAGTATAAAGACTATTTTGGTTTTGAACACGAAGATGAACATGCAGAACAGAGAAAAAGAAAATAAAGAGCAAAGGTGAGTATGTTTTACTGTGAAGAGTGACCTAAGGATCCATTTTTTTTGTTTGTTGTTTGGTTTTTGCTGCCAGGGATCGAACTCAGGGCCTTGCGCTTGCTAGGCAAGCGCTCTACCACAGAGCTACATCCCCAGCCCCTGAGGATGCATTTTGAACAGATGGAACCCGCTGGCTCTCTCTCTGTCTGCCCAGCAGCTGGCCTGGAGCACTGCTGTCTCTCTTGTCATGGGTACCGACTCTCCCTGAAGCCCCTGAGGTCCCGCAAGGTTACGCCAGGCTGGAATTTCCAACTAATGACTAAGAGGCAGAAACAGTCTTGTTTTTTTTTGGTTTTTTTTTTGTTTGTTTGTTTTTTTACACTTTGATTGCTTAATAAAACAGTAGGCTAACCTTACGATAAAAAATCTAGTTCGCTGCTCTACATCGACAAGGGTCAATCAAGGCATTCTGGGTTGGATAAATTTTTTTATCACCAAAAAAAGCTATCACACATATTCTAGAAATTTTAGCAGCATTTCTGGCTACTATTTACTAGATGTCAGAAGCCTCCTCAAATTGTGATCAGCCAAAATGTCTACAGAAGTTGCCGTGTGTCCCTGGAAGAAAAACATCACTCTGGGTTGACAGCCACTGATTTATATTAAAAATATATATATGCGTGTGTGTGCGTATATATATATATATATATATATATATATATATATTATATATATGTGCGTGTGTGTGTGTATATGTGTGTATATATATATATATATATATATACATATGCCTTTCATCCACTGTATTTTAGGTTAGTTTGATGGCTGCAGAAAGACAAGTGGTATTTTCTTTTAAAATGCTATCATTTTAGTCAGTCACGTACCGACTATACTAAGCACAGTGTCTGTGATGTCCCAGATCTGCCCGTCCGCCTGTGCCTCAGGCCCTTGGCTGGTGCTGTCCAGTGAAATCCCAGGTTCCGGCCGGTGGACGGTGTCCTGCGCCCTGGTACTGCTGCTGCAGCGGCCTCGGCGTCCACAGTCACAGACAGACCAGACCCCCCGGGTGTCAGACCAATCACAGGCCCCAGGACTACTCCCCTCCTCTCACGGGAACCTGGGCAATACCACAGGGCCAACCCCTTGACCTTTGCCCGAAGGCTCACTGCTGGAGGCAGAGATAAAAGTAACGAAGACCCCCGGAAAATTCCAAACCAGAATGCACATGTGCTAACCTGCTGGCATGACCCACAGCGACTTTTCTTCACTTAAGTTTCATACCTATGGACTGCACCTCATACGTCCAATTATAACAGAGCGAACGTGGGAAAGGACATGCGCAGTAAATACCATTGATATGACTCAGCATCCTGCCAATCACAGCGCCCATCATGGTCCGGAAGGCCCAACGGGCGGAGCCCCAGGCCTGATGCAATGTTGCAAATTCTTAAGCCCATCCTGCGCTCCTGGCATTTTCCTCTCTGCTGGCACAAGCCCACTCGCTCTAAGTGTACCTTTGCCCTTTAAACTTCATTAAACTTAGCTGTTTTTTTCCTTACGGTTGTGGACAATGTGCAATTCTTTGTTCGCTGCACACAAAAACTTGGAAACCTGTCTTGTACCCCACTGCCCACAATAACGAGGCTATACAGATTCCCGGCACCCACCGGAGGGGCAATCACAACACCCCCAGTGCCCAGAACTGACCCACCAAGCCCGACATGCAGGTTTGTGCAGAGGCTGCCCAAAGGGTCAAAGTAAGTATCTGAGAGTCAGAGTTAAAGTCCTTTAGGGTAAGTTTGGCCCAAAGAGAGACAAAAGATGGGAGAAGCCAGGAAATGAACTGATCCAGATAAACATCTGCTCCAAGATGGAGTTGTTCCATCTAACCTCTCAGGAGACAGCTTGTGGGAACAAGCGTCTAGCTATGTTTTCTTGTGAAACCGCAGCCCATTTAATAACACGTTTTATTTACCTTCCTTCCTTCACCCTCACTGGCTAACACACTGACTTTCCAGGGTCTGGACACCTCCAAAGAAGAAATAGCAAAAAATGGCCTGAGGGTCTGCATTCTAGAGACCTTAAACTGAGACAAGCTAGGGGGAGCAGGAAGAGGAAGGAGAAGGGGAAACAGGAAGAGGGTAAAGATGTTATGGCAAAGTAGTAAAATCTAATTCCATATATATATACATATATTTCAGTCAAGAGAAAGTTTTTGCAGTTCCTGTTAAATAAGCCATACAGGAATAAATAGCACTGCTTCTAACAAACTGTGACACATAAACTAAGAACAAAAGTAAGGCATTACTTCAAGTCTGACAGTTCCAGACAACAGGATATGCTGTCCTATCCTACCTAGGATACCCTGCCCACAGCTGAGCCTCTCAAAATGGCAGCCTTTAGTTTTCACATTTTCTCTATTACAGCTTCCACTGAGCAATAGAAAGGCCACCTACATAAATGACTTTTTTGAACTGTACCCAAGATTCAAGTTACTTTGATTAGTTCATGTCTGTAAAATTAGTAAAAAGTATTTTCACTCTTGGCCTGGTGATAGTTATATTGCTGGTTTCTCAATGCAAGCCAAAGAACACAACTGAGTCAGAAATTAATGTTACAATATGAGAAGATCAAAGATATTTTTAACGACAGATTCTTTGTCTTAAAAATTGACTCCTGATAACCTTAACTCAGAAGGACCCTGCAAATTTGGACTATTCTGTACACTATAGTGTCAAAAGAACAAGCTCCCTCCTAAAAACACGTACGTCATCAGCTGGAGGGTGAAGTGTCCACAGTGTTGTCCATTTAAGTGCATGTGCAATGAACGATCTTTTGAGTGTCTATCATTTGCATACTGTCTTTTCTATAGTCAACAAAGTATAGAGGAAATATGAAATATATAACAGTACAACCACAGCTGAGGGACTACTGCTTTAAGAATCCATTTGTGTTTCTCACTTCCCAATGGCTGGTCCTCTCTTCCCCGGACTGAGATCACAGCTTCTCGGAGGTTAAGGAGCGAAAGAACCACCCAACAACCGTGTAACCACGAAGATTCTGGTTCGCTAGGTTTGCATTTCGCAAAGTCTCCCAAGTGATGCTGATGCTGAGAGTTCATGGACTACATTCTGAGTAACAAGACATTCAGATGAACTCTTTTCTAGTGATGCAAACACTACCCTTACTTCTAAATGAGTATCTGTTAGGCTACGTCTTGACTAAAATCTCCCCAGACCACTGCTGCCACAGTCAGTGTGTGCTGCTTTTCACCTGGGCTGACTCAGCTTCTTTCTTAAAAAAGAAAAAGGCAGAAGGAAAACCAGGGTGGAGGTTAGTCTCCTTCTTCTCTCTGTCATATATGAGCTGCTCCTCACGGTCATCCAGAGCTGAGAGAAGACGCCACAACAAAGGATGAAGCTTGTTAGGTAAACTACTTTGCAGGAAGCGGAACTTTTATCAACAACTACCAATTTTCAGTATGACGACTACTAAAACTTCAAACATTTCAAGAACTAGAAATTCTTTAATTCACATCAAGTGAATGAATACAATTTAAGTGATCATTATAGGAAAGGCCCCACAGCCTCATCCTTATTCCTGTAGATGACGACCACATGTTAACTTATTCCTATGATCACAAAACTAAAGAAAACCAGTCCTTTTAGAGCTGATCATCCCTGAAAAGAATATTTATTCTCCATCTATATACCAAAACACAGTATTATGAACAAATACCATTATTTATAACTCTGACCTTATTTATAGCCATTATTTTTAATGCCCTTATTTATAACCATTTACTTCATAGTACTATGAAAATACTGTTATTTATAACCCTTGTCATAAAATACTTTGCTTATATATGCCTTTGCCCACTTATGTACAATCCTTTATTTTTGATATGTCAAAAGCAAAAGTAGGACTTGTTAGTCTTTCAATCACCTGGGGCTACATATGTGAATGTTTGACATACTGAAGCACTCCATAATTGCCTGTGAAAGTGAACAGAATGACATGGGTCTGCTACATATGAAGACAGTAGCCCACTTTGAGATCTAACTCTAAGACAGAGTCTATCTCTCCATTTAGCTCTAGATCTAGGGTTGTCATTTGAGAATTCTGGATGAGCCACAATTTGCTTCCTTATCAGCTACTTGGAAATGCATTAAAATTCATGTCTTTCCCAAAGTGCGGTGTACACGATATTTTATTTAAAATGCACACTTTGGTGGCTCTTATAAAGAATTTAACAGATAGTAATTCAAATGCCGATTATTTGCTTTAGAGTCTCTCTGTATGGGGCGGGTAAGTAGGGGTCACGTAAGAACCAATTAGGCAGGCCTTCCATGATTAAACATCCATGAGTTATTAATCTTTTCAGCAAATTTGCTTTGCATTTTGCCTTTTCATTTAATATGTCATAAAAAGAGAAGAGGTTCAAAAGTTTCAGGACACATCTTCTATAAACAACTTGCCGGACTTCTCCCTGAATATTCTGAAGAAGGGATGCTTTTACTAAAGGAAGAGTTGGGACGAGGGACTGATAATTGCTACCAGGGAAAGTACATGTTTAACATTTTCTGATTCAACTTCTGTATGTGTGTAGCTGAAACTCCTATTAGCTAGGCAGGTACAGTTTTTTCCCAGGCAGCATAAGGGACACTTCTTTTTAACTATATGATATTTTTAAATGCCGGTAGAGCAAATACATTGGCTAAATTAGACAATAAAGCTAGCATTAAATAGCACAAACCTCCTGCCCATTGCCTTGTTAGAGGCTGCAAAATGTACAGACGGATATTGCTAAGGTGGGATGGCAATTACTTCCTTCTACTTCACGTCTATCAAATCACTCTAACATGATTTAGGGAATAAGAAACTGTAACTTGGAGAAGTACATTTAATACTGCCAAAGACCGCTATATTCCAGTCAGTTACTGAGGCCCCTACCACAGCTGAAGCAGACCTCTCTGTAGTAGAAAATCTGGAACATCCCACTGCAATTTTTCCCCTGCACTTTCTCCCTACCATTAAGTATACATTTCTCTTTATGTTCTTTTAACTTCACAATAACACATGCCATCCACCAGAGTAACATATATTAGACTCCGTTTTTTAGAACTAAGTTTTCATTAAATAGCTTAATTTTGTGTTTGTGTATCTGTGAGAGACAGACAGGAAGGATACTTGTGTGTGCTAATTTATAATATACATCACAAAATTCACCACATGGATAAGAAACATGAATTTGTACCATCTCTGTATCTACAATAAACATGTGTCTTTTATAAAGATGCTATTCTTCATTTTTAAAACTATACACATATGTGAGTTGCAGAAGTATTTGTTACAAATTCCACAAGTCCGTATGTTTAAATAAATGTGTGGACACCAGAAGGTCAAAAGAGAATTAAAAGTTTTATAAATATATCTGACATGAGATACTACTAGAATAGGGCATTTCTTACATAATAAGATCTCAATTTTCGGGCTGGAGATTTACTCAGTGGTTTGAGTACTTGCCTTGCAAGCACAAGGCTCTGAGTTTGATCCCGAGCACCAAAAAAAAAAAAAAAAAAGAAAAACAACAACAACAAAAACCTCAATTTTCATTCATTGTTTAAAACTTTTTTGAGATCTCAGGAAGGAGAGAGAGGCAGGGAGAAGGGAAATAAAGTAAAAAAGATCAAGATGCTATGTGTATGTGTACCGATTTCCCAAGATGAATGTAATTATTATGTATCTCAAACATGTACCAACAGTTTAAAAAAAAAATTTGGGGGTAGTATGGCTTCAGGTTGTACCTAGGAAGTGAAATTGTCTTATCTAAAAGCTTCTCTTCATATGATGAAGAGTAAATTCATTAAAAAAATCTGCCATCCTCCCATTCAAAACCCTTGGAGGCAAACAGCACCACTTAGGGAAATTCAAGTGCACTGAAAAAGAATAGCCTCTGGGCGCAACAGTGAGACAGCAGAGGGAAGAAATCCTAGAGGGTACTTCACAGAAACATTTGAAATTCCCCTTAATCTACACTGAAGATGTTTACAAATTCAAATTAACAATAACAATGACAACAGCTGCTTCTACTATTGGTACTTTTGCCAAGCACTTTCCATTTATTTTTGCCTGTTCCCTGCAGCGCTGTGGGTGGGCCCTTCCCTCACCCAACCCGGAATTGTATTCATATAGAAGAGGATTTATAAACATCTTTGCTATTTAGCCGGGCTTACTGGATGCCTCCCACATACACAGCCCTGGTGGGAACTGAGAAGAGACACCAATAGCTAGAGGTCCTTTCACGGATGTACTTGCAATTCTTCTGGGGGCTTAGATGTAGGAGGCACACACCCAGTGCTCAACCACCAAATTGCAGTAACAGAAGATGACAACCAAAACTGATGGGAAATGTTCAAATAAATGAGCTATTGCAGAAGGAAAATCAAAGAGAGCTTATAGGAGTCCGTACATCTCAAATCTGATTTTAGTACCAGACACAGAACTAGACCAAGGCACAAGAATAGCCAAGAACTTCTAGATGAAACCAGGTACGTGGGGAGCCAGTGAAGGCAAATCAATTTCTAATGTAGGAAAATAGGTTCCCATCAGATCTGGGACTATTCTATTCCAACACAGGTGTCTAACTATCTCACATTGAATAAATACAGAGGAAGCACAGTTCTGTGGTTAGGTGCACAGATTTAAACTGGGTGTCTCCAAGCCCTGGCTATTCACTACTTATATAATCCTGGAAATGTTTATCACTGTAAACATCAGTTTCCTGATCTTTAAAAGGAAGTCAATAATAGCATATGTTCATTGGATTGTTCTAACAATATGACAATATATGTAGAGATCTTGGTGTAGTTTATGTAACAACATTTGGAGCACTAGGTAGATGAGCTATGGTTAGTGCGGGCTAAAATAAACTGAGCTTGGGACTATTAAGAAACGATGTATGCATAGTAAAGAAAGGGTTATCATAGGCAATGTGTGATTCTCGAAATGTAATGTGTATCAGAACTTCCTGGAGAGTATAAATACACACACTGGGGTGCCCACCTCTTGGGTTTCTGACCTGGTAGATCTTTGGTGGGGCTGTGATTCTACGCTTCTATTAAGTTCCCAGGTAATGCTGACGGTCCACACCTTGAGAACCACTGAGATAGGGCTTGCGTGCGGGCAGGCACTTTCCATCAGAGATAATACCTATCTCAGCCCTTACAAAATGGGCTGCATAAACCAGGTATTTCTGAATTTCCAGAATCTGCACTTCATATATTTATAGTGGTTACTAGATTATTTTTTTGTGTCCATAAAATTCACTATCCTCAGACCAAATATCAAAACCATGACATCCAAATATTTAGTGCAATAAACTATAAAATGCTTCATTATTTTCAATAGAGTTGGTTGAAATAAAAAGGAACACAATGACCAATAAATTCCTTTTTTGTGATGTGGCTTGTCACACTTCTCGAACAGCCACTGGATGCCAGGTCAATTATGTGCCACAGATGCTGGCCTATGGAACTTCTCCCACCGCTCTGCTCTCCTCTTATTGTGTATCTTGACACTGGCTGGCTCCCTGAGGAGTAACTGATTTCAGGCAATCCAGAAAAAGGCGGTGATAAAGAAAGTTGGCCATTCAGGGTTTATTAGAGATACATCAAAGATCAATTATATTTTGGGGCAAAAAGAGTTTATATTCTAGATGAATCCAGAGTGTAACCTCTATAAAAAAAAGAGAAGCATTACATATGAAGGAAACGATGAATGGACTATAGCACACTACTAACACTGTGCTGTTAAAAGAAAACCAAAGACTGGAGGAAAAGTTAATTCGTCGTAACCCAAGAATAAGACTCAACTTTGTTTTTGCCCACTCTCTAGATTTAATCACTTCCTGAAGCCCCCTTGCTACAGATTACATCTTGAATGTTTCCCAGGGGGCCGCGCAACTGATAGATGGTAGAATTTTTAAGAGGTCGGACATGATGAGATTGTGACTCTGGGACGGTAGGACCACACCCTTCTCCTGTGTCTGTTTGCTCCCTGCCCATGAGGTGAGTGGTTTTGCTCTGCCAAGTACTCCCACCATGATGGTTACTTTGCCACAGGACCAACCAATCATGGATTGGAATGTCCCAAACTATGAGCCAAAACAACCCTTTTCTTTTTAGAAGTCAATTAAGTCAGGGAGTTGTTGTTATGATGAAAAGCTAACACACTCTCATTTTTCATTTTCAATCTTACCTTCTAAGGAAAAAATATTACATCATAAAGAAATAAAGAAGAAAGATGAGCAAGGCTCCTTTGCTTTCATGTTCTCCTCCTCCTCCTACCCTAAAAATAGTTTTCCTGCCACTACCAGGTCCAAATTCACTCACCTTTGGCACAAGCATCAGGTTTATATTTACTCTTTAGGGTGGCTGCCATGACTACACCTGAGGTACCAAGCAAGAGTTAAGAGGTTTGACTCATTAAATTCAGCGCAGTTTGTAAATTTTTGGCATGGTCAGGGTATTTTGAAAATAAGAGAACTGACTTCCGGGGAAGTAAGCTTTACTGCCAGGGCCTTGTGCTGTGACTGACACTCAGAGGAAGACGCATTCTCTTGAGTCCCAGTGAACACCTGGTCTTCGCTTGGCAAAGGCTGCACATTGCACTTTACCTCCTGCTTGCAATAAATCGCTCCTACTCTGCACAGCCTCGGCTAGCATGCCATCTCACAAGAAGTCAGCGTAATTGCCTTCATAAAATACTAGCTAGAATAAATCCTACCCCTTTATTACTCTTTGCACACCTCTGAAACCTTTGTGTTTGGCATACCTGTTGAGAAACTCTGAACTGGTGGAAGGGCCTTCACCCAGAGGTAGGGAACAGCAGAGAATTTAAATGACTCTACCCACATGTTGAGGGTGAAAGACCCACCATGAGAATCCCATTTAGGACCAGCCTAGTGGCCAAGAAAGAATGAGTGCTATGCCTGAGAAGATACCCGCCACATGAAATGAATAACCAGGGTAGCCAAAGCCACAGACTTTCTTGGCAAGTTAGATTTTGTTAATGTTATAGCAAAGTAAAACTGGAGCTATAGTTCTGCTTCCAGTGTCTAGAATCCTATGAATTATGAACATAATAAATTATCTTCTATAGTATATCACATTGAACCAGCACTAGAATCTCACATCCCTATAGGCTTTGGAAAGCAAAATCTTCCTCACTATTGTGAGTGTCTGATGGTTTGTGGTGAGTGCTTTTGATGAAGTTAGCCAAAGCTAGTCCCTGGCTGCAATTCTAACCAGTCACACATAGACATCAGTAAACATCCATGAAAATACACAGGCTTCATTCAGCTTTTTGGTAGTTAGTCATTTTGACTCTCCCCGCAGGGATAGAAAACATTGGTTTAAAAACAATTTTACAAAATAAGCTATGACGTTAACCCAATTTCACCACTAAGAAACAGATGAACTCCTTAACAAATCATGGTTTTGCTCTTCACAGTCATGTCATAGAAGATTCTGGAAGAGAAACATTGACAAAATTGATGTTGGGGCCACTTTGTAAAACTTCTACAAATGTACTGTCCTTCTCCCAAATTTGTTTTTAGCTACTTTCTGCCCAAGTTTCCCATTTCTTTTATTGTCCAACTTTTATCTTTCTCTCCTTGATTTCTTTCTTCACTAAAAAGTACGTTAATACAGTCAGAAGCTCCCACTATCACCCATGGGTGGAATTCCTACAGAATACACTATTAATACAACAGTGGTGAACTCTTTTGAAAAACAGGAGAAAGCTTACAAATAGAGAACATGAGAATAAAATAGTGAATATTCATCAAATTAACACACCAGTTTTAAATCGTGAAACACAAAAAATTCACCACTCAAATGCATTTGAAATTCTTTAAAATGCAAAAAAAACAAGTTTTCTGACATGAACACTTTGTTTTTAAGCAATATTCATAAATAAATTAACTGTGCTAAATGTGATTTAAAATAACTTTGATGAGAAACAAAACCCTTCTAAGTATGGCAGATATAATACATAATTGCACAGACATTAGGAGCTCATTAAATTATATAGAAAAAAGTGACACAAATAAAAATCATTAAAACAGAGCCTATGCAATCAGAATAAAAATATTTATTAAAGTCAAGCTGTGTGGGAAAATTATCTCTGATAATAAAAACTTAGCACACTCATATCTCAGCTCTGCCCTGCCTTTGTACTACTTTTCTAATTCATATTAGACAATATAAACATGATATAGAGCAAAGAGAAAAGAGCATTATTTCAGATGTAAAGCAACCCCCTTCAACCACAGGGCATATGTTCCAAGGCCTGCAGGGATGCCTGAAACCACAGGTAGTACAAAACCCTGTATGCTATGAGTTTTATGCTACACAGATGCTTATGATAAGCTGAAGTTTATATGTTAGAGATAGTGGAAGATTGACAACAATAGCTAATAATAAAGTAGAATCATTATGACAATATATGTAATGAATGCTATATGCACATGGTTTCTCTTTATCTGTCTTCTCTCTCAGAATATCTTATTCTTTCTGCATATAATATCATTCAGTGCCTATGTGATGAGATGAAGTGAGGTGTAGGAGACGCAGAGGCAGCTCCGGGATACTGAGTAAGGATTCTTTCCACATAAACACGGTGGTATCGTGACAATTGATAAGTGAGACAGCTATTGACTAAGGGGAGAGTGTCACATCCAGCACAGTCATGTTGGACAAAGGGCTGCCTCACATTTCAGACAAGGCAAAAATAGACAGCAAGAGATCTCACCATGCCACTCAAAATGGTGTACAGTTTTTAAAATGCCAGAAATGCTTCTTTCTGGAATTTTCCATTTAATAATTTCAGGCCATGGTTGATCACAGGCGACAGAAACCACAGACAGCTAAGCCAGCGATAAGGTGGCACTACTGTTTATTAATAAAATCCACCAATGAGGAAAAGACAGTAAGCCACAGATGAGGAAACGCCTAACTACATGTTTGATGCATACTTTCTTTTAACTGCCCAGTGTATATAGTTACCTTGAAATTCACCTTGCCCAAGCAAGATTGGAGCTTTTTGTTGGACTAGGTTTTATAGATAATCTCTAGGCTTTGGGTTTAAGTTCATTTGGGTTGAATTCAGAATGAGTGTTATTTATTAAAATTGTTCGTTAGGCTGTGACTTGCACATGTGGAAAACAAGGTGGTCAAATGGTTAAAGTCCAAATGGACAGAATGGGAGAAATCAAGAGCAAACAAGGACACTAAAGGCTGCAATTATCAGGACAGTTCTTAAGAAAGGGCAGGAGTGGTAAACGGGTAAGTTTAATGAACCCTAAAAGTTAATTTCAGCTCTTAAATCCATTACTGTGCAACTCTGATTGCCTCAAACTAAAACATCCTGAGATGCACTTAAATACGTTTCCATTCAGTAAAAAGACAACGCCTAGAAAGTACTAAGTTTTAAAAACCTTCAGAATCTTATTCCAAAACTGAAACTTCAAAGAAAAATGTAGTTATCTGAAGATATTTGTAAATATTACCTTAATCCTCCTTGCAAATCTACAATATCCTCTTCCCCAAGTTGCCTGCAATATAAGAAGTGACAGTCCACCCACTGGGACGACTTTTTCATTTTCATTCCCTTGTTCACATTTTACAGTGTGTATACTTGCAATAGTAGTGCAGGTATATGCAATATAAATGAAGAAAGTAGAATAAAAATCACTAACATTAATTGGACATTTTAGATGTGTCAGGCACTCTGCTAGTCACTTAAGAGGAATTACTTCATTTATGCCTCCAAGTCTCTGTATGATTTAGGGGCTGTTATTGCCCTCGTTTTATAAACTTCTCTGAGATCAGAATATAGAATAGAGGAGGGAAGGGGTAGATAGATGATAGACGATAGGGATTAAATGTAATAATGTAATGGACATTTCTAACCAGTGTGTGACTGACAAAATTTTTCTACTGTATACTACTTTACATTTTCTAAAATACCTATAATTCACAGGATGGTCTTTATAACTTTAAAGAAATAAGAAAAGGCTTTAAATATCAAGATTAAAACACAGTTGCTTTGTGAAAAAGGTAGAAAACCGAGATACTGAATAACAAGGTAGAAATTCATGTTACCCAAAATATAAGAAGGAGCGTGGATTTATCTTTCAATCATAATGCACATATTTCAAAGCATGGGCACAGTCAAATAATTACAAACCTAAGAAAAAACTCTTCAAAGGTAGCTTTGAAAAATAATGAAATTGCTTTAGAAAATAAGTTAGACTTAAAGAGATATTCAAATCTGACGCTATATGGTACATCTAATCAAAAATGTTCAAAATTCCATTTTCTTTTAAACTGTGATGGGTAGAGGGCCCGGATCAGCGGCTATTTTAGACAGCTGAGGAAAATTATTTTCTCCACAAAAATTCTAGGCAGGTTTCTAGAATTAAATTGGTAGTAGGGATCATGATATTATTACTGTAATTGCTTTGTGACATCTGTTTCGTTGTCAAAATCAGTTCTTTGATAACAGCAACATGAATAGTATATATCTAATCAGTAATATTCAATACTTCACCAAAACAAAAATGAAGCCAATTACAAGTGCTCCTCAACAAACTCTTTTCAATCATGTGATATCGTTCATGTGAAACATAATACAATAACGAGGATTGACCATCCTTTACCCTCTTTTCAGATCCTTATTTTCAATAATGTTTATGATGACATGTAAATTTGGTACAACTGTCCTGAAATAGACATAAAATGTACATACTTTGGTTCACGGCATAATGATGCACAACTATGTATTAATTAGCTTTCTGTTGCTGGGGCAAAATACCCGAACCCTACAATTTAAAGGACAGGTTTATTTTGGCTCACAGTTTCAGAAACTTCAGTCAATGGTCTGCAGGCTCTAAGGTAGAAATATTGTATGCTGCTCACACTGTGCCATCCATGAAGCAGAGGGCAGGGAAGGAGCCAGGGAGGCCAGTACCAGGGACCTGACACATGCCCAGGAGCACAGCCCACAACCCATCCTGACATCCCAGACGTGCACGTTCCTAATCTCCAGGCATCTCAAACCAATCAAGCGCACATTCCTAATCTCCCAAGCGTCTCTCAAACCAATCAAGTTGACCAGCAAGGTTAACCATCACACTTTGTTAATAAATTGTGTTTCTATCACACTTTTATTATCAAAGCTTACCCGTTAAGGCACTCTGTGTTAAAACTGGGAACCTGCTTATTGCTGATGCTAAATTTAGTTTAATAATAGTACAATGAATAAAGCATTCTAGCTCTGATAGTGCCATCACATCTAGCAGTGCCATCACCTCTGAAAATCACGCAGTGTTCCTGGCTTGAATGTATAAAATGATCATCACTGAATCCTCCAACTCAGCCACACATTTACTGCAGGCTTAAACTCTTGAGTTTTCAGCTAATGGTACTATCTTCCCTTTACTGCAGCCAAACAAACAAACCTTTCTTTTAGATCAAATCTTAAGAGATTCCTTTTGTACAAAATTTTAGCATTTCACAACTGTTTACAGATATCGTCCATTAGTCCAAAGTTCATTGCAATCCTAGGGCACTTCCAAGATAGATTTTGCAAAAAATTTAAAAAATCTGCAGGTAATCAATACATCAGAACAGGAAAGCAGAATTGTGAAAATATTCTTTAGGCTTGTAGAACCATTACATAAATTTTTTATTTGAATTTAGGTTTGTGTTTTCAATTACTCTTCCATATCAAGAAGTGATTTAAGGAAAAAAAAAAAAGTCCGGCCTCTCTAACTCAAATCATGAATTTCAGATTTTTTGAAGATTTAAATGAGTATTTTTAAATAAATGAAAGCAAGGAAACATCTGCTCAATATTTTTCATCATAAGATGTTAATAAATATTTAACTTGTGGCCGGACAGGAAACGAGTGTATTTCAAAAGTCTACGTTCTGAGGAGCATACTACTACATGTGAGTATGTGGTGAATATCTACAATATCTACTTAACAAACAAACAACCGCTACCATTGATGAGTATGTTCTATGCCCCAGCCCAAGAACTAGGAGTGTTCCATATTTCATATTTTAAACCCCATAAAAATCTTGGGAAATCATTGTAATTTAACAGACAAGTAAGGAAAAGGAAGTGAAGGAACTTTCTTAAGATCTCAGAGTCGGTGGTCCATGAATGAGGGATCAAACCCTAGTCAGATCTTTAAGACCCTGATGGGCTGATCTGTACTCTCTGCCTTTGTTTCTAAGCCAACAGTGGCAAAGTGGCAATCTCAAACACCATTACACACAAGTGTAGCCTACACTTACAATATCAAAAGCCATCAAAATTCATTAATGATCTCCAAAATCCAGTTTGCATTTGTTACCACTTTTCTAATAAAACAGCAGATTATTGAAATCAGAAATTATACCGTACTTATTTCTCTTCAGATTCCACTTATAAAATGACCATGAAAATATATTCACTTGAGTATAATTTAAATGAAACTACTTGAGTAGGCTGTAGTGTATACACCTTCATATTCAGTTTCCAAAAGAGAATGATTACTATTAGAAAAATGTCAATAGTATTAACTACTACATATAGAAAGTGTAATTTATGTGTTTAACAGTTAAATCACCTCCTAAAGTAACTGAAGTTGTTGTGTTTTCTGGGGCCACTTGATTTTTTGTTATCCACCCTAGATACAAAGAGTCATTGCAAGGTAGCTACTAAATCGACAAAGTGCTACAGTTTGGACCTTGACTGTCCCCCAAATATTCATGTGTTGAGATCTTGGTTCCCACGCCAGGGCACTAACGAAAGCTGATGCAACCTCCAGATGTTGGGACCAAGTGGAGGGAAGCTATGTCACTGGAGACAAGCCTTTGAGGGGACACTGAGACCCCTCCTCTTCCTTTCTCTCTCCTCCCAGTCACCACAAAGCAAGCAACTAGTCCACCAGCTATTCCTCATCATCCACTCCCTTTTCACAGGTCCAAAAGCAATGGGCCAACCTACCATGGACTAAAATCTCTGAAACATAAGCCAAAACAAACCTTTCCTCTTTTTAAATTAATAACCTCAAGTATTTCTTGTAGTAATAAAAAGTTAACACAGCATGCAAAGGATGCACATGAAAAATAAACCCTCTCTTCTAAATAAGTAATTTTTATTGAATACAAACCCAAAAAAATCAGTATCTTTCATGAATCATAATTTCAACTGATGTCATAAATGTACCTCTTTACTGCAAAAGGCTTCTTTGGAACAAGAAGTATCTACATTCCAGAATAGAATATTTTAAAAGTAAATGGTATCATTCCACAATGTACACATGTATTAAAACATCACCTGATACCCCATAAATATGTATAATTTTAATGCTTTTATTTATCAGTTTTAAAAAACATTTCAAAGCAATGTAAATGAAAAAAAGAAAAACAGTCCATGGAATAAATTATTGGCATAATAATAATAATAAAGTATAAATTAGACAAAGTTCATCTCATTATATATGGAATCAAAAAATTAGGATAACATGATTAACAGTACCCATTTATGGAAATAATTAGAAAAGGTTAGATTACAGAGAACGTTCACTACATAACTACATAACTGGCATTGACACAGTAGAAATAAAATCAAATTTGAATTTCAGAGTAATTGGTTCATAACTTATTCTCATTACATGTGTAATCTTGGACAAACTGATTAATTCCCTAGAATTACTACTTCCTAACTATTAAAAGTCAGTGAACCAGCATGAAGATTAAATAAGAAGTCACATACAGGTTAATCATCCCCAATTCCAAGAATCTGAAATCCAAAATACTCTAAAATGTGCAACTTTTTGAGTGGTAACATGATGAAAGAAGTAGATAATTCTGTTTCATGAACAAAATTATTTAAAATATTGCATAAACTTACCTTCAGGTTATGTGTAGTAGGTGTGGATTAAACAAATCAATTTCATTTTTAAATTTGGGTTCCATCACCAAGATATTACATTACATATATTAAAATTTGCCAAAATACTAAAAAATTCAAAATCCACTCTGGTACCAAGCACTCCGAAAAAGGGATATTCGACCTGTAATTGACCTAGTTCACTGGAGCTCACACTTTTCAAAATTGTTTCCACAGCCCTATAAATTAAGGTAAGTATAAAACAGTGATTTGCCTTCTTCCTGGGATTTGAATACGCCTGATTACAAATCTCAAAGGTATTTATTATTATATGTGCAGGAACACTACAGATTTGAAATAAGTAATATAGAAAACAATAACGATTTGTGCCATTCTTCTTTTAATATAAAAAAGCATTAAATAATCTATTCTAGAAACACAAGTATTTAGAGCCTGAAGTTTTAATAGAAAAAAGGATACATCAGTTCACTGAATTATAACTATTTTTTCCTTATTTCACTAAAATGTAAGTGATAGAATAATTTTACGCCAGTGACTCTTTACTAATATCTAGTAAGAATAAACACTGACTCTAAAATGAATAAGAAAAAGGCTAACAAAAACAAAAAGAGAGGCCTGTATTTTCTGATTTATGTGGAAGCATGTGACAGAGCAATTTACATAGACAAACAATGATAAATGACCCAGCGAGTTCAGTTATAAACCAGAGGATCACTGTAGACCAACGCACATTTATATTCACATTAGCACTTCTGCATGTTTTATAAAACAAAACTCATTAATACTGCATTTTGTTGTTTTGATCTTTGCAAAGCATCACAAAGCTAAAATAGAACAGATAATTTATGAAGACACAAATTAAGTAATTACCTTATGGTGTATCCATAAATATTGTGGAATTGCCACAACCTGACCTAAGGAATCTCATTTTTCATCTATAACCTTTTTCTCGACACATTCATTTGTCCCTACCCAACTCTCTCTCCCTTTCTCTCTCCCTTTCTCTCTTTCTGAAGACATGGAGCAATGTTCCAATTACTAAGAAAAGCAACTTTAAAAACTATCCTGAAAGACAGTTTACAGATTAGAAGGATTTATGTTTTTAACTTTTATCCTTGTTTTAAATTTGAAACTTGCACAGTCTTGATATTATATATTTTCTTCTTTTCTTTTTTAAACTTCCAGCTAATCTGGAATGTCTTGCTGGGTTACATGTTACAGATGACAACAGTAAGTCCTTTCAGTCTTCAAACAATCATACAACACAACTGCTGATAAAAATTCCATCTCACCTAGATGGCAATATTGGAGAAAATAAATAATATCGCATTTGTAAAAGTTTAGAGTTTCCTACTGAGAAGAGTTACAAAGATTTTATGAAAGAATAGTTTATTACTTCTTTGATTCCCTCCATAAAATTTAGAAATTCTTCTTTCACAAATATTCGCTGAATACCTACTATGTGTCAGTCACTATTTTGTTCAATATAAAAATCTGTCTTCCTAACAGTCACAAAGTAATGTGGAAAAAACTCAAAGAAAAATAATTAATTACTAAGGAAAACAATCTTCTTTTCTGAATTTATTATTTGATTTCCTGATCTTCCCATTGGTAAAAGAACAAATAAATTATGTCATATTTCCTTCAAGATTTATACTAACTGAAAAATAAAAATCCAAAGCTAAACACATTATTTTAAGTACTCTTTTCTTTAATGCAACTATAACTTCCTTAATATATTACTACCACTTTGTAGTCCAGATTTAACTGATAAAGAATATGAAGCTTATTCTTTTATCCAGTTGCTTCTTAGGGTGAGATTCTCTTTCCAACAACTTTAGCTTATTTGAGAGATTTCAGGGACTTAACAACTCCAGGTTACATAAAATTCGATACGGGACTAACTCTTAATTAAATTTTTATTAGATATCACAGCAATTTTCTTATACATGATAAAAGAAAGTCCTCTGAAAGTCAAGTTGCATTTTGGGAGAGTTGTGATCATTTTCCTAGAGAAGACTCTTAGCACAATTTCTCCCATAGCCATCTATATTCCTGCCTGCAAGTCTGTCAGTCAGCTATTTCTCTCCTGCCAACAAATAGGCTCGATCTCCTATCTAGGCAAAATCCGCTCCTTTCCTATGCTCCTTTCTGGGTATTTCCTGTATGCCATTTTTCTCCAGCCATTTTTTAAAAGACCGTGTTCTCCATGTCACTATTTCTTCCTTTCAAATTCCTCAGGAATCCTTCTGTGATCTTGCACCAGTGGCCCCCATTTCTCCACCAAAATTAAATTCTCCATTGTATTAAATTCCCAGATGACCCTGCCATCCTTTAAGTACATTTTTTCCTTACCCAGTAATTCTGTTTTCTCCCATATCAATCTGCCTCCTTCTTTAAGTTGCTGCTCCTCCTAACTCCTGTGTTCCTTCCTCAGTTTTCCCCTCCCAGGTCACCTTTCTGGGATTCCAACCTCGACCCTCTGCTCTTCTCTGTCTCCTTCTGCGACCTGGCTGTGTTCTGTCACCATGGGTACGTTGCTGGCTTGGCATCTTGATCTCATCCCAGACCTCCCTGCTAAGCCCCAGGCCTGGGGGAGTTCATGTGTCCCCTGGGAAGTCCCAGGAGCATCTTGGTACTCAACAGGTCGAGAGCGGAGTTCATGTTTCTATTCCCTAACCCATCTGGGCAGGCCTGCTCCACCTAGTGCTATACCCCAGCTAGAGACCTTCTTATGAGGCCCGTATGAGTTATTTACTTGGCTCACAAAAATCTCTCACCTGTCAGTTGTCACATTCAGGCGAGAGTTCAACATCTAGCTGGGTATACAAGGCTCCTCCCTGGTCCTGGGACTGTCCCTCACCCTGGCTCACTCTTCAAAGCCAGACCCTTAACTCCCATATCCCCATTCTTCTGACGCCATAAAAGGCTCAGGCTTGCTTTCTCACTCTCACCCTCTCGCTCTCTCATTCTCTCTCTCACTCTCTCGCTCTCTCTCTCTCTCTCCCCACCACATTTTCTTACAGTTGTCCTCAATACTACGCTGTAACCGCTACTTGGCAAGAACTGTATTTTAACACTATCAGCACATGGCTTGGCACACAGAATACATTCAGCAGATGTTCACCTGGTGTCTAAACTATTCTTCTGAGAATTAAATTTCACCATTCATTCCAAGGCATACTAATTTCAATTCAACTCCTTTGACTCAGTCATTTTGAAAGAATTAAATACTGGGCCAATTTCTTTCAGCATATAGGCTTGATCCTATTGGGTAATTTGAGTAATAGATTGAAAAATTCTATTACCTTCTGATAATATGAATAAAAAAATTAGCCAAAGTGTATTAAAAAGGCATTAGAGGCACTACATGGAGATAGGTGCAAATGGAAAAATGATGTATCCGTTTGGTCCTCAGAGGTCCCCCATCTCTCTCCATAGCAGCCCTCGCCCAGCCCCCTTGTGGTGCATCTGTCCCTCTGCCTGTTAACTGCCCCTCAGACAGCTGAGATGAGCGTGATTCTCACTCTCCCCCTGCAGGCTGGGGCGGGGGGGAGCTTAGCCAGCAGCGGCCTGCCCCTTCTCCTTGCTTCCCTTTGCTCCCACTTGCACCCCAATGGACAGGGACACAGGGACAGTTTGCTTCAGGGTCCTCCCTGGCTATCAAACCTCCGTTGTCTACTCCAACATGAGTGCAGCCAGCCAAGCAGTGGGGGCCCCTCCCCCAAGTCTGGACACTTCAGAAGTACTGTTGCCTTCTTAAGGAAGGGAGAGGGTACCCTGGACTGGCTAAGATCAAGAGGAGGGCGATCTGGGCCCCTTGTTTGCATACCCCACATTCACAGCAAGCCTTCCAGGAGATTCCCTGGTCTCCGCTCTGCCCCTCACTGATACAGGCCTGCAGCTGTCATAGACGCAGCACTCTGCAGCCACTTTTCTGGTTTTAGTCTAGGAAGGCTCCCTCCTGTGTGCTGCCCTCCCCATCCCACGCTGCAGCACGGGCCCTGTTAAAATAAAGGCTCTTAGTGACTTCTTGCACTTTGGTGTTACTGTAAACCGGCTTGTGATTTATTTCTCAGAGATTGTGGGCTCAAAAGTCCTGTAAGTCTACTTGGATTTTTATCCTCAGTATTGTGGACCGAATGCTCGGTTTCCAAAGAAAGATGAAGAAACACTCAGAACTGTTAACACCGAAGAGCTCCAGAGAGCAGCAGCCAACGAAGACCACCAGCGGAGACTGGCACCAAGGAGAATCAACCTAGGGTGCCCAGCACAAGGGGCACCAGAACATGGTGCCTGGCAGCAGCGGAGACACAGCCCTCGGCAGCAACCGGCAGTGGCTGTCTCAACTGTGGGTGTCCAACATTACCTGGGGTCATCTGGTGACATTAGGGCTGCCAGCAGAGCTGCACTTTGCCGATTCATGATTTCTATCCAAATCAGGTCAAAGAATCCTAGGTTGACTGGCAGCACACCCCCTTCATACACACACACACACACACACACACACACACACACACACACACACACGATCACCCATTTTCTCACTCTCACAGGCATGGATACACCCATATGCATGCTCTCAGCGACTTCTTGCAATTCTTGGTCCTGTTTAAATATGGACACCACAGCTATCTCTTTACCACACCTATTCTTCCAAAGCCATCAAATAGAAACGGCATGGATGACCACTGTTCCTTCTACGACATTTATGTTTTCTGAGATACATTACCTAAAGCCAAATAAATGACTCTAAGGCTAATGACCACTAACACTAGTAAAGATCAGTAAAGGAACAAGGAGCTGTCTCTTTGCTGTCAAATAGCACCATGAATGCAGCTCCACTGCCTAAATACACAGCAGTGAACTCAGTTTAAACATCACGTATCTCTGCGAAGTTCTGGGGAAAATCCAAAATCCAAAATGTTGAGGAAACTTTGAATTTTAAAAGGCAGTTTTATTTAGACATTTCCCACCTTCCATGACTGGATGAAATCCTAGAACTGCGGTCCTGCTCTTACACATACACTGCTTATCTTTTTAGGCAAACTCGCTAAGATACAGGCAGCACTTAGGATGTCTTTACACACAGTATCATTATCAGAAAGTTCACTTGTCATCCAAGGGAGTCGTGTCAGCCCTACAGCAGTTTGTGGATCCCTAGAAGTATATTAATATAATCAAAGTACCCACGTTCTTCTTTCACAATAGATGACATAGCAAAATTCCATACTGTGTCCTCGGCTCATGCCAAGAAATAGAAATAGTATCTGGGAGCCTCCTCTCATTTCACAGAATATGAGTTTGGGAGAAAACAAGTTCCTCTGAACGCATGTTTTATTGGAATAATGTTCCTCAAATCCAAATCTTGCCCTAGGCTCCTACTGGGTGAGGAGGAGGGTGGTGATTTAGAGAGAAGCTTCATGTTCCAGGAGGCAGTGTGCAAGTCCCAGCCTGCTGTGGTGACATCCGCACCTCCGGATCAGACCCCCTGCCTCGTTTTCAGGACGTACGTGACCTTTAGCAGTTACGACTGCTCTGCAGGTTTTCCCAAACCCCCAACGGTACCGCCACAGTGACTACTAAACCAAACACCAGATAGCGTTCTCTCTAACAGTGTAAAACATGGAGACAGCAATAATTAATACTTGACAGTTATGCATTAAAGGCTGCTCACCATTCTGAGGGACTGAATGAGGGCCTGAGGTTCCCTGACCAGCCCTATGTTTTGCTCTACGTGAATGTCTCTCTCAACATACTACTCCCATCCTCCTTACTTATCTACAGAAACCTGACCAAACCTTCAAAGAACAGTCACAATTCACAGCAGTCATTTAGAGCAGACAGTTACTGTTATTCCATGTTACAGATCAGGAAATGGGGGCTCAGGAGATACATATTTTTGCCTAAGTTTAAAAAGTCAAAAATAACAGAGCCAAGATTTTTGAACAAGCCTATTTGGCCTCAAAGGCATCCTTCTGGCAACTCGAAGACAATCACATGCTGTCCTGTCCCACCACCTCCACTCCTGCCAAACTCTTCCCCTCTTGTCACTCCCAAAGGTGACATCCCAGCGAACTGATTTGTCCCTTGAGCTAGACTCCTGCGGCTGGAGTCTGCTGCACTACAGTCAAGTTACAGGCACGCTCATCTTCCTTGTCAGTCACATTGCTTAAGCACAGAAACTCTTCTCTTAAAATCTCACACACTGAACTATGAAATTAAATTAATGGAAATATTTTCCAGCTGAAATTATCTGGATGGAGGAAAAGGTTAACCAGTATGAAATGTAAGCCAATTGAACTCTAGGAAGAATTTCAAATTGTATCATGCAAATGTCATGTTTTGAGCATAGATCATATGCAAATGTGCAACATATGGAAGTCTTCAACCTATTTATAAAGAATATGAGATAAATGCTAGGTTTCTACATGAGTTTTCCACCCCTTTAACAAATGCTTGAGATAATCCCCTAATAAAGAAGGCTTATTTGGGCTCATGATTTTAGAGATTCTGTCCACGATGGGACAGACTCACTGCTTTTGGGTGTCCGGTAGGGGCACTGGATGGCAACAGTGGTGAGCGCTGGTGAAGCAAAACCACTCACCTCCTACCTCATGGAGCACAAGAGCAAGAAGCAGCAGCTAGAGACTTACTGTATCCCCTTTGCGCAATGCCCCCAGTGACCCAAAGACTTTCCACTAGGCCTCACTAGGTTCCATTACTCCCAAAAGTACTGCCGGAGGACCACGCCTATATAACACATGGTCCTTTGGCAGCCTCTTAAGATCCAGACTACAGCAGCTTCTGATTAACTTACGGTAGCTTGTTTTATTTCTAATAAGCACATTGACTTATTCCTTCATTCATTTTTTTAAAAAAAGTATTGATTGTTGAATAAATGAATGAATAAATGAACAAGTCGATGTATGTATTCATTAGAAAGAAAATGGATATCTGTGGGCTTTCATTTGATGAGTTGACAGTCTTTAAGAAGCTCTGGTGTGCAAGATGCTAGGTGTAAAGTTTGTATCGATTTTTAAAATTTTTATTGATCTGCAAAATCTGAATAAATAGTATTAAATAAATAAAATGAATAAGAATTAGTCATGGAGCGGATATTGTTTGCTTGATTATTTTTTGACTCTAATTTTGGGTAGAGATCAGTGAACTACCAAAAGCTATGATATATCATTCATTAAATTTAAAACATTCTCCATTGTTCTCATGCATGGAAATTTATGCCCACGGGGAAACATAAAATGATGATAGGACCTGTAGGGCAAAATAAGGAAGACACCAAATTAAACACAGAGAAAGGCTTAAAAAATAACACTCAGGTAAGAGAATGTAATATATAAAATGAGAAGGGGATGAGAAAATTCCTTCTTAAAACCAACTGGATAAGATCTATTACACTCACCACTGTTGATTTGTTTTGTGAATGTCACTGGATATTTGAGATTTTGGTTTATTTTCATGATCACTGAGATTACACTCTAACAAATAAACTTACGCAGGAAATTTATTTTATTTTTAAAAGACTTGTTTTGTGGCTTGACACATAATCTCTCCTGGAAAACGTTCCATGTAAGCTTTAGAAGAATTTCAACTCTGCTTGTGCTGAGTACTGTGTTCTGTCTAAGTCTATTAGGTCCCACTGATCTACAATATTGTTCAAGCAATATTGCTCAGCTTCTGTCTGGTGATTTTATTCATTACTGAAACTGGAATATTAAAATACCTTTTTAAAGTAAAACAATTTATTTTGTAAAAGGAAATGAAACAAACACGATTTCTATGCTCACAGAGCTTGTAATGAATGTAGTGGAAAGAAAAGTCTGAATCAAATAATTACGCAAATAGCAATATAACTGATCAATCAACGAATCTGATATTCAAATAATTATACAAATAGCAATATACCTGATCCATCAAATAATCTGATAGTCAAATAACTCACAAATAGCAATATTGGCTAGGGATTTAGCTCAGTGGTTAGAGTGCTTGCCTCGCACGAACGCGCCCCTGAGTTCGATCCCCAGCACCAAGAAAAAAAAAAAAAAAAGAAAATGCTGATGTATTTTCCAAGATTCTTTGAATGATAAGTAGCAAATCCCAAGTCAAAATTGGAATTTTCTGATGTACCCTATTAGGAGGCCCAAGGTTGTCCATAGAGGGATTTAGATTTATATTTTACCAATACCAAAATCCTTGAAGTAAAAAAGAAATAGACATTCTCTCCTCCAAAATATACATATATGAAATTCAAGGAAAGACTAATTGTCCTAATAAAGCCCAGAACAAAGGGATATAATGAGTGTCTGCCTTTGGGAAACGTGCTGAACGCTCTGGGGAAGTACAACACTACACTAAGACGCCCAGGAAAACGACCTAGAGTCAGTGGGAGGACGTTCCTACCAGATGAGAGGGTGAAGTCCCTAGAAGAGGGGAAGAGGTGCGGAGGTACAGAGCAGATAAACATATCAGATGTTCACAGCACACATTTACTGTGTAAGACAGGAGGAACACTGTGGAATGCTTCGAGAAAAATAAAGACGAAAACGAGGGTCAGAAAAAGATCTGCTTTTGGAATAACAAAAACAAACTTGCACAGAAGAAGGATGCTGGTCAAAACTGATAAAAACTTGAGTGACAGGATCACTTTTAAGACCCTAAAAAAAGTTCACCCACACCACTGTATGCAGGACTAAGAGATTTGTTAGATTCTCTTCTTGAAAAAAATTGTTTAATAATGCCTAATAATCTGTATCTTAAAAATCTCTTAAATATCTAATTCTTGGGGAGTATTTCCTGGTTTATATCCTTCACTTTGAGATACCTGGAAAGCTGGTTATACAAATATCATGGCTCAATCTCTATTTCATCTATATATCCATGTATCCTTTTAAACTATGAATTATTTTCCAAAGAAGAAAATTAACCAATTTTAATGTTTCATCAGACAACTCAAAGATATTGGGTTATAAATCATTGCAGAAGATTAAAATCTTTCATTCTAGGGTTTTGAAGGGCTATGCCAATTTACAAAGCTCAGAAATTTAAAACTACTTAATAAGACTGGTTATAAAGTATCCCTCTCTCTATTTTTCCTGGCTTATATGATGGGATCATTCTTAAGCCATCCTTTAATTCCCAGTTCTTCACAAAAACATGTGGCAATTTCCTCTACTCTGTGCTCATTTAACATCTGGCTTCACTAGAAATTGTTGTTATTGATAATTAAGCCCAAAGCACCATGTTACAACAATCACAATTTTAAAAATGTCACCCCAAGATATTATAGAAAGAGGGCACAAAAACTTTAACAGTGACCTGGACAAATACAGTACCGCTGTGGAAGGAGAACACTAACCAGACTGTCTCATTCAACACATTTTCAAAGGCGGCTTGCTGTCCTTGGAGCCAAAGGACCGATTGGAGTCTGTCCCAGATGGTCTCTAACCTCCACCAGTCTCCAGCCAAGTTCAGGCACAAGTCATTAGGCCACCGATGAGCTGTGATGTGATAAAGGTGTAGAGAGTACGTTTTGGTGAGGTACCTATCTCAACATCGGTGCTTGGGGAGAAACACTAAGAAAAGGTTTACTATACTAAAAATCAAGTCTAAATTAAGGCCTGGGGAACAACTAGTCAAAACAAGGAAGAAAGAGCTGAGCTAACAGCATGAAACCTGAGTCCATATTCATGAACTTGAACATGGAGAAGAAAAGCAGGACCAGATTATTGAGTGCGAGGCCAAGAGGAAGACACAAAAGCATTTTCAGCAGAGGAGGGACATAGCCGGAAGAGCAGCTCACAAAGACCTTTAGAGTTCTGGAGTGGAGACTGGATTCCAGCAGGACAATTTTGAAGGCAAGGTAGGAAACTACTAAAGTAAATGAGGCCAGAAAAGATGGTTGAAGTGAGGACGGTGGAAAGTCATCGGAAGTCAAACACCAGTGTTTGGTTTAAAAAAAAAAAAAAAAGAAAGAAATCAGCTCCTTATTGGCTGTGCCTGTTTAACAAATGTCTCTTCTAAAAACAAATGTCTCTTCTAAAGACAAAACTTGAGATTACACAAATCTGGCTTCCTGTGTAGAGCTGTTTTGCAATGTCCAGGCAATGAGACTATGATCTGCAGAATGACTTTGAATCATGCTTGTTTTTAAAAATATCTAAAATGAACAACAGATGTTAAAAAGATAATGAAGGCTGAACAACAAAGAAATAAAACAGGCTGCTCAGCTTGTCCACTAACTGCTGATTAAAAAATACTCAGATCACCACTCATGAGTTCAGAGCCATAAACTGCGCTGATAACGGAGGAGAAGTTTGGACCTCTAATTGTAAATGCCTGTCATTTAAATAAAATAATAAATTCTGCTAGGATTAGAATAGTAGCAATTTGTCAAGTGTTCTCTCTTTCATCGTAAATCTCCCATGGAATTGAAATTAATTAGCTAATGAGCAAACATGAAAGAGAAGCCTACATCTATGGGATCATACTCTTTTTGCTAATGCTGTTTTTTAAGAGGCAACAAACTTTTGATTTGAACTCTATGAGTCTAGAGATGGGTTGCTACAAGGGATACTAAAAATGTAGCCATTTTCATGTGCTATTTGCCTGGAGCCCATTGTAGTAGCTCCAAAGAAGATAGAAATGAACACTCCTTCCCTCTGATGAATTCTTCATTATAGTTAACCTACGATTCCCCTCTATGTTTCTAAGAACTAGTTAGGATGTACAGTGAGTTTAATGATGTGACCAGGAAACAGACCAGCATATAACTAGGCTCATCATTTCAACTCAAAAAGGTCACTGCCAAATAGCCACTATGAACATTTTGTTATGAAGTGCTGTGGTACTTATGCTATCTATTGCCTGCTGTAGGAAAGAAATTATATCATCATGTAGTTATTTGGGGAATGAATTCTTTATATGATCTCATAGGCCAAGAAGATGAGTTTGCCCCATTAGATACAAAGACTCAAAACTATAGTAATTAAGACTGTGTGATATCAGTACAAGGGTAATTATGGGCATTCCCTTTATCTCTACAGTATATTATCCCGGCAAGTCTTAATGCAATAATTATCTTTCATAGTATAATAGTCACGGGAGTAGGAAGCCATGAATATCACCCTAAATGTAAGCTGATTACTTCTCCCCGAGCACAACAAAAATATAATGAAGGACACATAGATGAACCTTTTCACAACAGCATCAATTACCTATTGATGGAAGATTGCATAAATCATTAAGGGGGGAAATTAGAACCAACAGAAGTAAGTATGTGAAATCACCAAAAACGAACAGAAGGGATGTGCACAACTCAGCCCCAACCAAAATTGTTTCATAACAAATCCATCGTATCTTGCCATATTGAATAGGCGACCACAGTATTCCGAAGCGGGAAATGTACTTACTCATACTTCAGGTATAGTGAAAAGCATTCATAAATTCATATAATTTGAATTAAGTAAACAATGTAAGAACTGTATATTTTAAAATGCTAGTTATGAATCAAAAAGGTACAAATACACACTATGCAAGACATATAGCATCCTATGATGTTTAGCTACCACGACATTTAAAAGTAAAAAGTCAAGCAATATATTTCTAATATAGTAAGAATGCTTTCAAAGTATAATGTGAAATGGATTTTTTAACCTTATAATTCAACTTTATTTTCAGAGGCCATCCAGAGTTTTGTGAAAGGTGATAAAGTATTTTTAAACTTTTGTTGTATGACAAAAAACAAACAACACTTCCTATTTCCAATCCCAACAGGAATGACAAAACAAATATACAAACACACAGTCAATGAGTCTCTTAGTTCAATTTTTTTTAATTCTTCAAATTAATTAATTAAATGTCTAACTTACAAAAACATTCAAAGGTGTGTGTTCCTAAGACCTAAAGAGTAAATATAATTAAAATAGCTATATATTTAAGAAGATAAAAATCTTGAAAAAAATTACGTATATGTAGAACCCTTTAGCTAACCATACATATAAAACTAGGGCCTTGCCAAACCATTAAAGAGGTTTATGTGGTATTTTAAATCAAAAATTCAGGGCAGTGTTCTTTAAACACTAGGAACTCACATGCATTGAGAACATGACTGACTGTACCAACAGTCATTTCACATACTCTTTCCCAGGACTATTTTGCAATGTAGATTACATTCATGTGATTTGTGTGTAGACTTTTCTTAAAGTACAGAAGGAAAGAAGTAGCAAAGGAGAAGGGCAGAGACAGCCAAAAAGAGTCAAATGAAATACTGGACTTGTGCCCGGCTTTGCCTACAGGAAGGTCAGGGGGCCAAACACATGAACAAAATACAGCAAATAAATAATCCAGTTCACTGAGTTGTTGGTAGCTTCACTCTTAGAGCAAATATGTAGAAGAGATTCAGCATGAACTATGCATAGTATGTACCTGAAAGACTATTTCACATCCTGAAAACCAGTATTATTTGTGAATTTCATATTCTAAAATGATAAATTTTGCCTATCTTACAACCCTCCTACAGAAATAATTGCATGTTCATATAATGATTTCAGGACTAACAAAGGTTGGGAGTTCCTACAAATAACACATGCACCCAAAGAAACATAATCACTACCACCCCAAAAACATCCTGTATATTAAGAGTTTCACATTATAACTGAGGCAGAGAATACATTACCCTAATCTAAATAAGCCAGGGTGTACTTATAAATCACCATGCTTTAACCAAGTATATCTGCTTTATTTGGGCATTTTCTATCACTCAACCCTCCAGGGAATATGTAGAAATTTTACTTTTAAATATTCAGATTCTTATGCAGCTTACCCACAGGGCAAATTCTTAATATTCTCTCAATATGCTCAAAACCTCAATGGACTACACGCCTTATCTACAGGATGAGACCTAGAGCAATATGGATTTTAAAGAAAATGTTCCATTAATGCATGAAAAACAACAGGTGGAGAGGAACGAAGTAGCAAGATTTTAGGAAGATAAAATGGAAGGCAGTCTGTATCTTTGTCTTTGTGATTCGCTCTTGACAAAAATCACAAGCTATCCTCTATTATAACTGAAGCAGAAAGAGTGATCCCAGCCTGCTCTAATTTAGCGGATGAAGAAGAACTATTGATGCTTACATCAGTTTGCATGGCCTCTGGAAGAAGGGATTAAAATCTGGATTTCAAGTAAGTCATGCAGTGTCTGACCCCTTGCTCAGGTTTGCAGTCTTTAACAGGCTACATCAATTCCAAACAGGATCCCAACAAGACTTCCAGTTCTTTTTAAATACACAAATCGAACTATCATTCCATATATTCTCACCTTTCTAATGAGAGATGGAAAAAAAACTCTAAGAGAAAATATGAAATGAATTCACTCATCCTACATACAAAGTATGTTATGCTTTCTTTTTTTATTTTTTTTCCTCAACTAGTAGGAGAACTGTCTTAAGAAAATCATCATTACACAGTCTGTCATTCTGTAGTAACTTCCTCAGTTGAACAGAATCATTGTGTGGGAGAAAGTGAAAGAAAGCTTCCTGTGTGACTCAGTGAAGAAAGACCTCTCAGAATGGAGTACTCCACAGAAAATAAATGCTTTGAGGAAAAAAAAAATGTACTCAGAATGAAGGGAAAAGGATGGAATTTGTCAGATTAAGAGAAAGCTGAAAAGCAATTTATTAACACATATCCACATTATACAAGTAGATTTTTTTTGCCTATTCTCCATCTCTAAAACAAATACATGATAAGTGAGCAAATCTTAGTCAATTTTCTGTTGCTAAAACAGAATACCTGAGTTGAGCTAACTTATAGAGGAAAGAAGTTTATATAATTCATGGTTCTGGTGGCTGAATTTCCAAGAACAGGAAGCCAGCATCTGCCTGGCTTCTGATGAAGGCCTGGGATGTATCATAACACAGCTGAAAAAAGAAGGGCAAGTGGAGGAAACAAAAGACAAGGAGCAGTCTCACTTTGTAACCACCTGTTCTTGCAGTAACTGATTGAGTGCCAGGAGAACTACCGTAAGCCTCTTAATGACCTAATCATCTTTACAACGCTCCACAAACTCTCAACATTACGTGGAGGAACAAATTTCAACATGAGTATTTGAAAGACAAACCACACCCAAACATGGCAGGCAGGAAGGAGATAAGATGAAGACACAGGTAAGGAAGTACACAAAATATAAACCAGGAGGTTTATGTACTTGTTGGAGGTGGGCCACATATTGGGCTTTATGCTTTCAAAATACCAACTATGAAAAGGAGACAAATTATAATGTTCAGAGGACATCAGTGGATCAGTTCAACAGAAGGAACTATGGCTGTTATTGAAACACAAGATCTCCTTCCTCATCTCCCTTATTTCCTTATGGCTGTCAATACACTGTATTATACAACATCCATATCCACTTCCCCGTAACAGCAGCCGTAGCAAGTTTTATGAGACTAAGATGTGTGTGTGTGTGTGTGTATGTGTGTGTGTGTGTGTGTGTATGTATCTGTGTCTGTGTTTATGTTGTCGAGGTGCTGGAGATTAAACTGGGCGCCTCACACATGCTGGGCAGCATTCAACCTCAGAGGCAAACCCACAGCCCTATACATTAGTTTTTAAAGCCTCATTCAAGATAACGCAAGAGTATGAGGCTCAAGCACAGTTCAGTTCAACAGCAATTTCTTGAAGAATCACAGTTATCCAAGAGTTTTTTATCTCCACTGAAAAATAGAACAGTACCATCTAAGTATAGAGCTATATGGGTACAGATATAGGCCTGTGTAAGTGTAACGTTGCAATTTAAGATATTATATTAAGGATATGGTGAACATGCAGTCAGAAAGCATAGTAAAGAGAATGATGGGACAAACTTTTTGACAGGTTTTCCTACTAATAGTAGGTTTAAGGTAAGAAACTGTATATCAGAAGCATTAGGCCATTCTGACAGGCCTCTGGATTCTGTCCTCTGGCTTAAAGCTAGATTCCACAAAGTTAATTTCTATATTCATTTTCATGATATTGATGGGCAAATGTACAGGGTGAGAACTATTAAAAAGTGGGGAGGGGTGTCTGCCAAGGTAGCATTAAAATCAATAATTCAGCATGAACTATAGTTCTATTCAGTTCAACAACTATTTACTGCAAGCCTGTATGGGAGGATACACCAGAAGATCCAGAAATGAATGACCATTGTCCCTGAACTCAAGAATGTGAGGTCTCCTCTAACAGATTTTACAGGTAAGATGCTAAAATGGAACAAAAGTCCTCCATATCAGAGTCAGGCAAGTTCATTAAAGAAGGTGCTGAGACAAATAATTCCCTCTGTGTCAGGTGTCACTGGAGATGAACCTGTAAGGAAAAGTGGAGGATGGATGGATGGAGGTGGAATTAGAGAAGGAAGAGCAAGAGAAATGGCAATAAAGTAGGAACACATGGTACACACCCAAGGAACATTGGCGACAAGGCGAGAGAATACGGCAGCAGTGGTGGGGGAGGCACGCGCATAGGGCATAGAGTCATTAGCTTGAGGAACCTGAGGAAAGGGACTGTTTTCATGAACTAGGGCAACAGCTGAAGACTTCAGGTCTCATGACAACGTTCGTGGACCAAAGCATCCCTCTTTAAAAACACCGTTTCTGCAAGAGGCTACATACCTTTTAGAAAGAAAAACTGAGTCAAAACTAAGTTTAAAATATATATTGTCTATATCCTTCATAGGAATATTTGATTCTTAGAGAGAAGAAACCTGTTTGGAGCCTGTTAATATCTTGCTTTACCCAGCTTTACTCAAGTACATTCTCCCTAATGAGAAAAAAACAAGACCTATTACTGAAGATCAAATATAATAAAATAGGTAAATTACTCTGATTATAGTAATTCCAAACCTCCATGCAGACATCCACGAACAAAAAACCGTATCTCTGTTATAAATGTTCTAATCACAGTTACGCTTCAGTCCAAATTTTCTCAAACTTGGGCTACAACCTATATTTATTCTCTAAAGGAAAACAATCCTACATTTCATACTTTAAATTTTTGTGTGCAGGCACAAATCATTGAGAGATACAAATAATTAACCTGTCATTTCCCAATAATCTGATCCGTGCTTGTTTTATGGGAATTATTCACTTGAATTAATCCTCCGTTAAAATATTTTGCTCTAAGTATACACACAAATAGGAACTTTACACTAGTGAATCTCAAGAAGACCACATTCACAGTGAACTCTACAAATCAGTAATATTTCAAACTAAACTGTTTAACCCAGTGAAAGCAGAAAAAATAACAACAAAATAAATCCAACCAAAGAAAGAACATTTAAACTAGGCATACATAATACTCTGAACTTAAACTACTTGCCTCTAGAACAGAAATATTAGAAAGAGGAAAAACAGAAGAAATTAGCAGTTTCCCTGCCCTCTGCTGGCAGTAAAATTAACTACAGCATTTACTAAAGTAATGCATAATAAAATGTCCCTGTTATGAAATCAGATTTTTTTCCTATGCCAAAATATCTGTAATAAAAATCCTGGTGGCTATATGACACATTTCAAGACTGCTGGACTCTTTGTCCTGGTACTGAACTTTTACATACGCTATTTTACAGTGAAAAATATTTTTTTCCTGTTTCACCTTGGTATATTTTATATCTTCAGTAGACTATCCACCAAAATACCAAGATTATTTCATAAGATTACACGTAGACTGATACCCCCCAAAAAAGCTAGATCAGCTTACAATAAAGTCTCCAAAAAACTGCCAAGACATTTAAAAACCATTCATCTTTTTTTCCCCTAAATCCTATAAATATACGGATTCTAAGAGCAGCATTCCACCAGAAATAGCGAATTAGTTTAAAGAATTGGTAATACTTATGTTGACAACCTAAGAATTTTATACTCCTCAAAGCAAAATATTTTAATTATCTGGTCAGACTTAGAGTGGAAAGAATTGCATCAATATGAGAACTTGGAAATACCAGTTTATTTCACATGTATATGTTTATTGTTTTCACAGTAACAGTATTGATGAGACAAGTTCAGGGAAAAAAATACAGATTTGCTGACTTGTCTTTTATTTTTAGTGAAAATGTATTATTTCCTCCCACTTCCAAAGAAGTTTTAAAATAAACAGTGTAGTTTGCATTTTGGCACACGCACTACTCTCTAACCTCCTACGTGAAATTGCTCTCTTTAAGCATTTACCTCGTCCCTGAATATGGCCAGCAAAAGTACTGCTGCACCTTTCTAATCAACAGTGTCCTGGCGAGGTAACACTATTATTGTTTTCAATCAATGAAATGTACCAGATAAATAAATCACACACAGTCAAAAACGACCTATGTCCATCACTAAAAAACAATTAGATGTAATAAACAACATCGTGCTGGAAATTTGAGCTTTATTTTCAGATCTCTAGGTGTGGTCCTCACATGTGCCACCTCTCCTACAGGACCCCCAACACATACATCCCCCCAGTCATAAGGAGAAGCAGGAGAAGACACTTGAGCTTACGCTATAAAAATTCACACGAGGGACAAACACAGTGTTTGGACTCTTTCTTGGCTCTCAGCTTGACAAAATTGTATTCAAAGGTTTCCTCCAAGACTCGCCCTTACCTGGAATCTCCAGGTGCCCTCCCTCGCTTTCCATTTGTGACTCATGTCTGACAACCAGGAACACACTTACCCTTTCTGAGGGATGTTTACCATCGCCTCTTCCCACAAATCAAATACACACACCCCCCAAGCAAATCAGAACAGAATTGTTTATCCTAACCAGGAAGGTTTTTCTATAAAATTTTTTTTCCCTTTTCTCTCCAAGTGTCTTTTGCTCCTTCCGCCTCTTCCTGAAGTCTACACGAGATTACAAATTTGTTCCAAGATCTCAGTTTCTTCACTTTCATCCCTGAAGGGCAGGAATGGGGAGCAGGCTCCCAGCTCGCGGCGGGCTGCTCGCCCCGTCGGGACGCGCACCTGGCCAGGCGTGGTCACCAGGGCAGGGGCTGCTGCCACTGGCAGGATGCGGAGGCCAGCACTCCTCGCGGGGACGACGTCAGGGCGATCAGAGGAACCCCGGCACGTCCAGGCCTGTCTGCAAAGCTGACAGGCGGAGGCCCATGCGGCCAGGGGTTGATCTCCAGCGGCACGCGCGCCCGCCCCCACCTTTCCCATCTTCTCCCCACCTCTGAGCCCGCCGCACCTACCAGGCACCACTTTCAGCGCTGCGGCGCAGCCCAGGCGGCCAGAGGCAGCTAGTGGGGCTCTCCTGAGGGAGGGACTACGGGCTGCAAGGAATTTTCTCCTGCTAAGGGGAGATCTGCGAGCCCCGGCTGTCACCACCTCCCCACCCACCCTCCACGCGCACTCGCTCAGTTTATGGGAGCAGCCGGGAAGACGCAGGCAAAAGACCGAGCTGGGGAGGAGCTCCAGGGCGAGGTGCCCACAGCAGGTCTGCTCTTACACCGGAGCCCGCTCTGGGCTACTTGGAGGAGCAGTGCCACCTCCTGCTGTCCAGGCGAAGTAAGCTGAAAGCCTCAAGAAAGCCCCCAGTTCCCCGCAACCCTCTCTCGTCAACGCTCTCCTCCCCATTTAGAAGCTCAAGTTTACCTGGGAAGAGCTGCAATAACTTTGCCAAGGGCAGACGGAAGAGGGGGTGGGCTGGGAATGCGGGTGTCAGGGGGTTCGGCCGCGCACAGAACCGACAAGCCGAAGTACACCTTACCTTTGACTCGGCTTCCAGGCTTCCCTTCCGCGAACTGAAACCCGTCGGTTAAAAAGTGGCAAAGTAGCACAACTCCTGCAGCGGCCAGGTCGGCCCTCGGGAACCTCGCCATGCCTCCGCCGCGACCTCCCTCCTGTCCGGCCAGTCCTTCCCCGCGTCCCGGGCTCCCGATGGGGCTGGGGGCGGTGCAGCCGAGCTCCTCGGAAAGGTCTCGGTGGGCTCCGGCGGCCTCGGGCAATGTCGCCGGGACTTCACGCCCAAGGACAGCGAGCAGGGAAGGCGAGGGGAGCGCAGCGCTCTCGGGACCTCGGCGTCTCTCTTTGCAACTTGCCACCCTCGCAGCCCTCACCAGACACTGAACAACTGCCGGCTGGAAAGGCCACTCGCATCCAGGGCTCGCAAACTCCGGGCTGCACACACGAGCAGCGCCACCCACTCCGGCGCCCTCAGACGGTGTCCCCGCGATGCACTCTGCTGGGTTCAAAACAGACCCAATTCCACAGCCGGCGAGCGCCGGTGCCGCCTGCAAATCCAAGAGGGCTGCGGGCTCCGGAGGAACTTTCCCGGTCTTGGGATGGCTCCGGCGGGAGGTTGGGTTGGCTGGAAATTCGGTGACTGCGGGCGGCTGGCGAAACCCCTCCGACAAGTTTTTCTTCTTGGCTTCGCCCGGTGCCGGGCGCGCGTCCTTTCGGCCCCAGAGCGGTGGGCAGCGCCGGGGAGCTGAGCCCGGGGAAGGTCCGGCCGCTGCAGCCGAAGGTCCGAGGCCAGAGGCAAAAAATGCGTGTGGGGGGGAGCAAAAAGAAAGAACAAGGGGGGCGAGTCAGGCGGGAAGCTCCGGAGAGGGCTCCTCCAGCCAGGAGGAGGAGGTGGCCCCAAGCCCCCGCCGAGCCCCGGGAGTTTGGTGGCGGAGGAGGCGCCACTGCCGCGCTCCCCGCGCTCCAGCTCCGCGCTCCGCTCCGGGGAGGGCAGGCGGCTCGCAATTTGCCAGATCCGCGGCTGCACCTCCTCCCTCCGCCCTCCGCCCTCCCCCTCGCTCCTCCGGGCTGCTCCCACCTTCCTCCCCAAACCAGCAGCTCGCACCGACCTGTCCAATGGCTGCGCTCTCCTCGGGGCTGGCAGAGGAGTCGCCGACCCACGAAGCGAGGCGGCCGAGCCGGGGGAGCCAGAGCGCCACCCCCGAGCCGGGGGGCGCCATCCGCGCCGGCTTGCGCCTGCACCCAGCTGGCTCCCGGCCGGCGGCGCGCCACACCGGCTGCCGGGACTCCCCGCCCGGTGCCGGCCCGGCTGGGGCCGACCCGGGCGCGAAGGGTTAAGGGCGGCGCGCCTTTCCGGCAGGGCTGGTCCGGCTGGGGTGTGAAGAGAGCGAAGCCGCGAGCGAGCGAGCTCCTGCCGACCCGGGCCGCACGGTGGCGGGAGGCGGCTGGGCGGCGTGCTCCTGCGGCTGGGTAAAGAGTCAGCGGGAGCGAAAGGAGAGTTTAAAGGAACAGGAGGCCTATTGAGTTTCCTGCGGGGGCTTGCACGGGCTTTCCCGGCTAGTTTGTTGTTTCCTTGCAGTCTCGGGTTTGCTCCTGTGTTAACCCTTTCGGGCCCTCTCATTAGTGTCCATCTTATTTTGCATACGGTTAACCTAATTTTAAAGGGCTGGAAAGAAAGAAAAGCAGCAGGATCAATTTGTTGAAAAGTAGATGTTCCAGAGCCAGTGGGCCTGGGCTGAATTTTCCTTCCCCCACAAGGGGCACTAACCTCTTAGCTTTGGTTCGCAGGCATCCAGCCCAGCCGGGAGGGGTCTGCAGGGACACTCCCAGCAATGGATGAGAGAGTACTGCACACCGAAAATTCTTTGAACATTTCCTACCACGAAGTACATCGCTGTATGTTTTTTGAAGAAAAAGAGAAAACCAAAACTGAATAATGCATTGCTCTTTTTCTGGATTTAAAAGATCCTCTTAGCCTCTTTCGGGTCTAAGTCATTCTGTGCTTTGGAGCATTTATGGGTGTTAGCACAAGTTTGTCGCAAAACTCGGCAGAATTGGATTCAGATCATCAATTCTTTCTGTAAATCTGATGCCAAAAGAATGCCTCTCTCGTTTGAAACAGAAGTATAACATGTTTTCCCTAATAGGAGACTCGGTTTGGTCTTTATTCATAGCAACCAATATACACATATAAACACATGACTCCCAGGCTGCATCCTTTGTTATCCCAAGACCCTCGATCTCCTGAACTTTCTCCCCACCAGACTGAGGAAACTTGGCTTTTTATTTCCACTTAACCCTGTGTTTTCAACAGGTGTGTAATGTTACATCTGAATTTGAGTGGCTAGAATACTTATCTGTTTAGCAAGTTTAAAGGCAGAGCCCTCTAATCAAAACTTATTTATATTTTAACTGATTTTTTTTTGTTTTTTTTCTCTGCATCCCGCAGTGAGGTCACTACTTCAGGAATCCACGTATAGAGCTTCCTAAACCCTTCTGTACAACTCCAGTTCCAATGATAGGCAAAATTATGGCAAATCTAGTAGTAACCATCTCAAGAAAGGACCTCTTAAACCAGGTGTGTTTGCTCCTGTTTAATAGAAGGCGGGGGGAGGGGAGTGGTGGTTCTCAGAAGAAACAAGGCTCCACATCTTTCTACTATCATTTCCTTTCCTTTCCCTTCATTACTGTATGTGCAAATCAGCAATTTTAATCTTCTTGTTGTTTGTTGTCAGCAATACTTTGCCCTCCTGAGGCTATATAGCTTTTCTTCATGGAAAACTGTTGCCAAAAATTGGAAAGGAGCCTAACAGGAATTCCAGGACAATCTGGACAGACTTGTGTCTGTTGGTCTCTTACTGTACTGTTTCAATGTATTGTTCATCCTCTTTATCTTATTCTGAAGCGTTGCACACATAGAACACACTGAAATATGAGAGAAGATACAAATGCGCAAAAGCCAATCGATCATGCTCGATGCTACAGTGCTCAGAACTAAGACGGTACCATTGTGACACTTTGCCTTACGTGTCAACCGATAATTGTTTATAAAAATGTATTTTTTTTCTTTATACTATAGCAAGTAACAAAGAAAGAAAACGTGTAGGGAACAGTTCAGAGTGAAATGGAGTTGGTTACTCATATAATTATAGCTAATTAAAATGACTGTACTGTGTGCCTAAATTGAGTCTGGCGTGTACATTTTCACCACACATTCACTTTCATAGTGACAAATCAAGAAGCTTTTGTGAGAAAGTTTTATCATCTTTCATCTGACATGAGAGAGGTGTTCTAATGAGTGGAGTCTGTTTCTATTTACTATAAATAAAGAATTGAATAGCTAGTTCTTTTACTCACTGGCTTAATTGCAGCAAACACTCAAGGAACAAATAAATCAGGAATTGTTCTTTGTGACAAAGGTCTTGAATTCACAGGACACTGTCCTTGAAGTTAACACACAGACCTTTCAGCAAACATAGACCTGAGCTGTTATCTCTTCAGAACTCAAGCCTGTTAGCAGTTTCTTATCTCCACAAACTTCAGAGAAATTTTGACACATCCAAGTGTAATTATATCTATATAAAGGTATTTGCAATTCACCATCTCATCCCACCTCTCTCTGTTAACCATGTTGTGTTTCCTAGGAGCTGTCCTAAATGCAAACTTGGCTAATAGGATGCTTAAGAAAACAGCATGCTCACTTGGAGGGAAAAATGAGATGCAATATAAGCTGTGAAGTACTCTGCACTTATTATAGTCTTTTTTGAAAACATACTATTTCAGAAAATAATTTCTGCTCATATTAACTGTGTTTGTTCTAGCTTTGTACAACTGCTGTCAGATGAAGGGGAACTGCTATTAGTGAGGTGCTTTTATTCAGTCCTAACATTATGACCTTCCCTCTAGGTCTCTAGCATTTCTTTTCCCTCCTCATTTAATAGGGCTAATTTTTTGACCTCTGCTATGCAATTATGAGACTCATTTGTTCATCTTGGCTGACCTGCTCTCAGCATCAACAGAGATTTTGTTGTACTCTTGGTGGCTATTTTAGCTTTTTGTTCTTTATATTTTTAAGTAGACAATTTTATGGGTAGGATATTTCGAATCAAATAAGCGTTTAAAAATTCACCTACCAGTTAACAATGCAGATTTTCTTTTCTTTTTTTTTTACAAGAACGGTCAACATGCAAGAATATTTACCTGCTTTTGGCCACATATCAATGCTACATTTACTATTTAGATGAAATTAACAACTGAATTATATTTGGCATTTTTATCATGAGATGATATACTGTACTAAAATGGGTTATATTTAATAGTTTTTTTCTGAATCTTAATAAGCGAAAATATTTTTGACCAGCACATACTAAAGCACAAAAAGGAACAACTCAAAATAGAAAAGAAACTAATGACGTGGAATATGATGCTATTAAAAAGAGTGGGGACATTATTTTACATTTCATTTTAAACAGAAACAATGTGTAGGAGAAACAGAGCCCTTATTCCAAAATTTTTGAACTTACAGATAAGTTAAACTCTTGCATTTTTAGGGAAAAAAAGAAAAATGGGCAAATGCTCAGCAAGCACTTAGTGAATTAAAAAATTAAACAAATGTGTTAATGAAAAAGCTGCACAATGCATAACAGAAAATGCTGAGAGGTTTATTGTTGTGGAAGTAGTTATCCAGTTTTTTTCCGAATTGGTCAAAGTATCTGAGCAGTAAGGGAAAAAACTGTGGAGTGTCAGCTCCAGGAGACGTTGTACTTCTGTGAAGCAGAGACCCTAGCGGGGGCTGTCACTCTTGGCACAGGTCACAAGGCTTCTTGCACTGGCTGCTAAAATGCTGAAATGCACATAGGCACACACACTGCTCGAGTTCAGCCTGTTTTAAGCTGTATTTCTTTTCTCATCTTGCATTCATCTTGTCTTCGTTCGTCCTAAATTTCCTCGTTCTACTTCCATGTCCATGAATGTTTTATTGAGATATAGTTCACATCCTTAACATTCACCTTCTTAAAATACACATATAATTCATTAGGTTTTAATACGTGCACACAGTGACTGAACCAAAGCTACTGTCTAATTCATAACTTTTCATCACCTACAAAAGAAACACCATACCCACTGACCACTCCTTATTGTCCCCTTTCCCCAGATCCTGATAAACACTAATCTACACTCTTCCGTCTCTATGAATTTACCAATTCCAGTCATCTCTACTCTCATATAAATGGAATTGTGTAATACGTGGCCTCGTGTATGTGAATTCTGTTTAGTGTAATGTTTGCAAGGTTTGTTCATGCTATTCCACGTATTCCAGTGATTGGAGAATCCAATTTCTCCTTATTCTTTTTAGAACTTAGTATTTTCCTTTTCTTTTTAAATTATAAACATGCTGGTTGGTGTGAAGTGGTTTCTTACCATGGTTTTGATTTGCATTTTCCTAGTAAGTTTTACAATTTGGCTAACATCACGTAGTGGTGATGTTAAACATCTTTTCATGTGTCTGATAGGCCATTTGTACGTCTTTAGAAAACAGTCTAACCAAGTCCTTTCCCCTTTTTGTCAAGTTGTCTTTTTAGTGTTAAGTGGTAAGGGTCCTGTAAATAATTAGAGATGTTAGCCCCTTATCATATATGAATTGCAAACATGTTCTCCAGTCTATGGGTTGTCTTTCCACTTTCTTGATAGTATTCTTTGATGTACATTTCTTTTTTTATTTTGCCAAACCCAATCTATATATTTTTCTGTGGTGGTTTTTGCTTTAGATGTCCCATATAAGAAACCCATGAATGATGGTCACAAAGATTTATACCCATCCTTTTTCTAAGAATTTTACAGTTTTAGCTTTTACATTTAGGTAAATTTTGTGTAAATTTTTGCATTTGATATGAAGAAGGGGACCACAACTATTCTTTTCTGAGTCATTTCAGCCATATGCTGAAAAATTATGCCAATGATCTTGATATCTTTACTGAAAATCAACTGGTCATAGACATATGGACTCCTGGACTCTCAGTTCTCTTGTATTGATGTATGTATGTCTGTCCTTATACCAGTGTCAGACTTCTTGTTACTGTGGGTTTTTGGTAACAGTTGATATAAGGAAGTGTGTTTTTTTTGACTTTGTGATTCCTCTTCAAGATTATATTGGTTACTCTGAATCTCTTGCATTTTCATAGGAATTCTAGAGTCAGCTCGTCCGTTTATGCAACAAGGCAGTTGAACTTTTGAAAAGGATTATACTTACTCTACAGGTTCTTGTGGGAACTCCTGCCATCTTGGCAGAATTAAGTCTTCCAGTCCACCAGTTTGAGATGTCTTCCCATTCATTTAGGCTTTAATTTCTTTCAGTAGAGTCTCCTGATATTTTTTCAGTTTTAATGTAGCAACTTTGCATTACTCGTGTTATACTTATTCTTATTTGATTCTTTCTGATGTTACTCAATAGGAAATTTTCTTAATTTCATTTCTGAGTTGATCATGACTAGATTAGTTTGCTAGAATGGCTCACAAAATACTGTGTAGCTTAAACAGCTTCACTTTTGGGGGGTATGGAAGCCAGAAGTCCAAGATGAAAATGTCTTAGAGGTTGGGATCTTCTGAAATCTTACTTTTTGGCTTATGGATGATGACATCCTCTGTATGATTTCACATGGTCTTTCCTGGTGTCTCTTTGTCTAAATTTCCTCTTCTTATAAGGATGTCAGATTGGATTAGGGTCTACCCTATTGGTCTATTTTTAACTTGATCACTTCTTTAGGGCCAGATCTCCTAAAGTAGTCACATTCTGAGGTACAAGGGTGAGATATTTAACATATATATTTTGGGATTAGTGGACAGAACTCAGTCCATAACGGCTAACATATAGAAATACAACCGATTTTTCTTTATTAGTCTTATATCCTACAGGCTAGTTGAACTCATTTATTAGCTCTAATAGTTTTTTTACATGTATGATAATTCTTTAGCATTTTTTAGATATAAGGTCTTGTTATTTGAAAATACAGTTTCTTGTATCACCATTTCTACATGAATTGCTTTTTTTTTTTAATTGTTTAATTACCCTGACTAGAACCTGTAGTACAATGTTGAATAGAAGCCTTAAGATTGTATATCTGGGTCTTATTCTTAATCTTAGAGGAAAGTTTTAATTCTTTCACAATTAAAGATGATGTTATCTCTGACCAGGTTGAGCATGATTTCTTCTATTCCAAGTATGCCCAGTATTTTGACTATGAATTATGTGGGATTTTGTCAAATGCTTTTTCTGCCTGTATGAATAAGCTAGTGCCTTTGTTACAGCATGGTGTCTTACACTGACTGATTTTGGTATGTTGAATCAACCTTGAACATAGAAGATACATTCTACTTGGGCGTGGAGTATAATCCTTTGTTTAAGGAACTGAGCTCAATTTTCTAGCATTTTTTGGAAAGTTTTATATCTTATACCCATGAGGATATTAGTTTGTACTTTTATTTTCCTGTTATGTCTTTGGTTTCGGTAGCAGAGTAATACAGACCTCACATAATGAGTTAGGAACTGTTTCCTTTTATATTTTTTGGAAGAGTTTAAAGAATTAGTGTTAAATTTTGCTTATTTTTTTCAGTAGAATTTACTTGCATACTCAATCGGATATGGGTTTTACTTTGTGCTAAGATTTCTTTATGACTGACTTACTTAGTCTTTTCATGCTTTTTCTTTTTGAGTCTAAATTGGTATTTTTCTCTTTCTAGAAATTTTGCATTTCCTCCCACATGATAGTTTATAATTTGCCCTCATAATAATTTTTATTTCTATAAGATTGGTAGCAATTCCCTTTTTTTATTCCTGATAGTAAAAATTTGAATGTCTTATCTTTTTTCTTAGTCAAATGATGTAAAAGTCCATCAATTTTGTTGATCAAAGAACTTTTAATTTTTTAAATTTTTCTCATTTGTTTTCTCTGTCCTCTATTTCCATTGTTATTATTTGCCTCTTTTTGCTTACTTCTCTTGAGATCACATTTTTCCTAGTTTCTTTTCCTATGGAAGATTAGGTTATTGATTTTAGATCTCTCTTTTTCTGATATAGGAATTTATAGCAACAATTTCCTCTCTGAATACTGTTTTTTCATTGCATCTCATAATTTTTCATTTTTTAGATGCCTTGTTTCTTTTTTTTTTAATTTTATTTTAATGGTACATTTTAGATGTACATAGTGATAACATTCATCATAGGGGATTTGTACCTGTACATGATATAGCTTGTTGCTTCTTTTTTCCCATTCCCCTCCCCTCACCCCTTCCTCCCTCCCTATCTACAAAAGCTTTGTTTCCATTTTTTCGTTCCATTTCTTATTTCTCTTGTCCTCTGTTCCGTTCCCCCTCCCTTGTTCCCTTTCCCATTTGGACATTTTCTTCCCTTTCCCAATATATTACATTTTAGTCTTTATTTACACTTTCAGTTTTTCACACCAGAGAAACAATGCAGTATTTAAACATTCCACTTCTTAGTATCTTCCCGAAAGAATTAAAAGCATCATACCTCAGTGATATATGCTCACCCATGTTTTTTTTTTTTTTTTTTGTGGTGCTGAGGATCGAACTCAGGCCCTTGTGCTTGCAAGGCAAGCACTCTAATCACTGAGCTAAATCCCCAGCCCCATCACCCATGTTTATAGCAGCACAGTTTGTAATAGCTAAATCTTGGAAACAGCCCAAATTTTTCATTTTTATTCTTTAACCCATTGTTTGTTTAGGAGTGCATTAGTTGATCTACATTTTAGTGAATTTCCCAAATTCCATTCTGTTGTTGGTTTCCAACTTTGTTCATTGAGTCCAGGAAATATACTTTGTATGATTTCAGTCCTTTTGCATTTCTTGAGACTTGCTTTATTGTCTAATATAAGGTCGATCTAGAAGATGTTCAATTTTACTTGGGATGGATATTCTGCTGTCATTCTACCAATGTCTAGAGATGTACAGAGTGTCCTATATGGCTGTTTAATACAGATGGTGTATGGTTTTGGTCAAAATTTCTATATCATATTTGGTCTTCTACTTGTTCTTTCCACTGTTGAACGTGAAGTACTGATCTCCATTTGTTATCATTCAGCTTTTCGTTCCTTTGATGTTGTCAGCTTTTACTTCTTACCTTGCATTATGTTGTTGGATGAATATATAGTTAGAATTATTACATTTCTTTTATCATTGTAAAATGTCCTTTGTCTCTGGTAACAATTTTTGTTTTAAAATCTTTGGGGTTAGATATTAGTATTGCCTCTCCATTCTGGTTACATTTCAGAGGTCACACTGTTTTCCATCTTTAACTTTCAATTTATTTGTGCCACTGAATGTAAGTCTCATCTTTGATTGTTAGTATACAGACAAACCCTTCAAAAATCTATTCTGCCTATTACTGCTTCTTAATCCATTTATATTTAATGTATTTACTGATAAAGTAGGATTTACATCCGCAACTGTGCTACTGTATTCTATACGCCTTTTTGTTTTGGTCTCTCTGGATTATATTGTGTTTAATACATACATTTTCTGCAGTATCATTTTAATATTTATATTATATTTAAAATTTTCATAGTAACTGCCCTAGTGATTATAATTAATATCCTAGTTTTTAATGATCTAATTTGAATTAATACCAAATCAACTTCAATGCTGTACAAAAATTGTCCTATGTAGTTGTATCATCCCCATGATGTTGTCACAAAGTATACATTTATACATCGTACACCTGTTAAGAGTGATTTATAATTAATGAATTATGTCCTCATTGTTTAAATGAGATACGAGACACATATAAATGAAAATATACATATAACATCCTTTACATTTACTTATGGAGTAGTTGCCTTTGCTCATGTTCTTTTTAAATTCATACAGAAGAAGATTTCTGTCTAGTTTCCTTTCATTTCAGCCTGAAGAATTCCCTTTATTTATGTTTTTATAGACAGGTATTCTTGCGCTAAACTCTGCCAGTTTTTAGTTGCCTGAGAATGTCTTACTTTCTCCTTTATTTCTGAGTGGTAGTTTTATCCATTTGGAATTTTTGACAGGTTGTCTTTTTCTTCCTTTCTCCTGTGCGTTGAATACACTGTTCCCTACCTTCTCTCCTCCATAGTTTCTCATGAGAAACCAATTGCTAATGCTATTGATAGTCCTTTGTACATGATAAGTCACTCCTCACTTGGTGTTTTCCAGATTATTTTTTTTTTTTGCTTTTAAATAGTTTTATTTTGGTATGTCAAAGTGTGGATTTTTTTTTTTACTTTATTCTAATCAGATACTGTTGAGTTACTTAGATATTTAATTATTATCACCAAATGTAGGAATTTTTCAGTCACTACTTCTTCAGATTTGTTTCTGCCCCTTCTCTCTGTCCTGCTTATCTTCAATTCAATAGTGCACAACAGCCCTTGATTTGACCACACACTAATTTGAAATCTGTTTATTTTTCTTCCATCTTTTTCCTTTTTATTCCTCAGACAAGGATAATATCAACTATTTATGTTTATAGCAGCTTATTCATAATGATCAGAAAGTGAAAACAACACAAATTTCCATCAAAACAAAAGAATGGATAAATTAAATGTGGCATATCCACACAATGGAATACTATTGTGCAATAAAAAGAAATGAAGGGCTAACAGATGCTAAAGCGTAGATGAACTTTGAAAACTTTGACAAGTGAAAGACACCAGACACACACACAGACGGACAGACAGACAGACACACACACACACACACACACACATACACACACATATACGAAACACATGTGTATGCTTCTATTTCTAGGAAATGTCCAGAACAGACAAATCTATCAATGCAGAGAGTAAATTAGCTGTTTCCTGTGGCTGAGGAGGGCTGTTGAGGAGAAATGGAGAATGACTGTTGACTGAGTAGGGTGTTTCTTTGGGGAATGACAAAAAATATTCTAAAATTGATTATGGTGATGGTTATACAACTTTCAATATCCTAAAAAAATTTCATTGTACATTTAAATGGGTGACTTTTCATAGACTTTTACAATTTTTTAAGTTTTTTCCTACCTGTTTGCAGTCTAAGCTGATTACTTCCTTGTGTGGAGTCGGTACACATACTTAACGCATCTCAGTTGTTCCATCTTCTTCCCCCTCCTCTTTCCCCATCCCTCCATCTCTTTGTCCCATTTCCATTTTTCTCAAAAGATCTATCTCCTTTTTTCCTATTATCTATCTTTTACCTTGCTCTTTATTTATATTGTGTGTTTCTCATACAAAATAAATCACATATTTAACCTTATATATCTGATTTATTTCAGTGAACATGTAGTTTCAAGGTGCATCCATTTTCCACAAATGCCAAAATTATCTTTCTTCGCACCATAGTAATACTCTACTGTGTATAAACACCACATTTTCCATTTACTTGTTGATGGATATGTAGACTACTTTCAAGATTTAACTGTTTTGAGTTGTGCTGCTATAAACATGGATATGCATGTATCACTGTAGTATGATATCTATAATTTTAGGGGGACGGTATCTAGAAGGGGAGTAGCTGGGTCAAATTTGAACTGGAATTTCTAGTTTCAAGTTTCTTTCTTTCTTTTTTTTTTTGTGCTGGGGATCGAACTCAGGGCCTTTCACTTGCTAGGCAAGCACTCTAACCACTGTGCTAAGTCCCCAACCCCTAGTTTCAATTTTTTGAGGAATGTCTACACTGATTTCCAGAGTGGTTGTACTAATTCACATTCCCACCAACAATGTAAAAAGGTTCCTTCTTCCCCTGTCACCTCACCAGCATTTGTTACTACATAATTCCTTGATGATGGCCATTCTTTCTGGAATAAGATGGAATCTCAGTACTATTTTAATTTTCATTTCTCTAATTGCCAGTAATGTTGAATATTTTTTTCATGTATTTTTTTTCTTTTTGCCATTTGTATTTTTTCCTTTGAGACGAGTCTTTTTCAGCTGCCCATTTTTTGATTGGCTCTTTTATTTGGGGGGGTTAATATTTTTAATTTCTATATATATTCTAGGTAGCAGTCCTCTGTCCAAGGAACAGTTTGCAAAAATTTTCCCCATTCTGCAGATTGTCTCTTCACTCTGATAGTTATTTACTTTGCTGTGCAGACGGTTTTTAATTTGGTATAATCACATTTGTTGATTCTCGATGTTATTTTTTTGTGTAGTTGGGGTTCAGTGCAGAAAATCTTTGCCTATGCCTTTATGAGTTTTGCCTATGCTATCTTTCAGCAGACTGTTTCTGTTTTAATACTTAGATCTTTTGATTCATTTTAATTTTAGTTTAGCACATTATGAGATACAAGGATCTAGACTCAATCTTCTGCATGTGAATACTTAGTTTTCTCAGCACCACTTATTAAACGGGTGATATTAGAGAGAAGTAATTCATTTTAAAATACATATATATATATATACATATATATATATATATGTATAAACTTTTTTTTCCTAAGATAAGGCCTTGCCATGTAGTTCAGACTGGCCTAGAACTCAGGGTGATCCTCCTGCCTCAGCGTCCCGAGGGCTGAGATTACAAGCGTGTGCCACCAGGCCCAGCTTTTCTCACACATTTTAAAATAATATATAGAGGCATAATTTTCGTTAAGTGTTTGGACATACATAAAAGGTGATTTAAATCTTTCTGATCAAACCAGCACCTGTATTTCCTTGAAAATTATTTCTAATGATTGCTTTTTTCCTTAAGCATGGATAAAGTTCCCTTCTTTGCATGTCATAATTTTTGTTGAAAACTGGACATTTTAAATGATATTGAGTGACTACTCTGTAAATCAGATTATCCTCTTCTTCCAGTGTTTGTTATTCTTATCACTTGTTATAACTGTTGTTGTTTGTATAGTGCCTTTTCTGGACTAATTCCATATCGTCTGTGTTCTGGGTCCTGTGTGGCCTCTTAAGTCTGTTTGTTTGGCTAATCAGTCAGCCAGTTCAGGGGCCCAAATTCCCACAAATGATTGGATGAAAAATTTCTCTCAAATTTTGCTATGAGGTCCTTGTGCATGTTTGCTCATTGCTTCCTTGCTTGCCCTGGAAATTCACGACTCGGCCCTAAGCCTTCACTTCCCACTTGTGGATGGTGGTGTGTTTAATTAGCCTACATGAACACTTATGACCTTTATTCTCCATATGTGGTCATCTATATTCCCAGGAATATGTTGGAATCTTTTTTAAAGCCCCTACAGACATCTCATTTTCCACTTTTCCATTTTAAACTTTCTTTTTATTAGTCTATTACTTGCCCAGATAGTTATCAACCTCCCCAGGAAGCCTCGGAAAGAAACCATTCAGCTGTCTCTTTTCTGACAAAGGCCCCCACAACTACCCCTCTCCAACACAGCCCTATATGGGAGAAGGATTTTGGCATATGGGAACACCAGAAGTCGCACATGGAAACAGGTCTTCTAGGGATCCTTCAAACAAATCAGATACCGGCAATCTTTGGAGCTATCTTTGAATGAGTTCCAGTTTTGTGTGTTAACTACAGTGGCTGCCAAGATGCACCAGGAATGCAGACTGTCATTTTTCATGGTAACCACTGAGCTGGAGAGCAGGGTAAAGGACAATGATAAAATGGCACAGGGGGCTGGGGATTTAGCTCAGCGGTTAGAATGCTTGTCTTGCAAGCATAAGGCCCGGAGTTCAATCCCCAACTCAAAAAAAAAAAAAAAAAACAAAACTCCAAAATGGCACAAAACCCATTGTTCTTGCTGAGATTCAGCCATTCTATTTCATTGAAGAGATAAGCATTCTCTAGGTTGCTTCAAGCCTTTAGTTAATTCCCACAATTCTGCAAAAAATGCTTGTGATAACTTTTGCTAGTTGCTTTTACAAAGGAGCAACTTTTAGAAGTCCTTATTCCAACTAATTCCGTGGATACCTTTTTAACCTTTGGCTCTTTTAACCAGTATAAAAACTTTTGGGATTAAGGAGATTTATAAACTTATTTGCAAGAATTAAAGTATCACAGGGCAGAAGATGTATTATATAAATTTCTAAAAATACAGCTTAACATTAAAATATTGAGGAAGAAAATAGTATTATATTGGTATATTCTTTTTATTTAAGGAATTTGCTAAGAGATTTAAAATGTGCTCTCTCCTGCTTTTAATATACCTTGGTTTAAAACTTTAATATATGTCAGAGCAAAATTTAGTCATATCTTTAAGCTCATTATCCTCATGTAGCCTCCTCTTAGACAAGGTAGCACTGCCAGCTAATTCTCAGCACCCGTTTGCATAATTTTTAACTAAGTAATTATTATCTTTTAATCTGTAAAATAAAAATAAGCTACATCCATGAAAATTGACTTCTGGGTTATTAAAAATCTTAGCAAATAATTTAACCTAAATTTACCAACTTTCTTTTCACATTTGACTTCTCATAAGAAATAAAAATATGTTACTAGTTCAGTTTCAACAAGTGAACAAAGAACATGTAATATTCTGAAAATGTCTTAAAAGAAAACCACCTGAGGGTTGGGGATTTAGCTCAAGTGGTACAGCGCTTGCCTAGCAAGCACAAGGCCCCGCGTTCGATCCCCAGCTCCCCCAACCAAAAAAAAAAAAAACAAAAAAAGCAAACAGAACAAAAATCACCTTGAAGAATTTTATACATATTCACAAAAATGGCTCGCTAAAATGATTAACTTTATTAAATAACAGTTGTTTTAATGGTGATTGATGTTGAACCTAGCCTAGTTTTTTCTTCTTCTGACTCTTTCTCATTGTATTTCACCATGTTTCTGAGTGACCCCAAGATCTCAGACATATTAAAGGTGCTTTAAATTCTCTGACCTCTTTTTCTTCACTGTGGCAAAATATACATAACATAAAATTTACCACCTGTATTAGTTACTTTGCTAGAGTCAATGGTTTGCAAGACAGCAGATTTAATACAGGACCTTTACAAGTTACAACATTCACATGCACAAGTCAAATGCAGGAAGAGTGCAGAACATCTACCTAAGCACTGGCGACCTGAAAGGTCTAGGGGAGCCCACTGCAATGTCCCATGTACGTCTGAGTCTGCAGTAAAAGGCTGAAGAAATCTGTACCTGAACTAGGGTGTGATACTCGCAGCAGAGATGAAGACCAGAGCTCCCCTGAAGCAAACAGCAACCATCCCCAACAACGGCAAGGCCCCAAGCTCCTTCTGCAATAAGAACAACCGAGTTCTGTTCAGGGGAACCAGCCACAACAGAGCTTCTCCTGGGAAACAGCCAGCCGCCATCTTCTGCTCGCATTTTCCTTTATGTTGTGTGGGCAACAATCCTCAGGTGGATCCTGTACGCCCAGAACCCCACCAGCTCAGTCCAGCTGGGCGTTCCGGCTCAAGGTGACCACAGGAAGTCCACCACAATCCACCCCTGGTCACCTAGATAATCAGACACATTTCTTTAAAGCATAGACTCCAGTGACGGATTTGTAAAGAGTTAACATATCTTGGTCTATTCAGATTTACATCAATAATGCAATTCTTACTGCACTCATTCCCACACCAGAAACAAATATTCAAAGGATTCTCAACACCGATTACAACACAGGTGTCCCAAAACTATAAATATGCATGCTTTACAACAATGCTTTTCTGTCTCTCTTGATTGTTCTAAAAAAAAAGTTTACAAATAAAGACTTTATAAAGTGCAATATACTAATATGGTGCATCCACATTAAAAAATATGGTTTCGAATTTTAAAACTCCTTTGGTTTCCATCAACTTTAACAACAAACCACAGCAACACTAAGAGATAACACTAAGGATTTCCTGCACCTCAAATACACTCTTCCCTTCTGGCAAAGGCCTCAGGTCACTTTCCATTCTCCAGTTTCATCTCCACAACTACGTTCTCCTTTGTTCATCCTTGCAGTCCACACTTCCCCTCTGGCCAAATGCTTCAAGTCACCCTGCCTCTCCGCTCTCAATTTCCAACACAGATCTGGCCAAAAGCCCCCAACAGTAAGTACTCTGCTGTCCCAACACCAAACTGCATTGAAATTTTTCTGCCACCAGGCAGTATCTCCAAACACAAGCAAAATGCAGACCAACCTCTGCCAGAGCACAGATATACCACCCGGGATCCAGCAGCCAACACAGTCCTTCTCAACAGAGGCCTCCCAAACCTCATCCTAACCGGCAGCATTTCCGTCAGTTACTCTGGTTTGCCACGCTCTGACCAGAGTCTCCCATATGATAAGTTTAGAGTGTTCCAGGGCTGCCTCTTTGGCTGGTCTCTCAGCACTCTGCAAATTAATTCCAAAGGCCCTTAAGCCACATGGTCAGGCAACGTCACAGCAAGGACCCAACTTATCCAGGGGCAATTTCTGTATTAGTTACTTTTCTAGAGTCAATGGTTTGCAAGAGTCAATAGGACAAGTCCAAATTACAACATTCACACACACAAGTCAAATGCAGGTAGAGTGCAGAAGACCTACCTTTTGCACTGGAGAGCTATAGGATCCAGTCAAGGGCTGGGACCACACAGCACTGTCTCATATACATCCATGTCTGCACTAAAAGGTTGAAGAAATTTATACTGGAACCAGGATATGACACTCACAGCGGAGATGAAGATCAGCACCCGAATTGAGCAGCCATCCCTGATGACAGCAAGGCCCCGAGCTCCTTCTGCAAAAAGTAGAGCCGAGTTCCCTTCTGGAGAACCAGCCGCAACAGAGCTCCTCCTGGGAAGCAGCCAGCACTATCTTCTGCTTCTGTTCTCCCGTATAGTGTGTTGGCAACAATTCTCAGGTGAATCCTCTATGCCCAGAAACATGATAACTCAGTACAGCTGGGTTTTGCTGCTTAAATTGACCACAATAAACCCACCACACCATCTTAATTTTAAGTGTATGGTTTAGTGATATTTAAAAAGTTGATATTATTTTGCAACCAACACCATCATCCATATACATATTTTTTTTTCATCATCCCAAAGTTAAACTCTGTACCAGTAGCATTCCACCCAGGCTTTTTTATTTTATATTTAGTTTTTTATGCACTTGACTATTCTAAATGCCTCAAGTAAGTAGACACATACACAGTGTGTTATTTAAGGTCGGGCGTATTTCATTTACTATGACATTTTCAATATTCATTCATGCTGTAGCATGTATCAGAACTTCATTTTTAAGACTGAATAATACTGCAGTGTGTGTGTGTTTGTGTGTGTGTTATATACACTACATTTTGTTTCTCCATTCATTCATCTAAACATCTTTTCTGATACTGTCTCAACAAAGAAAATGATATGTAATTAATCCATATGTTCACTTAAGAACGAGGTGGAAAAGTAGAAAATTATATCAGTAAAAGGAAAAGTAAACACTAAATATGTGTCCTAGTAGGACACAAAGATGTGTTCTGATATCACATTTGCATGGCAAATACATAAGTAAAATTGAGTTTTTCTGCTTTTTACCTGGATATTAATGCTTTCATGATTGCTGGCTGAAAAGGGCCATTTACCCGGTCTTCTGTTTTATGTTAATATACTTAAGTATTTATTGTCGTTTTTTTCTGAATTTCGCTGGAAATCTAGTTTTCCCCTAGAGTTCTCTTTTGGTTTCTTCACCACTATTGCTGCTTTTGTTTCTCACTGCAGATTGCCTTTCCATTTTTTTTCCTTTTTTGTTTAATAATCTAATAAGAAAACACAATGGAATTGATTTACTATAATCCATTATTGGTAGGAAAGAAATTCTATATCAACACAGCAACATTTAAATTTGAAAAATATTATCGAATCATTTCACGTGCAACAATCTGTAGAAAGGAATGCGGGCCAAACCTCACCTGGGCGGAGGATGATGACAATAAACATATACAAGAGGAAGATTGCTTGTACAGCTTGATGCAAAAGCTTGAGACGGCAAGAGACAGGTGTGGCCAAAACTCTGCTGTAAAAGCAACCAACTGAAACTTGATGACCACAGCGAGTTTCTACACATGCACATAAGCAGGCTAATGACACCACAGTCATCTCAGAGATTCTTAACTCTGCTCCTTTCTTGTTCAGTGTGCAAAGATAAACTCAACATTTTGTAAGAGAAGATATTGACTTCACACCTGATCCCCAGCAGATCTGAATTCATATTTCTAAACTTAAAAACAAATTTGTGTTCCTTCTCGTTTTGTTAAGTATTAGATAAATAGTAGACAAATACTGTATACAGGCAATCAGTTTCATGTGATCTATTGAAGCACTGCATTTCAAAAGAAAAAGTCAAGAGTTAACTTAAAAGAAAATAACTTTTAAGTTGATGCAGATGATACAGGCAGATTTAGTGCAAGACACCCCACCACATATTAAATAGAACTAACTAGCTTCATTCAAGAGAGGAAAATTCAACATTTTGATACAGAAGGCATTGTGTTCCAAAGGTCTGAGTTTGTCACTTTTAATTTGTAATCCGGAACAAATATTCCTATAGCAAATATGGTATGATGTATGTTATGAGATGTACCATAGTAAGTTGCCAGGGCCATCTAAAACACATTTTTGGTTCATAATACTATTGAAATTGTACTTATTTCAGGGGAAAAAAAGGGCAAAAGAAAAGCATACAATACTTAGTATTATATACTGAATACACATCTAATAATATGCTACTACTTAGCAGGAAACAAAGAAGGATGAAGGATATTTCAGAGAAATGTGTGAGATAACAGTGTCTTGATCAGATTACATTTTCACAAAATGCCATAACGGCAGCAAAAGTAACATGTTACCTTCAAGAAATATCGTCTCCTTTAAACTTTTTGCAGATTACTATTTAGTTTATTGTGTCCAGGTAGTTTTAAATCTGTAGAACTTTGTTGCTGCTGTGCTTTTATGGTAGAATATAAGTGTTATTTAATCATGTTTGGTTCATTGAAATGTGCAGTATTTATTGAAATTCTGCAAAAGACGCAAGAACATTCAAAGTCTTAGCGTGCTGTGAGGTACAGAAAGTGAAAGGCAAATTGCAGTTTAATTTGGTGATTAAAAGGCAAATGAAAGCTCTTGAATCTCTTAAGAGAACTCAAAAATTTTAATAAATGCCTCTATGCCAGTGTTAATTAACACCCTTTTCACTTAATTGAAAAAGTCATTTATTTTCTTATAATATTTAGAGAATTCCATTTGTTATTAAAGAATTCAATACTCACTTCTTTCTAGCTGTGAAGAATTTGGACTGACATATTTTACTACCTGTATGCAGTTCTCTTTCTGATTTAATTCTCGTTGTCCTCATGAAATCATTCATCATTTTTAGGGAGATTTTTCTCCTTTTTGGTTTTGGGGCTGCCTCACTAACTCCAGCTATTTGCTGCTTTTCTCTTCCCGATATGTCACTTTGAAAATATTTCAATGACTTTCTAAAGTTATGTTTCCTAATAGCATTTTAGTTTTCATTTTAGCTTCAACTAATTTTTCAATTTTTTTTCTTCATGCTTTCTCCGTCTTTTCCTCGGTAAATATGATTCATATTTTGAAAGTTTGGATTTAAATGCTTAGTGGGATATTCAACAAAATAAGCAGCTCCCCCATATAAGAAATGTTATCCTGATATTGTTATTACATGATATGCAAATGTTTCACAACCTCTAAATCTTATGGGTACAACTAGGGGTTATACTACAACTAGGGGCAAGTGAGTTAACGTTAGATGATCATATTAGCATCTTCTCATGTTTTGTGGGCTAAGATATATTTTGTGTTACCTCAAAAGACCACTTACATATTTTGCTTTGTGTGACATAAAATCCAAGAGATATATTTTATAGGGGCTTGAATATTAACTTTTGAATTTACCAAATGCAAGCTGATACCAAAGACCAGACAAGAAAAATTCACACCAGTGCATAGAGGACCCTCATTATAGGTACTTGGACAACATTTCTCTATGGACATAGAGTGTACAGATAAGAAGAGGTAAGGGACTGCATGATTGAGTGGAGGAAAGTTCACTGAAACATAAAAATCAAGAAATTTTATTTTAAAGACTCAGAAGATCCCTGAGAAGCTATAAAGATGGAGCTTACTTTGGACAGAAATGTATACAGATAGCCCTTTGTTTTTGTACTTTCAACCAACCAAGGATAAAAAAAAATATTACCACTCCCAAGTTGTGCATGTACTGTTTTTCTTGTCACCATACCCCGAGGACTAGAGAACATCACAAGTACATAACATTTCCCTGTATGAGCTATTGTCAGTAAGCGAGAGATGATTTGGAGAATACAGGAGGATGTACGTGGGTTATATGCAAGCACTGGACCATTTTGAACAAGGGACTTGAGTAGCCACAGCTTGTGGTATCTGGAATGTGTCAGTCCTGGACGACCCCCCAGGATACTAAAGATAATTATTGAAGACTGAGTTAGCAAATGATGATCTTGGGTAGCTGGCATGTGAAATAGTATATGGGGTTTCCAAAGACAGCACCACAGAATGATTCCAGGTACAGAAGAGAGAGACACACAGAGAAAAACATGATAAAAATATAGTAACTGTTTCACAACCACGTAATGATCCCCTTCTCATTCTAAGTGGTGCCCCCGAGTCCTTGTGTTGTTAACTACCTTCTAGCCTTATTAATTCAACATTATAAATTCTAAAATTGGGTCCAAGATCAATAATGTCAACTTGAATCGATAGCTAAAATTTTATGCTAAATATGATATTATTTTATGTAAATACGACTCTCATGAGAATGAACTTATTGTTATATCTTCCAGGGCTGGAGTTAGCTAAGGAAAATAGTCTATAGATAGAAAAGGTGATACTATATTTGTGTATTTGGGAAATAAAAAATTTTAAAAGTCAAACTACAGAACATAACTCTCAGCTAAAGGGAAGGTGAAAAAGATAGCAGTCATTAACTGAGGCTGGGGTGTGGCTGGCATGCCCGGCAGGACAGCAGATCACAATCTTCAAGAAAAAGGAGCAAGACATTTATGTTTATGAAAGGAGGGTTTGAAATAACACAGAAAATAATACCAAGACTATATAATGACTGATCAGATGTTGTCACTCAACTGTGTGCAAGAGTTAGCCATTTAAGTAGCTTCTAGTGCCCTAGCATCAAACGAAGAATTGGGCTGATTCTTCCCAGAAGAATTAAAATCACCATATCACAGCGATATATGCACAACCATGTTCGTAGCAGCACAATTTGTAATAGCTAAGTTTTGGAAACAACCCAAATGCCCGACAACAAATGAATGACTAAAGAAGATTTGGTTTTTCTACACAATGGAGTACTACTCTGCCATTAAAAAGGATAAACTAGAGACGTTTGTAGGTAAACGGATGCACCTTAAGAACATACTCTTAAGTAAAATAAATCAGACACTCATCAGTGTACATCGAGTTGTTTCTCTGCTATGAGAAACCATAAGTGTAAATAAGGACAAAGAGGTATAATGGATATTATGTTTAAAAAAAAAGTATTCAAAAGAGAGGAGAACTAGATAGGAAGAAGGGGGAAAAGAAGAAAGAGATAAAGAAAAGAAAGGAGAAAGGGAAAAATGTAAATAAACCTGCTACAAATAGGGAAGGGCCGGGGGAGGGAAGGGAGGGGTGGGGAAGAGGGGGGAAACCAAGATATATCCTGTACAGGTACAAAATAACCATGTCGCATATGATCATTATGTATACAATGTACCCATACATGTTCTTGGTAAAAAAATAGAAAGAAAAAGTCACTGTCCCTCTCCTTTTCAGCTTTTGCCAGAGAAAAATGAGAACTGTATTTAAAGGCTTTACACTCCAGTTAAAGTCATTTATATGCTCCAGGGAGCTGTTAATGATTTCATAATACGAAAAGTTTCATCACTTGTAGAATTTATCTTTATATGTAAAATACACATATATATCATACGTACATATGCATTTCTATGCAGCCTATATATTATTTTAAGAAATTTGACAAGTTTTGAGACTTGTAATATTTATAAATCCTGGCTGAAATGACAATAAAAGCACTCATACATATTACATTTATTGAAGATACAAATGCAACCATTTGAGGATATAAAGTCACATGGAAACTATATGTATTAAATTACTTTATATAGATCACATCCCACACATTGCCTTTTACCTATAGATTAGTATATTCAGAGTTTATTTATGGACCAGAAAGACCAAAATGTTGGCTAAATGTATTCATAACCATGATGTAATTATGCTTAAGAAAACTGGAAATGTAGTTATTGGCCTTACAATGTTTGAGTCATGGAACTTTGATTTTAGTTTAGCATGACCATAAAAATTCTTTCCCCCCACGTGTGTGTCTAAGTGCCACATTGTCTTCTCATGGTCCAGTTTCATTTCCGTACAAAAAGTGCCTTTTCTGCAGCATTCTACTTGGGGACTGGTCATCAGGTAATAAAAATAGGTAACCATTATGAGCACTAAAAAAAAATCCATAATGATTGCTATCGTTTTTGGCAGTTGGACAAATTATAAATCATACAAGGAAAAGCCTCACACCATGTACCGTAACTATACATCCGCGATGATATTAACGTACACTGCGTGTTAAAGAAGCTCTACAGGGCACCTCCATCTCCCTCCTAAAGTAGGACGCTGCGAGGCCCCTTCGTGAACGCTTCCGCCAGCCCTGCCAGGGTGGCCGGTTTCCCAAGCAGATCCCCAAGCCGCACCCTGCCTTGCGACCGTGATTCAGTGAATCTGAGCTGGGGTGGATCGTGGGAAACTAAATTTTTTAATAATCTCTTTAGGCGATTACATAATGCAAGCCATCCTAACATCATACTTGGAGAACAGACATAGGTGAAAGGCATGACCATAAAAATCCTTTTCCCACACATGTGTGTCTAAGTGCCACATTGTCTTTCTCACTGTCTCTTAAATGTCAATGATGAGTGACAGTCGGCATCAAAGAAAAATGTACCCCATAAAACAGGATAGTGTAAAAAATGTGGGATAGTTTTTAAAAAATCTTCTCTAGCATCTACACTTCTGAGGTTGGTTTTATTTGGCTCAGAAAGAAGAATAAATTAGATTAAAGACAAAGCACATTCCTCTAAGATGAGATCCATTTATGCAACAAGGTGTTGTTAGTCAGGATTTAGAAAGCAATCATCAGAGAACCAGCCCATCCCATTAAGTAGCTCCTCCTTGGTTATGAGTTTATACGTTGCAGATCAGAGCCTCGATTTTTCCCTTCTAAAAAAAAATACCTTCACTCTTCAAGATTTTAAGGAGCACTCGTGGGAATTCTTTTGCTTCCTTGCTTCTTGTGTTGAGATATGTAAGAAATAATTCTGTGGAGCAGCACGTTACTCATACATTCTAATTATTTTAAAGAGGGATATAATTTCTATATTGGAAAAAGACCAGTCTTTCCTTTATAGATACAGTCTTGCATCATATCACACCTGCATTTGTGTGTGTGTGTGTGTGTGTGTGTGTAGAATTTATAAAAATATATTTTAAAATATACAGACACAGTCATCTATTATTCATTTATTTTAGCTCAAAATTTTTAATTCTTGAAATGAGCAAACTACATTGTTAAGGGCTTATCTAAAAGTAGTGCAATGTATTTTGTGAAATGTAAGAAATAAATATCTTGTATTTCCGGTATTGAACGGATGTTAGTTTTTACCTTTGTTACAGACTCATGGTTATTTAAAATATAGGCATTCACTTAAAACATGTACCATTTGGTAGTAACTTATATTTTACCATTCTCATACGAATTATACTATTTAAGATTTAAATATAGAATATTTACTTTAGCTAAAAATTGCTGTTACTGTCAAAGAATTGTTCTTCCGAATGAAGAAAAATGATTGTTACTGATAATGGAACATAAACACTTGGAATATATAAGCTATTAGAAAGTTACAGACCTTGAGAAATTTTAGTGGAGACCTTTTTAATTGTGGATTCCTTTATGTAAATCCTTAGTTTTTCCAATTCTACAACAGAAATGAGTCTGCATCCTCATAATTAAGTTGTGTCCTGCACGCGTAGAAGGTTTGTCCAAATTACGACTAAGCTTGACAAAAAGGACCCACTCTCAGATCAGATCGCAACGAAGCCACTACAATACTCTAATAAAACAGCAGAGTTACAGTAAAGGAAGCAATATCATTTTAGTTACCTTTCCTTTGCAACACAGGCCAATCTGACTCATTTGGGGATTCTGACAAAATTAGTAACAGCTTGCAAATGCATAATGGAAGATTTTGTATCTCTAGGTTATAGAGTAATACTTTGAATGTGAAGCAAAATCAAATGCCATCTAGAAAAATAGCTATTTTGCTACGCTGTTCTGCTTTTCTCTTTGTCATTCTTTCTCTTAGTGTGTGTAGTTTTCTTTTTCATGAAGATTCATATTTTTAGTATAAAATGATTGTTAGCATAAAGAAGACATAATTTATAACCTTGGCTATATTTCTTTATTTAAAAAAAAATACAACCCTGATGCCTGCTTTGTCAATATGTACTTAACATTCAAGTAGGCCCTAAAAGATCCACAGCCCCTGGGCCAGGATGGTTCACACATGTGTGAATTATTTCATTTTTCTCATTTTTGTCTTTGAAGATAGGGGTAGTGAAATAGGGTAGAAAAAGGACCCAAAGTCCTTACCATTTATCACTAATATTTTCCTTTTTATATAAAATACAAATGTTAATAAAAGTTAGTAATAGTGGGGGCACGTAAGTGTGGTAGGCTTTCTCTGCTTAGTGATTATTGTTTTTAAAGGGTATAAATATAAACTTCTGCTTACACTGCATCCTTCGGTGTGGAATGATGCAAAGCCCTGACATGGGTGTCAGACGACTTCAATCCCAGGGGTGCATGGTACCCAGGCTGGTTTTCTTTTTTTGGATTCATTTTGCTGCCTACTACCCAAACAGTCTGCTTTTAGAAATAAGTAAGTAAAGGAATCAATCATTTGTTAGTAAAGGTCACTGTTACGACTATTATTGGAACTAAAAAAGAATTTATGAAGGGTAAGAGGATCCGAGGAGAGTAAAAATCCAAAGCTTATCTGACATTTAATTAATGTTTCTTTTTCTGCTTGTCATATGGCAATTGAGTTGTAGGTGAGGTTTTCTAAGGCTCCTTATCTGTGGAATCCTCTTATAGGGAAGCTGTGAGGCAGGCGAGAAGATGCTCATGGGCCAGGAGTGACTGCTTCCTTCCGCATATTCTTTGATCCCTTCTGCCCCATGCACACTACAAAGTAGTCACAGGGCCCAGCGGTGAGGCCCAGTCTCACAGCCGAGGGCCTGGAGACTCACTGGGTCGTCTTGACCTGGGCCACATCCTCTAGTATTTTACTCACAGAAACAGTTCTTTTCAAAGAATTTTTCAGAAATCCAAGAACTCCCTTTCCATGGCTACTCTCAGGTCCACTTTCACTAAATAGCTTTTATTCCCAGACAGTCCGTGAAAGGCAAACATCCGGCTTTCCACAGCGCAGTCCCTTTGCGACGGCACCCAGGCGAGGCCTGCTGGAGCCTTGGCTGGGAGGTGCAGTGCAGCGGGGCAGCTCCACAGGCTGGGCGGGGGCACCAGGAGGAAGAAGGCCTCCATCTAGCTCGTTTACACGTCCATGTCCCCTTTCCGTGAGGCAACGCCCTGATGTGCAAGATTCGAGACATTTTAAAAATCAGTAAAGGTAGAATCAGAATCAGGTGGTTGGCGTGCAAGTGTAGCTTCAACGGTTGAGCTTCCCACACGTGTGATTAACAAAGGCTGTGGGACTTACTGTGTAATGATCTCTTTGATTTTATGTTTTTCAATACAGTGAAACTTTATTGAAATTATCTAATTATTAAAATGGTATATGAAATATAAATACACTTAACAATGTAAGTATATAATATTATACACACATATATATATATAGCGAGAGAGAATGTGTGTACGGGATCCAAGAGATAAAACCCCAGACCCTTCATGTGCTATGCTACACAAGCACTTTATCAATGAGCTACACCACCAGCCCTAAGTATATTTTTTTCAGTAGCACGTAATATTTACATCCCTTGTGGGGAATTGGTACATGCAGATAATACATCCTAATTCCCTTTTTTCAGCCCCTTTCCCCTCCCTCTCTTCCTCCTCCATCCATCTCTTGATCCCCTTCATTTTCTTGGTACATGTTTGTAATATATAAGGTTTATATTCTTTGTGTGGAGTTGGTACACGTGCATAACACATCTTAATTCTTATTTTCATCCCCTGTCCCTCCCTTCCCGACCCCAACTGTATTTTAAAGATCGACTAAAAAGCAACGTTTAAAGAAATTGAATCACACGAACAATAACCATTGGTGTCCTCTTCTTGGTTGAAAAGTTTTCAGAGACTTTTCCTTCATATTTTGCGAGAAAATACTATGTGAATTTCAACGTCTTCTTAAATACTTATTGCACATTCAGTAAAGACGTAATCTGTCAAAAAACATCTATTACTTTAAGGTCACTTGCCCTGTGACAATGGGTCAACATGTATTTTCATTCCTTGGCAAACTTCCAAAAAATAAGATGTGGAAGGCATGAAAATTTTTGAAATGCTGCTAAAGTCTGGCTTATTCTATGAACTATAATGTGATTCTTTTGAGAGGTAGGTAATTTCTGATTATACCATCAAGCCAATAACATAAGGCACAATTAACTACGCATCAGATGAATTAACTTTCGCTAGGCAGGATTTTATAATTTGATAGAGAAATTGTGTCTTATTTGAAGCCAGAAATAGAACCCAAACCACTGATATTCCTAGATAGTTTATAAACAACAGTGATTGTCATTGTTGCTTCTTATGTTATTAGTTTCAATTCAAAGACCTGAGAGCTGGGTTTCCATGTGGGCTGTGTGTCCTGGAACATGTTACCCACACCCTTTGAGCATCACTTTTTTTTCTTCTGTTCAATGCAGATAATTCCTGCCCCACTTCAGAGAGTGGTTAAAAATGAAATAATGTGGAAACACATTGTAAATTACCCTTCCTCCTATGATCTTTCTTGGCTCTGAGCCAGTGTAACTTTCTTAGGGGTATCACGTTTCTTTCCCCTCACTAAATCTCCACTAGGTTTCTCCTTGGACAGACGTTGAAAGATATCCTCAGTAGTGTCCACTTTCCTGGACTTTTCTTGCAGTCATCCAGAAAATCGACAATGTGCTCTTTACTCTAAAACCTGCATGTTTGTCTCTATTAATTTTCTCATGTTGTTCACTTCACTTTACTAGAAATCTATAGGTAACCCTTCCAACGTCTTCTCTCCTATCCATTACTGAAGACTTGAGCTATCTCATTTATGAGAAAAGCCTTAGAAAAGAATACGATCTTTCCTCTGCATGTTCACTGTTTCTAAAAACTCCATCTGTGTGCTTGCCTATACAGTAGTTCCTCATTATCGGAGGTTTTTCTTCCTGTGGTTTCAGTCGCCTTCATTGTCCAGAAACACAGCACAGTGCAATAAGATAGTGTGGGGGGACTGTATTACATCACTTTTACCCCAGCATATTGTTACAGTTGTTCCATTTTATTATTGCATGTTGTTACATAATCTTCTGCTGCATCTACTTAATAAATGAAACTCTGTCATAGTTAGGTGTGTACAGGAAAAACTTGATATATATATATGAAGTTTGGTACTATCTGGCTTTCAGGCCACTACCGGGGTCTTGGAAACATTAACCCCAGGAATAAAAGGGAACTCCTATAATTTGTTGGTACCAAGCACAAGCCACACGAATTGTCCTTGTACGATACAGATTGTAGAGTCAACAGACTGGCTACAGATGAAAAGAATTACGAATGAGAATGACAAAGTATGGAGCGGAATTTTGAGATGTTAGGGGAACAGAAATCACTGTCCAGGACAAAAGGAGAAAAACAATTTGGGGAGAATAAAAGGAAACAGATTTTAAGAAAACAATAAAGCAAATACAACAAATATATGGGATGATTCATATTTTTCTGCAGCCGTTGGCTTTGCTTCAGTGGCTGGCCTGTGTGTGCTCTCGGGGTTTTAAAAGGCTTTCTGTTGCTAGAGTGTAGAGAGAAGCAAGTTTCCACGCTTGTCGCTTGATTTTCAGACATCACTTCTGCAAACCCAATCTCTCTGGAGCACTGGCCGGTCTTAGTAAGGAAAATAAGAATAGTGGGAATGCTCACAATTCAGTACCACGCTGGCTTCTCTGTTTTATAAGACAATCTATCAACCTCTTGTTCATCGTCTCAAAAAAAGATATCTGCTTTCACAAGTAGCTGATTCGCTGTATTCATTATTTGAGCTTCTGTCCCTGACTGCTTCCAAAGGCTTCTCTGCTGAACATTCAGGGACTTATTAATACTTTCTTAAAGATCAGTTGAAAATATGGGAAGACGACCAAGTATGTTTTTTTCTTTTCTTTCCATATTGGAAACGGAACCCAGGGACACTTTCCCACTGAACTACGACCCACCCTTTGTTATTTTCTTTTTTTAAATTTTGAGACAGTGTCTCACTAAGTTGTCCAGGCTGGCCTTGAGCTTGCTATCCTCCTGCCTCAGCCTCCTGAGTAGCTGGGATGATAGTTGTGTGTCATCATACCCAGCTCAAATTTGCTTTTAACTCTTAAGGTCTCTTAAAGGACAATGCTGAATTTTATTTACTTTTTTCATGTTGGAAACATAATAATTTAGTCCAACATAACAGATAAACTATTATTATAATCAGCATCATGACAAGAATAAAAACCATTCCAAGAGTATATACTATAGATCAACCTATTACACATACATAGATGTGTAATCCTCCCAATAACCTTGAGTGAGTGGCACGTTAATACACATTTTATAAATGAAGAGTCTGACTTCCTAAGTGGATTATTAACATTCTCAAGATCACATAGTCAATCGATGACAGAGCTAAGTTTTTAATCTAGTGCAAACACATGTGCACGTTTTTCAACATGCTATTCCGTGATACTCAAGCATTTCTAAGGGTATGAAACTTCATGAAACTCTTTGGATCCTTTTTTAAAAACCCAGGCAAAAGGCAAATAGATTCCAAAACCTAATACGGCATTTGCACAATAAATACTTAAAATTCATAGTAGAGGTCAAGCAACTGTAGCTTCGCTAGCTCCACTCTGTAGTGTGCAATGTCTGCTGATACCTGTAGGTGTCACTAGCGGGCTTAATGCGTAAGGGCAAGAAGCGCACAGAACAGCAGTAGAGACAGGAGTAGGGCGAAAGACAAAGAATTAAAGGAGAGGAGTAGTTACACCACTGGCTACCAAAGAGACTTATTGGAGGTATCTAGTTTCGTGCTTTACATAATTCTGAAAATGTGAAAGCCTCATGCATATGGGAAGAGTTTCTCTTTTTGGAGTTAAAAGAAAGAGAAAAATAAGTTTTTGTTAGACTTAATCTTCAATGAAAACATTCCAGTGTTGCATACATGCTCTTAAAATTGGGTTTTTGTTTTAACTGCCACATGAATGATAGACCTCCTGAAATCTAATGAGAATCGTCTTAGGTGATGGTTTTTTAAAGCTTTAAAAGTTTTTCCACCAATCTAAAATGTCCTATATTTACGAGAAACATAGCTCTTGCCAGCCAAGTCAGTGTGTTTTGTTTTCTAGTCTTCATATTTTTGTAAACCGATAAGGACAAAATGCAATAGGACTAAAATCACCACAAAGATTCGGGTGCACAGAAGTGGGCAACGGCCTGGGAAAACTCCCTCTGGGAAACTTAAAATGTCGGGCCGCAGACTATGAAAGTCTGAATTCAGAGTCCTGAAGGCTGTTTAAGGATACCAATAAATAATTTGTGAAAATGAAACTTTTATGGAAGATGCACATATTAAAAAACAGAAACTGTGGCTGTCCATGTTTTGTCTCTTTGATTCAGTCTTTCTGACACCATCTGTTGATCCTTTATGCACAGTTTACACAGGACAAGGTTGCTTTTACAAACCTGGAGTCAAAAGTTCACTTCATTTGCTCATTTCTTCTATCTTGCATTCATTTATATGAGTATATGTGTGTAGATGTTATTTTATTTAAGATACTTACAAGACAAATGCCCACTTCTAGACACTATAAAAAATCTGAGAATGAATCAGACAGTCTTCTTTCAAGAGACTGCAAACTCTCAGCTCCAGGAGAAGGTAAAGTCTGTTTTTTGCTGAACTGTACTGGAACAGTGGACGGTACTTTACCTGCAGGCTTTCTGCAAATATTTATCGAGTGGATGAATATAATCTGGAAAAGGGAATGTGAAAGAAAGAGAGAAAGAAAGGAAGGAAGGAAAAACGAAAGAAGAGAGAAGAAGAAAATAAATAATAAAACAAAAGGACTCACAATCAAAGAACCTTAACAATTACGAAGTCTATGAAAAATCAGCCCATGGTATTCCATGTAATACATGACAGAGTTGAGAATGGTATTTGCATTCTTTCTTTTTTAATATTGTCTTTTCTAAACAATATAGTAAAATAACTATGTATGAAATACCTTAGATGCACGCAGGTAGAGTCAGGCCTTATAAAGAATACAGGAAAAAGATAACTGAATTGCTTTGCATAGTGCAGTATTCATAGAATAAATAGTACCTATTATTATTGAGTAATTCATATCCAGAGTTCTGAGGATGCTGCAGATTAATAAAACTATAGATCTAAATATCTCCCGAGTAGTAACTAGGAAAATGAAAGAAAAAGGAATCATCAAAGTGAGTTTTTAAAATATCGTCATAATGTTGCTCAATCTTGCAAGGCTTTCTAGGATATTAGTCTTGGTTCTTATAAATAAACAGCTTACTGACTATCTTTCAGTGTTCTGAGGCATTTACTCCTTAAAATAAACTAAAGAGTCTAAATACTTCTTTTTAAAATTCAGGTATACTTTATCCCTAGTGTTTTTTGTGGGGAGGGGGGTGCTTAAAGTTTTTCAGCTTTGATTTCCTAATGGTGCTTTGCACTGAGCCTGTTTTCCTATAAAAAAGGCAACTTAATCAGCATGTATCAAGGAGTCTGCCCACCTTCCCTGAAAGAGGATGCACAGCAACCCTAAGTGAGGGCCAGCTCCGTCCCACTACCCGGATGGCACAGCAGTCTCCCGCGAATCCTGTTCTAGACAGTAGAGATTTTCTTTGTTAATAATCTCTTTGGTTTGTTTCATGGCTGGTTCTTTGTTATTTTTATTTGGATTTATTTTTGGCAGGGAGTAAATAATGACAGAATAGGGATGGAAGAAGTTCTTTGCTGGGAAGAGAAAGCAACAAATTGAATTTGTCAAAATAATGACTACACAAAGGACCACGCTCATACAGTACAGTATATTTGGGGAATGAGATGGGGGGTACTTGGATTAGTTAGGAGTAACTCACACTAAATTCATTAATCTTTTCTAGTACTTACCAAAGTCTAGGTTAGATTAAAATATGGAAAGTTACATTTGTTTCTAAATTCTCATTTCATAACTGTAAGATTTTTCAGACCATAATGTGTCCCTGATCTGTTCGTTACCTGATGTCTGTAGTTTATATATTACATATTGTAGCTGCTGCAGCAAAATGGTTGATTAGTTAATGAATTAACTTTCATACTTAATGACATACTACAAATTAGCTTGTATAATCACTATAAGAAATGTTTTTAGCACTCAAAAGTAATCCATATTGGCTAGAGAATATCCAGAATATTAGAACAGACTGTAAGTCACAATATGAAATAAAAATTGCTTCTAGCCTCACCACTTTCTTCAAAGGGACTGTGTACCACCAGGGGTTAGACACATGCTATTCTAGACTCAGGAGGAGACTCGAGACAAGCGCTGTCTTTGCAAAATGAACATTTCAGGGGTGGGAGACAAAAACTACAAACAAAACAAGAAAAGAACAAAATAGCTGGAAGGAGCTTTTGGAGGGAATTTGATATGTGTGCATCTTTTGTGGCGGGAGCGGTGGGTGGGGGGGTGGAGTGTGCACAGATGGTCACACAGGCCACTGCTAAGTGTTGAATTTTTACTTCACACACAGTAGAAAGCTTTCAGACAGTAAGATATTGTGGATTTATCAGAGAACAAAAACAAAACCGAAACCTACCAAATCAAACCCGAACTAAACTACCTTGATTGTTACAGGGAAGCAAAACTAGAAGAAGAGAGACCCAACGGGACTTCGCTGGAGCAGCACATCTAAGAGATGGCAGTGGCTTACGGTGAGGGGATAGCAGAGGAGAAGGAGAGACGATGATAGAATCAAGATGTATGTCTCAGTCACTTTCCTCATTAATGTTTTGCGATCAGCTGAGGGTTCTTGTGCTCCATTCTGATGGAAATCATAAATCCACAAAGTGCAGCTCTGCTAGTGGTCCCCATGTCAGCAGACAACACCAGGTATCGCCGGACGCCAGCTGTCACCATCTGATGCCACTTGTGCTGAACACCAGGGTCGGTACTACCAGGGGCTGGTCTCTGCTACCGGGCTTCTTTGGCTGCTGGTCTTTAGGGTTCTCTGATGGTGACAGCTCTGAGTATTTATTGCTCTTTCTTTGAAAACAACTTCTCTGTCCCACACTACTCAGGACAAAAAAAAAAAAAAAAAAAAAAAAATCCCGGAGCCCTCACTAGCTAAGAAATCACACGCAAGTTTACAGGAATAGCAAGGTGAGTCTTTATGTGAACAGGATTTCTGCTGTAGCACAGGAAGGGCAGTACGCAGGAGGGAGCCCTCCTGGACTAAACATGAGAAGCAACTGGGGGTGTACTCGTGTAGCAGCTGCAGGCCTGTATCAGTGAGGAGCAGAGCTGAAAGCTTGCTATGAATGTTGGGTATGCAGATAAGGGGCTCAGATCCCCCCTGCTGATCTTAGCCACACTGGGATGCACTCTCCCTTCTTCAAAAACACGACAGACCTTCTTCAAGAAGTCTCAAATGGTGGGAGTTGGGGAGGGCGCCACGCTGACTGTCTGGTTGCACTCGTGTCAGAGTGGAGAATGGCCATTTGCTAGCCAGGGAAGACACCACTAGGCAGCCAGGGAAGCGAGTTGTCCCAGTCTGTGGGGCAGGGTGGGGAGTAAGGGTGAGAAAAGAGAGATGAGAGGCAGCCACTGGCCAAGCCACAGCCTCCTCCAGGCAGAACGAGAAATATGAGAAAGTCAGGTGCTTCTGGTCCATCTCAAGTAGGACAAAATACCCAACACCCACAATTTAAAGGAGGAGAGGTTTATTTTGGCTCAAAATTCATTGACATTTCCGTCTATAGTCACTGGGTCTAAAGCAGACAGCATGGCCGAGGACAGCTACTCACAGCATGGCAGACCGGAAACAGAGAAAGATCACGGCACAAGGAAGGGTAGGAGATGTACCCTTCCCAGTTAAGCCCACAGTGACTTGGCTCTCCTACTGAGGTAGGAATAGGACGTGGCAAAGGCTGGCTGGCAAGGGAATGTGACCTGGGGGAGTGGCCTGGACCTGACCTCAGCCTGAGGCATGATTTTCAAGCACCAGCCCTCACGTGGACTGTGGGGAGTTCTCACGAGATTCCATGTGAACTGCATTCGATAAATAGAAGCAACACCCCAAGCTCACTCTCTTCTTTCTACGGAGCTGCCAGGGAGGGGGCTTTCCGTTTTCCCTCCCATGGAAGATGGGGGCTGTGGACCCAGCACCACTGCTATCATGCCTTTCTCATGGTAACCCCTACCATGCCTTATAGGCCTAGTCCACATTTTGCTGTTTCTATTGTTATGCCCAACTTTCCTTTTCTTCTTTTCTCTATACTTTTAAATAAAACTTTAGAACTACCTTCCCCCCAACATTCAATTCTTTGTTTGAGGAGGGGAAGAACCCAGGAATATCAGAACCCACCCAATAACACTACCAGGTCCCACCTTCCAACAGCAAGTCAGCTGTAAGTTCCAGTAATCCAATCACCCTCCACAAAGCTCTTGGAGGACCTCTAGATATGGGCCATATCAATATATTTTGGACAAGGAATTGAGAGTACTTGCCAATGGGTTGGATGTGGGAAGGGAGGAGGCCCCAGGATTGTTATTTGAATCTGTAGATGGACAACTGTTTGTTGACTGAGACAAAGGGGCTGAACAAGGAGATTGGCAGATACCTCTACTTGCCACACAGTCCCACTTCTCCCTTTCTTTCTTGGGAAAAGGATTTAGGGTCTATTAAAGGTCGGAAGGGTCCAGCTAAAATCCATTTCTGCCTTCTCTTTGCAGCTGAGTATGGGACCACTGACTGAGTTATAGCCAATGAGATATCATCAGAAGTATTCAGTGAGATTTTTGGAATGCTGCTTGACACTTACTAACATGTCCACTTTTGTGTTAAGGCTAAGTATGTATTTATCCTTATATATAGCACTTACATTGTTAGCAAAAATGCGTGTACATATTTACCTACAACATATCCAGAGATGATGCAAAATTATGCATATAATTCCAAACTAGAAGCAGACCAAAAGGTATGTATCCCTTCTATGCTTTATAAGCATAGAAGGGATACATACCTTTTTTTAATATCTGTGGAGCTAATACTTTAAGACAACGAAAACCGTCAGACAAAATGAATGAATTTTATAAGTATATTGTTGAATAAAGTCAAGATTGAAAAGAATACAGACCCTATTTCCATGCTGAAAAAGTAGAATAACAGATGGCACCAGAAATCACATAGTAGCAACCTTCAGGAGGAAGGCAGGGATGATTACTGAAAGAAACTGTGAGTGCTTGTATTACTCACTTTTCTAGAGTCAATGGCTTGCAAGAGAGCAGATTTAATACAGGACGAGTCCAGGTTACAACATTTACACACACAAGCCAAGTGCGGGAGAGTGCAGAACGTCTACCTATGCAGTGGAGACCCAAAAGATCCAATCAAGGGCTGGGAGCACACAGTAATGTCCCATGTACATCCATGCCTGCACTAAAAGGCTGGAGAAATCTATACTGGAGGCAGGAAACGATGCCCACAGTGGGGATGAAGACCAGATCTCACCTGAAGTGAACAGCAGCCATTCTTGATGACAGCAAGGCCCTTAGCTCGTTCTGTGATGAGAACAGCCGAGTTCCCTTCTGGAGAACCAGCCACAACAGAGCTTCTCCCGGGAAGCAGCTGGCCTCTAACTTCTCATCCTGTTCTCCTTTGTGTTGTGTTGGCAACAATCTTTAGGTGAATCCTCTATGCCTGGAACACACCAACTCACTTCAGCTGCGTGTTCCTGCTCAAGTTGACCACAGTAAGTCCACCACAGTGCTGCTTATGTGGGTGGCTTTATTTATTGCTGCATTCCTAGCACTTAGCATGGTGTCAAATATAATAGGCTTTTATAAAAGATTTTTGTTGAATAAACTTTGCTGAGTTTAAGTTGAGATGGAGAAGGCTTATCAGGAGAACATGGCTCCTGTATTATTGCAGCCCTCTGTAGAAATCTGCAATTCTACCCAAACCAAAGGACTAAATGTGGTTCAATTTTCTTTAAAGCAAGGAAATATTTTGCAATTTTAAAAGTTTTCCAAATTTTTAACATTGAGAGGTAGTGAATTTCTAATTTCTGGAAATTTTAAAAATTCAGATTGTTTCTTCCCTGATGACTCTAGGTCATTAAGGAGTGGCCGTGAAAGCACCTCCTCTTGGTCAACAACTTGGTTTTCTGTGGTAATAACCAAGATAGAAAATAGTGGGGCTGGGGATTTAGCTCAGTGGTTAGAGTGCTTGCCTAGCAAGCACAAGGCCCTGAGTTCGATCCCTGGCACACACACACACAAAAAATAGTGTTCCTTGCATTTCAGAAATGTAAATTTAAAGGTGAGTCTGAAAGTTTTACAAGGTGCCAAGAGAGAAAAATAGGAAATCTTAAAAATGTCCCTAAAATAACAAGACTTCTAATTCCATAGTGATAGAGTCTAAAGAAATAATTCAAATGTTTAGAAATTGTCAGAAGACGACAATGAGAGTTAAAATATTTCCTTCTTCTAAGTGTTTTCTGACAAACAAATAAACAAACAGTAAAGATAAATACTTCTTCAAGAATCACTAAGCCATAAAATTTGGAACATTTCAAATTTATAGGATATTAAAATCAAGATATAGTGCACATGGAAAAAATAATTTTTGATAATCCTTTGTCTCCATGGTAAAGGAAGGGGATGGATTTCACAGGCAAAAGGAAAGAAAACCAAGTTTTTACTTTTATATTTTCCTTCCCTGTAATTAAATTTCCTTGGAGGAAAGGAGTGGATTACTATTTGTATGATAAGGCCAAACAAGAAGAAAATCGTCTGAAGTTTAAATTACTTTTTTTTTAACCCTGTAACAATTTGATTTTTAATTAGACTTTAAAATAGAAAAGGTAGCTTGATGTGGGAAACAATTATTTTGTTTTTTTTTAAATTTTTTTAATTATTTTTACCAAGAACATGTATTGGTACATTGTATACATAATGATCATAATCAACATGGTTATTTTGTACCTGTACATGATACATCTTGGTTTTCCCCCCCTTCCCCTCCCCTCCCTTCCACTCACCTACCCCTCCCTATTTGCAACAAGTGTAGCTACACTTTACCATTTTTTCCCCTTTCATCTTACTTTTCTTTTAATCTTCTTCTTTATCCCCCTTTTCCCTATCTAGTTCTCCTGTCTTTTGAATACTATCTCTCTTTTTTCTTTTTTAAACAAAATATCTATTCTACCCCTTTGTCCTTATTTACACTTATGGTTTCTCATATCAGAGAAACAATTCGATGTGTACTAAAAAGTGTCTGATTTATTTCACTTAATAGTATGTTCTCCAGGAACATCCATTTACATAAATCATTGTGGAGATTCCTCAGAAAACTACAACTAGAGGTTCCATTTGACCCGGCTATTCCTCTGCTGGGTATCTTCCCAGAAGAATTAAAATCATCATATCACAGTGATATATGCACAACCATGTTCACAGCAGCACAATTTGTAATAGCTAAGTCTTGGAAACAACCTAAATGCCCAACGACTGATGAATGGCTAAAAAAGATGTGGTTTTTCTACACAATGGAGTACTACACCACCATAAAAAAGGATAAACTAAATTACTTTTTGAAGTAGATCTGATTTTCATAGTATTCTATCAAAATTCACACATCACACAAAGGCTATTAACAAATAGTTATATTTAACCAAAACAACAAAAATCCCTGATGTTCCATTGCTCGAAGGGGCCTGCCCAAGGAAGGGGCCTGTATTTAGGGGAAATCAAAGAGTTTAAGTGATTTGTTTTAATGCAACCTATTAATCTCATTGAGAAATAACCCAAAGCACTGGCCTTATCAATGGGTATCTGTACAGTTATTATTATCGCTACACAAGGCACATTGTGTGACGTGGTAGTGAGGCCTCATAGTTCAGAATACAGTTTCTAGAGCCGGATAGAACTTGAACCTTGCTTTCACCGCTTACAAACTATGATTTCGGACAAGCTGTTCAACTATTCGGGGGTCTCAAAGTCACAATTGGTGAAACAGGAATAATAACGTATCTACCTCATAGAACTATGGAGGTGAGTCATAAATGTACAAAATGCTTTGTATCTACCTCTTAGTAAGTTCTAATAAGCATTAACTACCATCATTGTTAGTTGTGTTGGTCGTATTGTGAAAGTAGAAAGCAGGAAACAGCAAAGACCTATAAACTTGGCCCTAACCAGCAGGGAGACAGGTCAGCGCTGAATGGATCCCAGGAATCAGAACACAAAGGGCTTTTACGGGAGTTGAGCGTGGAATAGTCGGTACCCAGAAAGGCCTTCTTTACTGCTTCCTAGTCTCCATGGTGCCCACCAGGGCTGGAGCAAAGCCAGTTCTTTGTATATGGTGGAGAAAGGCAAGAGACAGCCAGTGAGGTGCTTGCAAGGAGATGAATCCACTGTGTGCCTTGAAGCCAGGTGATGTGAGCTCCTGGAGAGGAATGAGCCATGACGCAGGGCCCAGGAGAAGTGAGTGGGGTTTAAGGTCCAACTTCAGCATTTGTTTGAATTCCTGGCTCAACTTGGGCCAAAGACTTGAGGATAAGGATTTATGGTAGTGGAAAAAAATACCTCATCAGGGAAGAAACTGCAAGTATCTAGACTTAATGAGGTTTGACTTTCACTGAAGCTAGTGACAAACAGTGGAAATTCGGGCAATTTATTTCCAAGCGTCTGGGACACAATACTCTGCTCGGTTATATATTGCTGAAATATTAGAACCAGCCAGAGAGCGAAGGGCAAATATGGGGCAGAAAGCCAGGCTCAAGCCCAGTATCTGTTAAAGGTCTTCCTTTCGGCTCAGAATGTCAGTTTATTTTTTACATACTTAAAAAGAAACAACTTTTTAAGATGCAGGTTAAAATAAATGAGCTTATTTCATCCACAGTGAATTCTTTGCTTGTGTCCTCTCGCTCTCCTGCTCTCCACACTCATACATTTTTAGGTACATCTGCCTTCCTGTCTTTCCAGTTTGCATCTCCTTGTATGGAGAGGAAAAGAGGAAGAGACGGACGCTAGCAGACTGGTCTCTTCCATTAAGGGCATGTGGGGGACTTACCATGGTCAGCTTGAGCCGGAACGCCAGCTGGACTGAGTTGGTGTGGTTCTAGGCATAGAAGAACCACCTGAAGGTTATCGCCCACACGGCATGAAGGAGAATGGAGGCAGAAGATAGCTCCTCGGGGCCTTGCTGTGGTTGTGGATGGCTGCTGCTCGTCTCAGGGGGAGCTCTAGTCTTTGTCTTCGCTGTGAGTGTCATGCCCTGGCTCCAGTATAGATTTCTGCTGCCTTTTAGTGCAGACACAGACGTACACGGGACAGTGCCACGGGCTCCCAGCCCTTGACTGGATCTTTCGGGTCTCCAGTGCATAGGTAGGTGCTCTACTCTCTTCTTGCATTTGGCATGTGTGTGTGAATGTTGTAACTTGTAAATATCTTGTTTTAAATCTGCTCTCTTGCAAAGTGTTGACTCTAGAAAATTAACGCATACAGAAATTGGCACCAGAGAAGTGGGGTCCTTGTGGTGATGTTATGATTTAAGGGCCTTTGGAATTAATTTGGAAAGTTTTTGAGAGACCAGCCAAAGAGGCAGCCCTGGAAGCCTCTAAACTTATCATATGGGAGACTCTGGTCAGAGCCTGGCAAACCAGAGTAACTGATGGAAATGCTGCCAGTTAGGATGAGGCCTGGGAGGCCTCTGTTGAGAAGGACTGTGTTGGCTGCTGGATCCCGGGCGGTATATCTGTGCTCTGGCAGAGGTCGGTCTGCATTTTGCTTGTGTTTGGAGATACTGTCCAGGTGGCAGAAAAATTTCAGTGCAGTCTGGTGGTGGGATGGCAGCAGAGTTATTGTCGAGAGTTTTTGGCCGAATCTGTGTTGGAAATCGAGAGTGGAGAGCCGGCAGGGTGACTTGAGGTGTTTGACCAGAGGGGAGCTGTGGACTGCAAGGATGAACAGAGGAGAACGTGGTTGTGGACAAGAAACAGGCTAATGAAGCAATGACTTGAGAGGACTTTGCCAGAAGGGAAGAGTGTATTTGGGGTGCAGGAGATCCTTAGTGTTACCTTGTAGTGTTGCTGTGGTTTGTTGTTAAAGTTAATAGAAACCAAAAGAGTTCTAAAATTTGAAGCCTTATTTTTTAATGTGCATGCACTGTATTGGTATATTGTTCTTTGTAAACAAATTATTTTAGAACAAGCAAGAGACAGAATGGAGTTGTATATTTGTATGTATTTTTTTGTAATTTTGAACACCTGTTTGTAATCGGGGTTAGGAATCCTTTGAATATTTGTTTCTGGCATGGGAATGTGTGCAGTAAGATTTGTATTGTTGATATAAATCTGAATAGACTAAGATATGTTAATTCTTTACAAATCTGCCACTGAAGGCTAAAGAAATGTGTCTGGTTATCAAGCTGACCAGGGGAGGATTGTGGTGGACTTCTTATTGTGGTCAACTTGAGCAGGAGCACCCAGCTGGATTGAGTTGGTGTGGGTCTGGGCATGGAAGATCCACCTGAAGGTTATTGCCGACACAACATAAAGGAGAATGGGAGCAGAAGATGGGAGCTGGCTGTTTCTCAGGAGAAGCTCTGTTTCAGCTGGTTTCCCCAAAGGAACTCGAGTGTAGTGCTGTAGAGGGCTCCCAGCCTGTGATTGGCTCTTTTGGGTCTCCAGTGCATAGATAGACATTCTGCACTCTTCCCGCATTTGGCTAGTGTATGTGAATGTTGTAATATGTAAATGCCCTGCATTGAATGTGCTCTCTTGCAAACCACTGACTCTAGAAAAGTAACTAATACAGGGCACTGCTCCTATCCTGGGGCCCCACCCTCATGAACTTAGCTGCACCTAATTACCTCCAAATATCCTCACACTGGAGATTAGGGCTTTAACACAGGAATTTGTAGACAACACAGATATCTAGTCATTCACATATATATCCATATGCATGCCTTGTTTTGTTTTTGTTAGGTAGGGTACAGAGGGAAACAGAGTAACAATGTCTTTTTGTTTTTTTTAAATTTCATTTTAATGCTGCATTTTAGATGTACATAGTGATAACATTCATCATAGGGGATTTGTACCTGTACATGATATATCTTGTTGCTTCTTTTTTTCCCATTCCCCTCCCCTCCATTCACCCCTCCTCCCTATTTACAAAAGCTTTGTTTCCATGTTTTCCTTCGATTTCTTATTTTTCTTGTCCCTCTCTTCCTTCCCCCCTCCCCCTCCCTTGTTCCCTTTCCCATTTGGACATTTTCTTCCCTTTCCCAATAGAATACATTTGAGACTTTATTTACACTTTCAGTTTCTCACACCAGAGAAACAATGTGGTATTTAAACATGTGTGTCTGATTTATTTCACTTAACAGTATGGTCTCAAGATGCATCCATTTGCCTAGAAATATCTCAAGCTTCTCATTCTTTATGGCAGAGTAGTACTCCATTGTATAAAAAAAACATATTTTCTTTACCTATAACATGGTTGATGGGCATTTGGGCTGTTTCTAAGATTTAGCTATTACAAACTGTGCTGCTATAAACATGGGTGTGCATATATCACTGTAGTATGATGCTTTTAATTCTTTGGGGAAGATACCAAGAAGGGGATTAGCTGGGTCAAATGGAATCTCTAGTCCTAGTTCCCTGAGGAATCTCCACACTGATTTCCATAGCAGTTGCACCAGTCCACATTCCCACCAACAGTGGAGAAGGGTTCCTTTTTCTCCACAGCCCCTCCTGCATTTGTTATTGGTTGATTTGTTGATAATAGCCATTCTTTCTGGAGTGAGGTGGAATCTCAGGGTTGTTTTAATTTGCATCTCTTGAATGACCAGTGTTGTTGAACATATTTTCATATGTTTATTTGCTGCTTCTACTTCTTCATCTGAGAAGTGTCTAGTCATTTCAGTTGCCCACTTTTGGATTGGGTCTTTAAATTTGGGTGGGGGGGTCTGATTTTTTTTAAGTTCTCCATATATTCGAGATGTTAGTCTTTTGTTGGAGGAATAGCTGGAAAAAAAATTTTTCCCACTCTGTGGGTTGTCTCTTTGCTCTGCTGGTGGTTTCTTTTGCTGTGCAAAAGTTTTTTTAAATAAGATCAGATCCCAAGTGTTGATTTTTTGTGATATTTCCTGGGCAATTGAGGATTTGTTCATAAAGTTCTTGCCTACACCTATGTCTTCAAGAGTTTGACCTATTCTACCTTCCAACAGATTTAGTGTTTCTGTTTTAATATTTAGATCTTTGATCCACTTCGATTTTAGCTTAGTGCATGGGGATAGATATGGGTCTAGTTTTAACCTTCGGCATGTAGAGAGCCAGTTTTTCCAGCACCATTTATTAAAGAGGTTGTCTTTCTTCCAGTGAAGTTGTTTGGCCCCTTTGTCAAAGATAAGGTGACTGAGAGTGTTTGAACCTGTTTCTTCATCTTCTAATCTGTTCCATTGGTCCTGGGGTCTGTTTTTGTGCCAGTACCATGCTGTTTTTATTAAGTAGCTTTGTAATACAGTTTTAGGTCAGGGATTGTGATGGCCCCTGCCTTGCTTTTGTTGCCCAGAATTACTTTTGCTATTCCAGGTTTCTTTTGGTTCCAAATGAATTTTAGGATTATTTTCTCTAATTCTGTGAGGTATGCTATTGGTATTGTAATTGGGATTACATTAAATCTGTATACAGTTTTGGGAGTATGGCCATTTTCACCATGTTAGTTCTTCCTACCCAGGAGCAAGGGATAGCTTTCCATTTTCTGATATCTTCTTTAATCTCCTTTTTCAAACTACTATAGTTTTTGATGTATAGATCTTTTACTTCCTTTGTTAGATTGATTCCTAGGTACTTCATTGTTTTGGATGCTATTGTGAAAGTTGTTGTTTCCCTAATTTCTCTCTCGGTGAGTCTGTTGTTTGTGTACAGGATGCTATTGATTTCTGATTGTTGACTTTGTATCCAGCTATGTTGCTGAATTTGGTTATTAAATCTAGAAGTCTTTTGGTGGAGTTTTGGGGGTCTTCTATATAGAGTATCATGTCATCTGCAAATAATGATAATTTAACTTCTTTTACTATCCTTACTCCTTTTATTTCTTTCTCTTGTCTAATTGCTCTGGGCAATGTTTCCAGAACTATATTGAATAAGAGTGGTGAGAGGGGACATCGTTGTCTTGTTCCAGATTTTAAAGTGAAAGCTTTTAGTTTTTGACCATTTAGTATGATGTTGGCTGTTGTCTGTCCTAGATGGCTTTTATCAGATTGAGATAAAGACCATCTATTCCAATTTTCTGCAGGGCTTTTATCATGAATGGGTATTAGACTTTTTCAAATGCCTTTTCTGCTTCTGTTGAGATGATCATATGGTGTTTGTCCTTGGCTCTGTTAATATGGTGTATCACATTTCTTGATTTGCATATGTTGAACCATCCCTGCATCCCTGGAATGAATCCTACTTGGTCATAGTATATAAACTTCTTGATAATTTATTGCATTCTGTTTGCCAGTATCTTATTGAATTTTTGCATCTATGTTCATTAATGAGATTGGCCTGTAGTTCTCTTTTTTTTGTTGGATCCTTCTCTGGCCTTGGTATCAGGGCAATGCTTGCTTCCAGGAATAAATTTGGGAGTATTGCTTCTCTTTCAGTTTCATTAAAGAGTTTGAGAATTAGTGGCATAAAATATTCTCTAAATTCCTTGTGGAAGGAATTCAGCAGTGAATCCATCAGGACCTGGGCTTTTCTCTGTTGGTAGGTTTTAATTACTTCTTCAGTTTCAGTGGCTGACACTGGGTTATTTAGAGTTTTTATATCTTCTTGATCCAGTTTTGGTAATTCATATGTATCTAGGAATCTGTCTATTTCTTCTGTGTTTTCGATCTTATTAGAATACAGGTTCTTGAAGTAGGTATTGATAATCTTCTCGATCTCTGCAGGATATGTTGTTATTTCACACTTTTCATTCCTAATTGTATGAATTTGAGCCTTTTCTTTCCCTTTTTAAAATAAGGTTGGCTAAGGGTTTGTCAATTTTATTTACTTGTTCAAAGAACCAACTCTTTGATTCATTGATTATTTGTATTGTTTTCTTAGTTTCAATTGTGTTAGTTTCAGCTCTGATCTTTATAATGTTCTCCCTCATATGAGCTTTGGGTTTAATTTTCTCTTCTTTTTCTAGAAACTTGAGGTTCAACATTAGGTTGTTTATTTGAGCTCACTCTGGTTTTCTGATATGGGAGTTCAGTGAAATTTATAGCATTGACTATAGGACTGTAGGACTGCTTTCATTGTGTCCCATAAATTTCAGTAGGTTGTACTGGCATTATCTTTCAATTGTAGAAACTGTCTAATTTCTTCTTTAATTTCATCTGTGACCCACTGGTTGTTCAGGAGGGTGCCCTTTAATTTCTATGTGTTTATAAAGTTTTTGTGGTTCCTTTTGCTGTTTATTTCCAGTTTCAATGCACTATGGTCTGATAGTATGCATGGGATAATTTCAATTCCTTTGCATTTACTTAAGCATGTTCTATGAGCTAGTATGTGGTCTCTTTTGGAGAAAGTCCCATGTGCAGCTGAGAAGAATGTGTATTCTGATGTTGTGGGGTGGAATACTCTGCATACATCTACTAGGTCCATTTGTTCAAAGTTTGGTTTCGTTCTGATGTTTCCCTGTTGACATTTTGTCTGGTTGATCTGTCTTTTTGTGACAGTGGGGTATTGAAGTCCCCCATTACAATCGTATTGGTGCTTATTTGGTTTTTCATGTCCATCAATATTTGTTGTATGTAGTTAGGTGTGCTGGTACTTGGTGCATATGTATTTGTGATTGTCATCTCTTCTTGGATTGTTCCCTTTACAAGGATCTAGTGACCTTCTTTGTCTTTCTTAATGAGTCTTGGCTCGAAATCTGCTCTGTCTGCAAATAGAATGGCTACCCCTGCTTTTTTCCAGATTCCTGTCACATGAAGTATTGTTTTCCATTCTTTGACTTTCAGTCCATGAATTTCTTTTTGAATTAAATGTGTTTCTTGTATGCAGAATATTGTTGGGTCTTGCTTCTTAACCCATTGTGCCTGTCTCCATCTTTTGATTGGTGAGTTGAGACCATTTACATTGATGGTTATAACTGACTTACGTTGACTTATTCTTGTTATATTATTTACCTGTTGTTGGCTCCCTATTTTTCCCTTCTATTTAATCACTTGCCTTGCCTGACAGATTCATTCAGTTGCAAGTCCTGGAGTTGTAGTCCTCATTTCTCTTTCTAGAATGTCCTTCAGAATATTTTGGAGCTCTGGTTTGGTGGTCATGAATCTCTTCAGGTGTTCTTTGTCATGGAAGTATCTTACCTCTCCATCAGTTTTGAAAGATAGTTTTGCTGGATACATCAATCTGGGCTGAAGGTTGTTGTCTTTTAGGGCTTGAATTACTTCACTCCAAGCTCTCCTTGACTTGAGGGTTTGTGTTGAGAAGTCTGCTGTTATTCTGATGGGCTTTCCTTGATAGGTTATTTGTTTCTTTTCTCTAACAGCTTTCAATATTCTGTTCTTGTGCTGAATTTCTGGAATCTTGACTATTATATGTCTTGAGGTAGATTTTTGTTGAGCGTGGCTAATTGGATTTCTGCATGCCTCACTTATCTGTATGTCCAGTTCTTTTTCCATACTTGGGAAATTTTGTGCCATTACTTCTGCAAACAGGTTTCTTATGTCATTCGTGCCATCTCCTGCTTTTTCATTGACTCTGATCAATCTTATGTTATTTTTCTTTGAGTCACCTAGCAGCTGTCATATTGATTTCTCATGGTTCCTTACCATTTTGAAGAACTCTTTCTTTTCTTGATCATTAATCACAGTCTTGTCTTCTATATCTGAGATTCTTTCTTCACACTGCTTCATTCTACTGCCAATACTTTCAATGGAATTTTTAATCTCTTGGACATCTGTTTGAATCTGTTTCATGGATTCCATTTCTTTCCGGGGCTTTATGGTTTCCATCATTTTCCTAAGCTCCTCAATTTTTTTATCTGTATCTGTTCTAGAGTCACTAATCATGTCTCATTCTGGAAATGATTTCTGTTTTGATATTTTCTAGAGCCTCATTCACCTGCTTTGTTACTCCTACTGTTACTGCTTCCAAGAGTCTGGGTGGGAGACTCTCAGCTCATTCCACTTCATTACCCCCTGGGTTTGCTTTTGGTGAGCTGGAGGTATGGGGTTACATCTTATTTGGGTGTCTTCTCATTTTCTAGTTGTTCTTCTTTAGCTTAGTTCCTGGGTAGATGCTTATGAATTGCCCGTGGCTGGTAGTTTTTTCTTTGTTTGTTTGTTTGTTAATTTTGAGAACCCTTTGGAAATGACTACTTCCTCAGAGGTGTCTTACAGGTGTAACTGGTTTTAACGTTATGAGTCTGTTGTGAGATCTTGCCACTTCAATTTATTGGGGCTAAGAAGTTGCTGTCTATTTGGTCAGCCCTTAGTTCTTTGACTGTGTCCTATAGTGTTATTTGTGACCCTCTGCCAATCTCAGTCTTGGCATGCAAGGAAGAACTGAGTAGAACAATTCTGTCACCTTGGCTAAAGTAGTAAAATTAGCAACAACAAAAGCATCAAACACAGTCTAGAAAATGACAAACTGTGGTAACTATTGATAATATGATCTATAGTTCATATTTAACCATATGAACTAGATCTGTGGTTATATAAAAATATTTGAAATAAACTAGAAACTTGTATACAGTAAATATGCCCTCAATATGGTGATTTTACTCTCAGTGGAGAAAATTCAAAAGAGATTCGGAGGAAAGAATATAGAAATAAAAGATGAGAAAGAGATGAGAAGCAAGGTTGGAAGGCAGGGGGAAATTATACAAACTTTGGAGAACTAGTAAAGAAAACAGGGGAAAGGAGAGAAGGAAGAAGTAAAAACAATGACAGAAGAAAACAATAACAGCAAAAAACTAGAAAGTCATTTTCCTATAAAAAAAAAAAAGAAGAAGAAGAAAAAGAAGAGCTGAGAAGGAAAAAAAAACTAAAGAAAAAAAAAAAGAAAAAAGAAAAAAACATGTCCCCTTCCAGGTGTGTCTCTGCTGTCACTGGTAGACAGAGCAGACAGACCCAGGCCCTTGTTGATTAATCCCAGCAGTAGATTTTGGCAGGGCAGCGAGTGTTCCCAGCTTAGTTCAATAGGAAGGCTTCATTCATTCCATTGAAGTTCAGCCTGATCACTGGCTGTGGGGTTGAAAGCCAATTTCAGCTGGAGACACAATGTGTATCTCCCACCAGCTTAGACTCAGTTTCCTGCCAGTTTGAACCTGACTCCTTTCCCTCCTGCCAATTTGAGTTTGAACTCTGCTCCCCCTTGCCCCACCTTGCCCCAGCACCAAAAGCTGCTAGCAGCTTTTCTGAGTCTGAGTTCAGCCCCTTTCCAAGATGCCGATTGGCTGATCCTCTCCTGGGGGCCGTCTGAGATCAGATGACTCAGGTAACTCACCAGCCACTGCAGTCTTCCATGTCCACTGCTCTGCTCCATTTGTGTGTCTTTCCATGGAGGTTTCTGGGGTCTCCAGTAGTCATCATACATCTGTAGGCTCAAACTGTGTCCATCACTCGTGCAGAGAGCTGGGGCTTCAAGTTGGGGCTGTGGGCCAGGCTGTGAGCTGGGGCCATGACCAGGGGCTGCAAGCTAGTGCCTTGAACTTGGCCATAGCCAGGGCTGCGAGCCAGAGCTCTGGGAGAAAGCACCGTCTGTCTGTCACCTTCTTCTGGGCTGGTCTCGCCTTTTGCTTTCCCCGTGGGCTTCAACTCTTGCTTCAGCTCCCTGCTGGGTCCTGAGAACATGCTTCCTTCCTTCTTCTGTACCCTAAATTGCTATATTCCAGTGTCTGGACAACAAATCTTGGAAAGGGTCTTACTCTGCTTCCTTCTGCTCTGCCATCTTCCTGGAAGCCCCAAAATGTCTTTTTTCTTAAACTGTAAGTTAACTCAAATTTTCTAAGCCTCCTGCTCTTTGCTATTTCCCTTGACATAGAACATACTCTGTGATTGAGGGAGCTGTGATGGGACTATCAAAAGCTTGACCTGTTGTCAAATAGCTTCAATAAAAAGCAGGTGCTGGTTCACCGTAAAAATGCACACCAGCACAAACTCCTCTATCAAGTCAATACTACCATATTTGTTAAAATGTGTAATGGGGTGTATGCTTTACATCAAGCTTAGAAGAAAACGGTAGCAATAAAGAAGCTACCATGTATTTCACTCAGGTACCATTCTAACTGTTGTGGACACAGAGACACGAAATGATCCTGTTTCTCCACGTCCCCAGGGATGCAGTGGAAATGAGAGGGGACAAGAGAGCTGTTCCTTCCTGCTACATACGAACTTGGGAACTTGGGCCATTTGCTTAACGTCTCCGGATGGGCCCCAGTTTCAATTTTCATACGCCAGGGCTCAGTTGATACAGTTCTGAGGTGGTTTCATTTTTTTTTTATTAGTACATATCTGCAGTACATAATGTTTACATTCCTTGTGTGGAGTTGGTACATGTACATAACACATCATAATTCTTTTTTTATCCTTTTCCCCTCCTCCCCCTCCTCTCCCTCCATTTCTTGATCCCCTTCCAATTTGAGAAAGATACATCTTCCTACTTCCTTGTATCTATTTTTACTTTTCTAGCCTTAAAATTCTTGAAATAAACCCAAGTAGGTTGGTCAAACATGCCTTTAAGAAACTTAGCCAAGAACATCAAAATACAAAGGAGGTGAAGTGTGCCCTGAGGGTAGTCATGACTAGGAGAGTTCAGAGGAGAAAGCTCTCTCCAGACTGAGGGTCACTTAAAAAGCTTCTAGAGGAGGGAGGACTTCAGCTGGATAGTTAGGACAGAGGAGAGGTTACATGAGAACCAAGAGGGAGTTTTCATCTGTAGATATGGTGTGGGATTGTGGGTGATAAAGCCTGGATATAATGACATGAAAACAAAGTTTTGTTGGGAGTGAGAAAACATAAACTTGGAAAATATACTACAGTTTGACCACGATTCACTCATTCCTCATTATTCTGTGAGAAGTCTCAGACAAACTAAGAAACACGCCTTGCCTTTCTCAGATGAACTCCGGCAATGGTATTTAATTTTTCTTTTGCAATATTAAAATTGAACTATGTATTTAATAGAATATGAAACTGAAAAAAAATTGCCATGTATAAACATTTTGTTTTTAAATTTTTTCTTACAGTAAATAAACACTAACTTTGCTTTACTGAGCCCTTTTAAAGAAATGGGTAATGTTAAATATCAAGTGAAAATCAATAAATAATTGTATAATATATATTTGATCTGTACATCAACAATTATTCATCGGACATCTACTATGTCTGAGGCTCTGTGGAAAGTGCTGGGACAGGTAACAATTAAAAAAAAGAATGATTTCTGAAAAGAGTAAGAAACTACTGGCTTTGGGTCTAAGAATAACTCAGTCAACAACATTAACAAATCCTTCTAATAAGTAAAGAGTGCTGCTATTTACATGTACTCTAACCCAAAGGAAATTGAAAAATATTTTTACTTCAGTTTATTAACACTGAATCTGTCCCGATAGAGAACTATTAATTTCACTCAATACATTTTGGGCTGTTAATGCAGAATATTTAAATTATTTTTATTGTTAGCTTGCAGAGGTGACCAAATTTATTTACAACTATTTCAAAATATCCACTTATTAGAAAGGAGAGAATAAAACCCTTGGAAGTCTTATAAATGTCCATGAGTTCCATTTCTTCATCTACAAAATAAAAAGGTAGTGATAGAATTTGGACACTACTTCCCATGAGAAAATTTTATGATCCTATGAATTTGATAGGACATACAAGCAATCCCATCAATTTTTATAGTGTTTTTTATTTTCCCTGTAAAAACAAAAACTGTCGCAACAGTAAAACAAAAACCTGACTGCATAGTCCTACTAAGGGAAGAAATTTTTACAAAGGGCAGATTCCATGATGCAGACTTTCCACTTACTCTCTACATCTTTCTCCTTCCCATTTCTCAAGGATTTTGCTTCTGTAACTAATTTCTCTGAATCTACAAAATACCCATCAGTTTCTCCTAGAAATGATACTAAATATTCAAATTTTAGTATTTTAACCGAAGTGTTTAATGTGAGTGTCTATTATGGTAGTTCCTTGTGGAAGTGGGGATGGACTGGAGGCATGAAGATGTGGTAGTTGCGAGTCAGAGACAAAAGCAAGACTTCTGACTATGTGTCTTTTAATACTTTCTGGTGTAGAAGTATATAATTGCAGCTTCCTACCAGAAAACTAAGTACATATCTCCCAACCACCCCTGCCACCCCCTCCACAAAAACAGCAAGAAAGCCAAATACTTAGCAAGAGCATCGTTAGTGGAAAAGAACAGAATTTGTTCTTAAACGTATCAAGGGTTATTAGTTAGCTGTAGTACATAACAAAAGTTTCTGGTTATGTGTTTATAAATCAGATATTTCAATTGCAGACTGTACTCATTCAATATGTATCTTACAGCATTTTGAAAAGTTCTTTTTATCACGCTTTAAAATATTTACATATTTGCCACACTTATGCCATTAAGCATGTTTCCCAGACTCAAGTGCTCAGACCTTATTACTGTCACTCTGTGTGTTTCCAGGGAGAATCCCGACTCACTTCCTCCCAGCTGAAAGGGGAGTGAGATAGTGTATTTTATCAGTCCAGTATAATTTTTCATATGACAGTTGACAAAATCAACACGTCTCAAATGTTTTCTATTAGAAGAAAAGCTCTCTTGCAGTATTTTCAAAAACAAAAGAAAAAGTCCTTCTCAACTTATTACACATTGTTTTTCTTGTAAAGAAAACATTTTAAGAACTTTTGTCATTCTTGAGTTCAAAGAAAAATAGTAGATAAAAGCCCTGGGTTACTGTAGCTTTTAGAATGCTTTCCATGCCCAGGAAGTCTTCTATTCCCAACTTCAAAGACATCCCATTTACTGTGGTGCTATCTTTATTTTATGAATAGAGAAACAAAGGCCAAAGACAGTCAGGGACTTATCTATGATTACAGAGTCAGTGGGGAGATAAATCTCAGTGTGGATACTCTTCAGGTCTTTGCTGATGACATTTGACCACAGGATAGAGGGCAGTTTATGCAAATATATAAGTGTGTATGCCTACACATGTTTAAATGGCCGTGTTATTATTTGAAAGTCTTTCTCCTACACACTGACCGTATATATCTTCCCAAAATCCATGTACCAAAGCCTAATCTTCATTGAGGAGGTGGGCCCTTGGGAGATGAATCAGTCATGGGTTCCAGAGAGCTAGACTCATTGCTTCCACAGCTACCTATAAATCGGAAGCAGACACTTAGCAGACATCAGATCTGCCAGTGTCCTGATCTTGAACTTCTCAATCTTCAGAATTGTGACAAATAATTTCTGTTGTTTTTTAATGTTAACTTCATTTTTTCAGATCATTTTTTATTAGTACTTCTGTAGTACATAATGTTTACACTCCTTGTGTGAAGATGGTACATGTACATAATACATCTTAGTCCCTTTCACTTTCCTCCTTCCTCCTTCCGTCCATCTCTTGACCCTTTCCTTTATTTCTTTGATCCATGTTTGCAGTACATAATGTTTACATTTCTTGTGTGGAGTTCTTTTAAGCCGTCTAGTTGGATTAGCATACTTTTCTACTCGAATATTCATCATCCCAGATCCTGTGTTCAAGCTGATTCCAGTGACTAGACTGTCTTCTTCCCAGACATTTTCCCCTGGCCATCACAGAAACAGTGCTTGGAGACCATGAGAGTTCCAGGAGTCTAAGAAAATATTGCAATACAGGAAAAGTAAATTTGATACTGTTTGGATAAGTGTCTTGCAAACTTGGGTTATGGTCTTAGTGCTCAGCCTGTGTGGCTACTGGGAGGTGGTGAGAGGTCTGGTGGGACTAGCAAGAGGAAGTTAAAGCACTGGGAATGTGCCCTTGAAGGATGTACTGGGACCCTTGCTCCTTTCTGTTTCTCTCACTTCCCAGCTGCCATTAGGTGAAGATTTCCTTTGCCATATGCTATCACATGATGTGCTGCTGGCCACAAGCCCAAAAGCAGTGGATCGAAAAACCATGGACTGAATCCCCCAAAACTATAAGCCAAAATAAAACCTGACCTGTCTCTAAGTTGATTATCTTATATGTTTTGCCACAGTGATGGAAAGCTGACAAACACAGCACTGCATTGAATATATAAAAACGTCACAAAATTGAGTTGATAAATATTTGACTGTCTATGAAATATAGCACTAGGGTATCTTGATAAATGCAACTCAACTGTTAGGATTATTCACGAGTTATAAACTATTTTAATATCAAGTTTTAAACAAGTTTGATGTGATATCAAGCACTTCAAAGTGTCTAAATCCCTATGAAAGACCCAAGAGAGTCCCACCTCCCCTTCTATCCCACACAGAGATGACCATTCATCTGTCAAATGCCAGTTCAAGTGCCACTTTCTCTACATGGGTGATTATTATTCTGCATATTTTCTTTTTCTAAATAGTTAAGCATTTCACTCTGTATGCCACTGATAATTTATTTATATTACCATTACAGTCATTTATTACATTTTTTGTTTATGGGTTGATTTCTTTGAGTGTTTTGACATACTGACTGGAGTCATAGTTTATCAAAGACTAGGGGCCAAGTATTTATCTGTATTTCCCATAGTGAGATCAGTAGGTGTCCCACAAATGTTTATTGAACTAAATTTATATTAAGTATGTCAGATGCCCCAGTATCGGAAATCCTTTTAGGGTCTATCTACAGTTTTTGTAAAATGCACATAAATTTTGAGAATTATATTGGAGTGTTTTTCTTGAATTTCTTTGCATACCTCAGTTTTTCCCAAGACTGTATAGACACAGGGTATTAGAAACACATTTGATAATTTATCTTTGTTTCAGGGAATAATTAACCTGAAACTTCCCAAAGATGCCTGTCATCTCCATTCTTTTTTTCTCTTGATAATCAGATACTTTTTCTTTATTCCTCTTTTTAAAGTTTTTTTTTTAAAACTAAGAATCGATTTGATTGATGTGTATTTGTAAAAAAATCTGAAGATTCAAGATACTTTTCATATAAGCCTTTTCATAATTTACAAAGAATTCTAAGATGTTTGTTTTCTCTTTCAGTGTATGGGAAAATGAGAGACATAGCATACTTAGATTCATATTACTATTTTTATACTTACTCATTCTTGATTAATTATGACTATATGTTGCAGATGTCCAGCATAAACTGAATCATTTAACATGTAATTACACCTAGATCAAGCTCAGATCTATTGCTGATATTTTTCATGGATTGCCACAATTATGTGCCTGAACAGAATTAAGTTCCCATTGTCCTCTGTCATGGGATATTATTTCAAGGAAGATGAGATAAATGGAAGTTACCTTGAGGAGAAAGTATTCTATAATATGAAAAGTGGTGCTTTTATGAATATGTCAAAGTTCCTAAAAGGAGTGAAACTGCCAAATGACACTATTAACACATGTAAAAAATAAGCCCCATTTTGCAGACTCTGAAACTGACTGTTTTCATGATAATAAATGATATTGCCACAATGGGAGAAACTTTCCAAGAAATGCATCATGGTTTGGGTAAAAAAATACTATTTGTAGGCTTTACCTTTCCTCATGCACCAGTCATTCTTTAAACCCAAGAAAAATTACTAAGAGTATTTCAGGTGTGAAAGAGTAAAGGAACGAAAAATCTATAATTTTTGCTTCATTTTAAAGTATATTTTTCGCTTTGGGATTAAAACTAGCAAGATGTGTTAGCTTTTGTCTAAGAGGAACTATTATTCAGGAAAGCACTGAATACATATGGGCTGAATTTTTAGACAACAGTAAACTTCTTATAGTGTGAGTGGTTTTATGTGGTAACAGCTTTAGAATTTCGACAGATTGTGAAAAAGAAGCCAAGATGAACTATATCTTCCAATTATTTCATTGAATTGTACATGTAATACCTTATTTTGGTTGTACATTTTAATTCCTTTTGTCTTTCTTGGCCATGTTTTTCTAACAAGGGTGATAAACTACGAAAGCAGTACATGAGAGCTGACTTTCAAGTGCAGTAATTACTAGAACTGTTTTCTTGAGATCCAGCATATCAGGATAGATGCTGAACCTGAATATGGCAGAGTTGCAGGCCACAGGTCAGAAGTCAGACTTGCAAGATCTTTCCGTAACCATAGACTGTGTCTGGCCTTCGGTGGGCAGGCCATACAATATGAAAAGGGGTAGATACCACCTGCTTCAGAGAATTTGATGAGAATATACATTGGTAGCTGCTTTGAAAAGTGTAAAACAGCAAGAAAACCTCAAACTCTTTTTAGATAAAGATCTCCTACTCCATTACCTTAAATCGTCAAATTTGACTTAAAGTACAGTGTTCATTTAATCTGAAAAACTGTACATTGACACTGGTCTTTTGGACTTAACTTCAAATACATTATTAAAATTGAGCATCCCTAATCCAAAAATCTGAAACCTGAAACACTTCAAAATTTAAAATGTTTTGTGAGGTCCAAGATGCCACAAGTGAAAGATTCTCTACCTGACCCCAAGTGATGCATCAAAGTCAAAATACAGACACACTAACAATAATGCCAAAAGTTACTTTCAGGCTATGTGTATAAGATGTATATGAACGAATGAACTTTGTATTTAGACTTGGGTCCCATATCCAAGATAGCTCATAATGTGTATAGAAATATTTCAAAATACAGAAAAACCTAAATCCAGAACACTTCAAGCATTTCAGATGGGGGCTACTCACCTGTTCGGATGATTTACTTCAATTTGGTTATGTTAATCAAAACAACGATTTTAAAAAAAATATATAGCTTCGTGTATTCCAGCACTGTATACATCTCATTTAATCCCTCACTAAATACTCATATAGGTAGCTACTATTATCTGCATTTTAAAAATGAAAATAAAATAACTTGTTCAAGAAAGCCAGGAAATCTAAGCCTGTCTGTTTTCACCTTCACATTCGCCTGGAGATACAGACCTGTGTTACCTACTGCTTATTAGGGTCTCCAGGTTGCTCAAATTGAACACATTTAAATCTGAACTCATCATTTTACTTGCAGATCAGATTCTTTCTTTTGCATTCATAATTTAAGTATTTGGATCAATACCTACTTAGACTGCCATGCCAGAAACCTAGTATGCATTATAAATTCCTTCCTGTCCCTAGTACACTATTCAAGCCATCAAGAAACTAAAATTCTATCATAAAACTGTGTCTCAAAATCTTTCTATCCACACAGCCTTATTTTCAATTCAGAAACAAATAATTATTGGTTTACTTGACAGTCTTTCCATTGCTTTCATTGCTATCACTTATTCCCTGTCCAAAACCATACAATACATGGCAGCCAGGTTTATTTTCGTAAAATTTGATGATGATGGTGATGACGAATGCGTGGTCATGCTACCTTCTTTCTAAAATAACCTCTATGGGTTTTCTGGCAAATATGACCTAGAGTCCAGTCTCCTTACCAAGACACAATATTCATTATTAACTTGCTTTGAACCTGTGTGTCTGACCTTATTCACACATATTTTGTACCTCAAGACTTCTTGAAGCAAGCTTTTTATTTTAATTTTTAGAAATTATCCAGTGTTCTCTTATTTCTATACTGTTGTTCTTTTGCTTTTACTTCAATGGACTTTCCCCAATATTCCTTGCCTTAAAAACTCATTCTATTAAGGTCTAGCTTATACTATCTCCTTTATTAAGTCTTTCTTAATTATCTGTCTGCATCATGTGTATCTTTTCTAGTAGATTGACATTTACTAGAAGTGGGATTTAATATTTATTCCCCTATCTCCAACAACTATAGTACAGAACTACTTAATACATTTCGCTAGATAAATAATGAAATTGATAATCTACATTTGAATTCACCACTAATTCAAAAGGTGATCAAAATCATAGTTTATTGGCTGGGGATTTAGCTTAGTGGTTAGAGTGCTTGCCTAGCAAGCACAAGGCCCTGAGTTCGAACCCCGGCACCAAACAAACCAAAAAAACCCAATAACAACAACAACAAATCATAGTTTATTTTGATAAGGTCTATGTATATTTATAGTCAATAGTAGAAGGTAGACATAGGACATTTAAGACAATTACATTTTCTCCTCTTCTGCCTTTTAAACTGTCAAGTTTTATTTTCACTGTCTATAGAGTAGGGGAGTTACTAATGTGCTACTTAATATGGAAAATTAAAATAAATTACAGATTTGGGATGTATACAGTTTCAGGAAAATGTCACTGCTAACCTAGCAATGAAAAAGATCCAGGTAATTGACAAAATTGTCCTTTTTGAGTCTGTGAGAAAGCTAGGGCTGCAAAGCACAGTCAGTGACTGAAATCTGTAGCTGTCCTATGAAGGACAAAGAAGATAAAAAAAACTTGTTCCTCCTCAACTGTACAGGACAAAGAGATAGCTACCATTCAGTTAGGTAAAATGGTATCAGGTAACAAGAGTTCCAATGTGATTTGGCGAGGAGGCCTTTGCCCTGTTCCCCCGGGAAACTGGTGAAACTTACGAAAAGCCACAGCCCTTTAAAACCTCTGCAGATAACGGCAAAGAGCGACCAAAGAGAAATGTCCAGACAAGAGCATCTATGAAAATTGAGTACAAAGGGGCAGTGTGGCATTTGCATTAAGATCAGTGCCTCCTTTCTCCGTGCCAGCTTTTTCGGGTGGACTCTACACTGTGCAAACCAGAGCACGGAAGTCCTTTTCCTTCCAGCTCCAGGTGGAGGCCCTATTTCCGGGAGGAGAATCTCCGTGCTCTTCACACCTGCTGCTGGACGCCTGCTGCTGAAGCGAACTCCTAGATGAGTGCGTCGCAGAGTGGAGGCTCCGTCCCACCGGGCTCTGCTCATGGCACAGGGACTCTAGGTGGGCACGGAGTGTCGAAATACTCGTCTTCATCCCCTGAGTGTCGGGCTCTTTGAAAAGGGATGTCACTCATAGCGATTGTCATCATGCCCACTCCCAACTCTACAAAATCGGTGCAGAGATTTTGCTGGGAAGAATATAGGGCAAACATCAGATAGTTCCTAATGTCCTTCCAAGGAACTGACGTCATGAGAAATGGAGGAAAGAAAGTCAAGGTTATAGTCCAGCATAGTGTAAGTCGTGGTAAAGGACATGTAGGAGGATTCCAGCTACAAATGTCCCATTAACCATCAGAAGCTGAAAATACTATCAATTAAAAATGTGCTTAAAGCATCTAACCTACCAAATACCACAGCTGAGCAACAGAGTACACTGGAGAGTGTTATTTATCCTTGTGATCACATGGCTGATGGGGACTGCGGCTGCCCAACCTTGTGAGAGGATTATACTGTGTATCACTAGCCCAGGAAAAGATCCAAATTCAAAATCTGAAGGATATTCCCATTGAATGCATTTTAATTTCACGATATCATAAAGTCAAAAAACCGTAAGTTGCTCCACTGTAAGTCAAGGATCATTTGTACAAGATACACAGTAGGCCAACTACTTTGAAGAAAAGAACCAGAAAATGATACAATTCAGAAGAGTCTTCCTGATGTCTGAGCAAAAATCAAACCCTTCAGAAACTGTTCTGTCAAAGGAGCCACAATTTGGATTAGTTTGTAGAATAATTTATGCTTAAGGACATTATTAAAAACAATGAAACGACACACTGGGAATTGGTGGTGTTCTGCAGCTGGGCATGATCAGGAAAAAAGATACAGAGAGTCCTGGTAGTCCCTCTGTCGTGCCACAATGACTTTGGGTCAACCCGCAGTTCATGACCCGGAGGACAAACATCAGAGTCCAACACTGGGAGTGTAGAGAAATTGTTTTCACTGAAATAATTCAGCCAGGCACTAGGTAATAAGCTAGCAAATAATCCAACTTCCTTTTGGGGTGGGGGGTATTACTTAGAGATGTTACAATATATAAAATGTCCAACGAAAGTTTATGAAGCATACAAATAAACAAAATTATGAGCTATATACTAGAAGAAAATTAGGCAGCAGAAACTATGCGTGAGACAGACTACATAATAGATTTCTCAATAAAAGTCTTTAAATTAGCCATTACAATCATCTTCACAGAGCTAAAGGAAAATATAATTAAAGAAGTAAAGAAAGGTCCAATAGTGTTTCATAAAATGGATAATAAGAGTAAAGAGACATTTTTAAAAAGGTAAATTATAACCAATAACAAATTAAAAGCTCACCAGGGGGACCCACCATTAAATATGGCCTGGCAGAAGATTGGATAAGAAAATGAGAAGGTGAATAAATAGAAGTTATACAAGCTGAAGAGCAGAAATAATAAAGGAATGAAAAGGATTACCAGCATATACATGTTGGGAGGACCAGAAGAAGAGGAGAGAGAGGAGCAAAAAAGATAATAAAGAGAAGAGTAACAGCTGAATGCTTCTCAAATATAGTAAAATGCATACCTATGAAGTTCAACGAATGCCATGTAGGATAAATTTAAAAAGAACAAAAAACATTTTAGTAAAATGCTGGAAGTCGAAGACAAGAAATAATCTTGAAAGTAACAAGAAAAAAAAATACTCACTTCTTAAAAAGGAACCAGGGAAGACTAACGGAAGACTTTTGTGCAGAAGCAGTGGGGGAGCTGAAGGCAGTAGGATAGTCTATTCAAAATGCTAAAGAAAATAACTGTCAACCAGAACTCAGAATCCAAAAGATCTGTCTTTTGGAAATGAATTTGAAATAGAGACTTTCCAAGGTAAACAAAATGGAGAGAATTTGGTGCTGGCAAACCTAGTTTATAACAAATACTAAAGGAAATTCTTCAAGCTTGAAAATCAGTAATCCTAGATGGTAATTCACGTATATGTGCTAAGAACAATTGTCCCAGGAAAGATGATGATGATGATGATGTAATCACAAAGACAGTAGAAATATTCATTTTTCTTCTTTCTTCTGTTAACTTTAGAAAGCAATTATAAAAACAATATGCATGTAATATATTGCTGAACCTATAACATATACAGCCATAATATATGTGTAATATGCCTTCCAATAATGGTACAAAGTAGGTTTTAAAAGCAAAGCTGTGCTAGGCTAAGAAAATGATTTTGTGCAAAGTAATGGTATAACAATATGTTGTAGGGCCAGTGATATTAACAGATGTAATATATTAAAAATAGTACTAAAAAAGACAGAACATAGCTACTTACATGTAATGTGTCTATGCATCACTGAAATTAAACTGGTATAAATTAGAAGGTGATAAAATAATCTTCATATGGTACAATTACTACAGGAACCTAAAAAACAGGTAAAAAGTCATTAAAGCAATTAAAAGGTTATGTTAGAAAATATTCATTTTGTGTAAAAGACAGTATTGAAGGGATAGAGAAATGAGCTGTATACACAAAATAGGAAAATGGCAGATGTAAATGCAGTCTTATCAATAATTGATTAAAATAAAATGAATTAACTTCCAAATTAAATGTCAGAAACTGTCAGACCGCATAAAAATTATCTGAATATATGTTGTCTACACAAGAAATGCTTTAGATTCAAATATATAAACAGAATAAAATAAAAAGATACATCAAAGAAGCAACAACCACAGGAAGACAGCAGTGTAAGTTACTATTAAATATAGCATACCTTGAAGCAAAAATGTATCAGAAAGTGCCACACTTCACACCAACAAAAGGGTTACTACATCAGGAAGTTGTAACAATTAGAAACATAAATGAGTTTAATAACAAAGTACCAAAATGCACCAAGCAAAAGCTGACAAAATTTCATGGAGAAATGATTTCACCCTTAATAATAATAATTCAACACTACTGGTTGGAGACTTGATATCCCAGCTCTCAATAATGCATTAGACTTGATAGAAAAATAGAAGACTTAAACCACACTGTAAACTAACTAGACCTAACAAGAACCTGTGTGATATCTCACCCTAACAAAGCAATATACATTCTTTGATGTCCACAGAATATATTCTTTGGGATGAACCATATATTATGAGCCTCAATAAATTTATAACTACAGAAATGTGAAAGTATGTCCTCTGACTACAATGGAATGCGATGAGAAATAAGTAGCATGAAGAAACTGCAAACTTACAAATACATGGAAATTCAATACACTCCTAAAGAATCAGTGGATCAAAGAATAAATCAAAAGGGAAACCAGAAAATACTTAGATATGAATGAAAATGAAGAGATAGTATACTGAAACTCACCAGATGCAACTAAAGTGTCAGCTATA